>SJXO01000677.1:521950-539234 GCA_006408615.1 Connochaetes taurinus | reverse complement strand
CCCACCCCCTCCCCCCCCCACCCCCGCCCCATCTCCACACCAGCCCCTCCCCCGCCCAGCCCCGCAGCATCTCCACACCAGCACCCCCCGCCCAGCCCCGCACCATCTCCACACTAGCATCTCTGCACACGGACCGCTCGTCACTCTGTCCCAGCAGTGATGTTGTGCAGGCTGCTCTCTAGGTGAGGCGCGTGGGCTCAGGCACTTACGGACCGCTCGTCACTCTGTCCCAGCAGTGATGTTGTGCAGGCTGCTCTCTAGGTGAGGCGCGTGGGCTCAGGCACTTCACACCATGTGGGATCTTAATTCCCTGAGCAGGGATCAAGCCCACGTCCCTGCATTGCAAGGCGGGTTCTTACCCATTGGAACACCAGGGAAGCCCCAGTAGGAGTTAGTTTTGATTGGGATTGCACTGACATTATAGATACATGTGAGGGAAACTAACATCTTAACGCTATTTGGTCTTCTAACCCATATAACCGGAGAAGGCAATGGCACCCCACTCCAGCACTCTTGCCTGGAAAATCCCATGGACGGAAGAGCCTGGTGGGCCGCAGTCCATGGGGTCGCTAAGAGTCGGACACGACTGAGCAACTCCACTTTCACTTTTCACTTTCCTGCATTGAAGAAGGAAATGGCCACCCACTCCAGTGTTCTTGCCTGGAGAGTCCCAGGGATGGGGGAGCCTCATGGGCTGCCGTCTATGGGGTCGCACAGAGTCGGACGCGACTGAAGCAACTTAGCAGCTGCAACCCATATAACATAAGATATCTCTCCATTTATTTAAGTTTTTAAACAAAATTATCTCAGTCGTGTTTCATAATTCTCAGTGTGTGGAGCTTGCATGTTGTTTTTCAGTATTTTATATTTTTTGATGGTCGTGTAAGTGGTTTTTTTATTTCAATTTCTTGAGTTTTCGTTGCTCATGTGGAGAAAACTACAATTGATTTTTGTGTATCAATCGTGCAATGTTGCTGAACTCAACTATTAATTCTAGTGTTCACTGGACTTTCTGCATCCAAGATCATGTCATCTGCAAGCCTTGCGTCCCCCACTGCTGTCGAGATGCGCTTATTCCGTGGGCTGGAACTTCCAGTGCAGTGTTGACTAGAGGTGGCCAAAGCAGACGTTTCTGTCTTGCTCCTGACTTTAGGGAGGAAGCAGTTGGCCTTTTACTCTGAAGCCTGATGTTAGCTGTACCTTTGTTTATTTTTGGTAGACGCCCTTTATCGAGTTTAGCAGTTTATCCTAATTTGCTGAGATTTTTTTGTGAAATGGATGTTTAATTTTGTCAGGCGCTTTTTCTGCCTCTACTGGGCTGATCATCGAGTTCTTTTCATCATCAAATAGTGTGTTAATACGGTGAAGTATACTGATTAATTTCCAGATGTTTCCAGCCTTGTGTTCCTGAGATAAGCCTCCTTTGGTCAGGATGTGTTATCCTTTCTATGTTCTTGAGGGATATTAGCTGTAGCGTTTTGTAATGTTACTTTTTGGTTCTTTTTGGTTTTGTGTTACTTTTTGGCCTCATAACATCAGTAGAGGAATAGTCCCTCCTTTTCAGTTTTCTGGAAGAATTTGTGTAGGATTGATTTATTTTCCTTAAATGCTTGGTAGAATTCACCAGTGAAGCCTGAGGTTTTCTTTGTGGGAAGGTTTGAACTTTAATTTCTTCAATAGATGTAGTGTGTGGCTGCTAAGTTGCTTCAGTAGCATCTGACTCTTCACGACCCCGCGGACTGGAGCCCGCCGGGCTCCTCTGTCCCTGGGATTCTCCCGGCAGGAATACTGGGGTGGGTTCCCACGCCCTCCTCCCGGGGATCTTCCCGGCTCTCCTAGTCTCCTGCCTTGCGGGCGGGTGCGTTACCTCCAGCGCCACCTGGAGGCTCCCCTGGTAGCTCCGCAGGACTCGCAGGAGGCCTGGGTTCCAGCTGGCAGCCTCTATTCTTTTTTCTGTTTTATATTGTACATGGTGATAGACCTGGTTTTTTATAAGACTCTTTAATGTAGAAGCACTGTGATACAGTATCATGAGACTTTCAGGTTGAAAATTTTAAAGGTTTTAAGGGTTCCCAGGACGAGGGCAAAGGAGACCCTTGGTACCCGTGTGTGTCCTCCCCTGTCACGAGAACCCACATGCGCTCGGTAGCTGCTGCAGTGGGGCGGGGAGGGTGCTTACCTTCTGCTTCCTCTTTCAATCCTTGCCGCAGGCCTGTGAGATCACACCGTGTGAACCCAGTTTTCGCGGAGGAATTACGTAGTGTCCAGCTTTGCTGTTCATCATCAAATAGGCGTGAATGGTAGAGCCCAGCCCCGCAGTCCACGCTCTTAACCCCTGTCCTGGCTCTCTGTCACTTAGAACTAACAGGGCAGGAACTATTTAGAAGCTCTTTGCTCAAACCATCTCTCAGAAGGATTGCCTGCACCGTGCAGTGCCCTTTCCTAAGGAGAAGACTAATTTTGTCCAGGCTTCAGCAAAGACCTGAGTGCTGTCGTGAGAACATGAGGTTGGAGCGAGACCGGAGATTGAAACAGGCTCTCGCAGGCGGACACGGGAGGGGGGTGGGCTGGGAGGTTGGGACTGATGTTTGCCGCGCCGCCCTGCGTAAACAGGGAGTGGGAGGCTGAGCGCGGCGCCCTGTGATGACCCGGGGGGCGGGGGTGTGTTTGCACGGAGCTGATTCCCTCTCTTGTGCAGTAGAAAGTAGCGACCATGTGAAGCAACTGTAGGGCAGCAGAGAAGAGGGAGAGAGAGAGAAACGGGCCCCCAGCGGGGAGCCCTGCGTGTCACAGCCGTTTCTGGGGCCCTTTAGTTCCGGCTTGTTCAGCAGCTCCACTGAGCGCCCAGGGACCCAGGCTCCGGCTCACGGCGGGCGCCCTGGGGCGCACTGGTGACCCGGGGCGGGTGCCCGAAGGGTGCGCCGGTGACTCGGGGCGGGGTACCCCAGGGGCGCGGGCGCATTGGTAACCTGGGGCGGGTGCCTGTGGCATGCGCCCTGCTCAGGCTCCAGGCCTCTTTGTTCCCTGCAGAGGCTGATGAGCGTCAACTACCTGGGCAGCGTGTACCCCAGCCGGGCGGTGATCGCCACCATGAAGGAGCGCCGCGTGGGCAGGGTCGTCTTCGTGTCCTCCCAGGCCGGGCAGCTGGGCCTCTTTGGTTACACAGCGTACTCTTCGTCTAAGTTTGCCATCAGGGGGCTGGCAGAGGCTTTGCAGATGGAGGTAAGAGCGTCTTCACTTTCACGTGGTTCCTTTCAGCCTAGGGGAACGTGTTCCCCTTTCAATTCAGTTCAGTCACTCAGTTGTGTCCAACTCTTTGCAACCCCATGGACGTGAGTTTGAGTAAGCTCCGGGAGTTGGTGATGGACAGGGAGGCCTGGCGTGCTGCAGTCCATGGGGTCGCAAAGAGTCAGACCCGACTGAGCAACTGAACCTAACTTAGCAGTACTAACATCTTCATACTACTATGGGCAGACGGCAGAGCTCTTGTGTTTCAGACGTCTGCAATAAAGTGAGTATCACAATAAAGCGAGTCACAGGAATATTTGGTTCCCCTGTGCACATAAAGGCTGTGTCTCTGCTGTGCTGTGAAGTGTGCAAGAACATTGAAAGAAACAGTATACATTCTTAATTTAAAAATACTGTATTGCTCAAAAATGTTAACCATCTTCTGAGCCTTCAGTGAGCCCTTAGTAGTAACATCAAAGATCACTGATCTCAGATCACCGTAACAGATATAGTCATGACGAAATGCTGGAAATACTGGGAGAATTACCGAAACGTGTCACAGAGTTGTGAAGTGTGCTGTTGGAAGTCTGGTACCAGTTGACTTGCTCAGTGCATGGCTGCCACAGACACTCACTGGGTAAAACATGCAGTGTCTGTGGATGAGCGTAAGTCACTCCAGTCACGCCAGGCTCCGTCCACGGGATTCTCCAGGCAAGAACACCGGAGGGGGTTGCCTTGCCCTCCTCCCGGAGATCGTCCTGACTCGGGGATCGGCCCTGGTCTCTAGTCTCCTGCATTGGCAGGTAGGTTGTTTTCCACCTGGGAAGCTCAAACCTGCAATTAGTAAAAAATGCAGTGTCTACAAAGTGCAATAAAGTAAAACACAATGAAATAATTATGTCAGACTCCCTTGGTTTTCCAGTGGTGAAGACTCCAAGCTCCCACTGCAGGCAGCACGGGTTCAGTCCCCGGTTGGGGAAGTTCCACATGCTGCACAATGTGGCCAAAAAGAAAATGAAAATGAGAAAATGCACCTTGATTAGAAAATAATGACAATAAGTAAACAATTTCAAAAATCCGAATGAGCTGTGACTGTGTTGACCTAATACTGTGTGAGGATGTGTGAGGATGTGTAAGGATAACCAGGTTCTTTATTCCCTTTTTTGTCATTGTTCTTTAACATTCTTTAAAGATGTTCCTTTAATGAAAAGACCTTCCTTTATGCATGTGTATTCAGGCGTTCAGTTGTGTCTGACTCTTTGTGACCCTGTGGACTACAGCCCGCCAGGCTCTGCTGTCCATGGGGATTTCCCAGGCAAGAATACTGGGGCGGGTTGCCATTTCCTCCTCCAGGGGATCTTCCCGACCCAGGGACCGAACGTGCGTCTCCTGCATCTCCTGTGCTGGCAGGCAGATCCTCTGCCCCTGAGCCACCTGAAAGGAAAGGAAGGTGAAGTCGCCCAGTCGTGTCCGACTCTTTGCGACCCCATGGACCGTAGCCTACCAGGCTCCTCTGTCCATGGGATTTTCCAGGCAATAGTACTGGAGTGGGTTGCCATTTCTTTCTCCAGGGGATCTTCCCAGCCCAGGGATCAAACCCAGGTCTCCAGCACTGTAGACAGACGCTTTACGTCTGAGCCACCAGGGAAGACCTGACTAATAGAATGTGTGTGCGTGTGAGGGAAGAGCTACTGTGTAGCCCTCAGTTTTTAGACAAATCATTTAACTTGATCTCATCATCCTTGTTGGTAAAAATGAGAATAAGACTTGGACTAAAAATTGCACGTGGCTCTCCTGATGCTTAGGTTTTAATATCCCAGAGAAACACTGATGAATGGGCCTGCTTTGTGTCTGCATGGTTAGTGAGTGAGAAGTACTGATGAATGGGCCTGCTCTGTATCTGCACGGTTAGTGAGCGTGTCGTGGCAGGAGGCTGGCTGGGGTCAGCGTCCAGTCGGCACCTGCCAGGCGTGTGCAGCTCCCTCCTCGTCTGTGCTGCTGCCACCGGGGGTGCTTAGGGAGCCCTGTGTGGCCCTTTCCCAAACCGTGTACTTTAAGGTGAAATTCTTTCTAATTCTATATACAGTTGACCTTGAACATCACCGATTTGAGCTGCACAGGTCCCCTTGTGAATGGCTTTCTTCCAGTAAAGATGATAGGACCACCTGACCTGAGGGTGGTTGGATCCTCAGATGCTGCACCATGGGTGTGGTGGGCCCCTTGGAAAGCTAAGTGTGGATTTTAAAATGTGGTCACGCAGGGAGTCAGTGCCTTTGACCTCCGTGTCGTTCAAGGGTCAACTGTGTACTGAAATGTAACAGTACCTCATGATGTTAAAAGCCCAGAAGAAAATTAATTGTGGCCGTTTCTCTTACTGGAGAAGGAAATCCACTCCAGTATGCTTGCCTGAGAAATCCCACGGACAGAGGAGCCTGACGGGCTGCAGTCCGCGGGGCCACAAAGAGCGGAACACGACTGAGCAAGCAAGCGGCAGCAATCCTCTCGCAGCGAGGGCGGCTTCAGGGTCTCATTTCATGGTTTAGAGCAGGAGTGGGTACTTTTTTATTTTTTCCCCCCAAAGCACCAGAGTGAATATTTTAGCCTTTGAGGGCTAGATGGTGCCTGTTGCAACTACTCAGATCTCTTATGATAGCAGGAGAGCAGCCTTGTGAGTGGTTTAAATAAACAGGTACAGATGTGTGCCAGTAAATCTTTATTCATAGAAACAGGTAAAGGGCCAGATTTGGTCCTCAGGCCATAGCTGGCCGACCTGTGATTCAGAAGCCCGCAGAGAGCCCTGGGTGGTGCTGAGCAGAGTGCCTCGCTGCCCTGACCCTGGATGAGCTCGTGTGATGCAGACACATCCCGGGTCAGCGAGAGTCCCCACCGGCCTCTTTGGGACCAGCACTCTGTACTCGTCTCGTCCCACAGGAGTCAGCCGCAGAGCTCACTGCCATCAACGGCCTTGATACGCTTAGTTGATAACAGGTCTCTGTAACATATGCTTAGCCAGTGGGGCACATATGGCTGTGAAATTTCCAACAGGAACCCCAGTAATTTCTTCTGTAGCTTTCACTTCAATACATCCCTCTACGAATAACCACTTTCTTTTATAACAGTTTCCCGAAATACATGAGACAGATGGCCTTGTGTGGCCTTCTAGGTAATAAAGCTGAGTTTTCCAGAATTCTGTCCAGTTGCTGAAAGCCGCATCATGACTTTGTAACAGAAGTAGTAGCAAAGTCTGTGCCTTTGGGTCCTGCCTTCCCGCTCCCTGTCTGTGCTACTATGTGCCTGTAATTTAGGTCAGGTTTGCCTCAGCTCTTCCCTTTGGCCTCAGAAACCCAGCAGAAGGCACGTTTTGGGATTGAAAGGCACGTACGACAGCTTTCTGTCCCCAAGCCTGTCTCGTAGAAGGACTCCAGGAGTCACTCAGGGCACATGTTTGATCTGCGCAGCCTTTTCCCTTTTGGGTGGAAGGAAGATGCTAATAAATAAGAGGGAAGAGACTGGAGCTGCCCTTCTGGGCGAGTCCCTGAAGCCTCTCAGTGACGTGTGATTCCCAGGCTGCAAGTGACCGGTCTGGGCTTGCCAGGTGGCTTAACTTTGCTCCATATTTGGACTCTATTAAAATAAAATGTCCTCATGTAAGCAACAACTAAAATCAACATGTCCCATGGAAAACAAAGTTGAGGGGAAGTAAGTTCAGTCATCAAAATCTAGCATGTTCATGGCAGAACTTCGCCGATACAGCTGCTTCCTCACCAGCTTGCCCTGCTGTGTTCTTGTTGGTCTGTTTAGCCAAGGTGGTTTGTGTTTTTTGTGAATGAAACGTTCTATACTTAAGACTCTAAGTGCCTGTGATTATTGTTTCTGGTTTAATGACCTCTTAAGTCTTCCTCCACCACACTCTTGCTCCCTAGACTAGAGCTGGATCTAGAAATGCTTTATGTGCAGTGACTAAATTTGGAAGATGCTCTGTTGGCATTTTTGGCTTTATTTTCTAAACCCAGTCTTTTAGGTATAAAGACATCACTTTAAAGACGTTAGAAGTTGTTCTTTTAGGAAAGCAGGCTTTGGCGGTGGGAGTGTAGCCAAAGATAACGGCGGCAGAGACCAAATAAAAGAAAATACCTAGGTGCCTGCTTTCCACATCCCTGCTCCCGATCACCCCCACCCCCTCCCTCATCTTTTCCTGTTCAAAAAGAAGCTGAAGCTTAGGTTCTGAGCTTCGCTGTCAGCAGCTCTAATGCTTTCTCCAGCTCCTCGGTCTTCGTCTTCGCTTTTCTTTTTTAATGGTTGTTTGTTACTTTGTTTGGCCGTGGCGGTTCTTAGTTGTGGCACGAGGGCTCTCTGGTTGCGACCCGCAGGCTCAGTGGTTGCAGCTCAGGCTTCGTTGAGAGCTCTCTGGTTGCGACCCACAGGCCCAGTGGTTGCAGCTCAGGCTCATTGCCCCGTGGCACAAGGGATCGCACTTCCCCGAGCAGGGGTGGGCCTGAGACCCTGTGCTGGAGGCAGGGTCTTCACCCCGGACCCCCAGGAAGCTCCTCCCTGCTCTCTGCCCCCTTTTCTTTGCTTTGATGGGATGAGGAACAGCACGCCTTTAGGTGAAATTGTTTGGGTAATAAATTAGGTCCTGAGTAAGTGGGCATCTCTGAGACTGAGGCCAGGTGGAAGGGAGGAAATGATGGTAGGGTGGGACCAGGCAAACCTGGGGTGGAAGGGAGAGAAGAGTTGGTCAGCAGGACCAGGGAGACACAGATAGTGGCTAAACCAACAGAGAATCAGTGCGGTCCTGGCTTAAGTTCGCAGAGGTGGTCCTGAGGGGTCAGCACTGTCTTAGCAAGAACCAGTACCCTCATTTCCTTTTTTGCCGGGGTCAGGGGGTTGATGTGTCCCCACACACAAACCTTCAGGCTGTGAACTTTCAGAGGCGCAAACGTGTCTTTGGTGCGTGCGGTCCGCACGCCGTGAGCGAGGCTGTCCCTGGCCCTCCGTCCCCTCCTGCCGACAATCCTGCAGCTCTGCCCTCTCCCGCCCCTTCTCCCCCCTCTGGTCAGAGATGCTCCTTGCTGTTCATGCAGTGCCAGCCCCTGTATGCCAGCTGTTGTACTGCACTTCAGAAGTACTTTTCAAGGTACTGTACTGTAAGATTTAAAATGTTTTATTTTTTTATGTATGATTTTTGAAAACTATTATATACCTGTTACAGTGTAGCACGGTGTAGCCAACTGTGCTGGCTGGGTAGCCAGGCTAACATCATTGGACTTAGGAACAAATGGCACTTAAGCAAACTCGCTTAGAGTGGAGCTCATCCGCGTGCAGGGGACTCACTGTAGTTAATTGGATCAAGATGTGGAGCTAATTTGGGGGCTTCCCTGGGGGCTCAGAGGGTAAAGAATCCGCCTGGAGTGCAGGACACCACCTCCAGCACAGGAGACCTGGGCTTGATCCTGGGTCGGGAAGATCCCTTGGAGGAGGAAATGGCTACCGTCTCCAGTGTTCTTGCCTGGAGAATCCCACGGACAGCGGAGCCTGGTGGGCTACAGTCCAGGGGTTCGCAGAGTTGGACATGACTGAGTGACTAAACCACAGCCAGAGTTAGTTTATTTAGATTTTACCAGATTATTTAACCAGGAGTTTCCAGAGCCTGTAAGCTCCATGAGGGCGTGGAAATGGTGCAGCAGCTGCCTGTCGGGTGGCCGCTCTTGTTGAGTCACTCAGTCGAGTCCAGCTCTTGCAACCCCACAGTCGTGATGCGCCAGGGCCTCTTGTCCTCCATCGTCTCCTGGAGTTTGCTCACTGACTCACGTCCGTTGAGTCAGTGATGTTGTGTAACTGTCTCACTTTGACTTGTTGGATAAATAAATACAATGGGGACCTCCCTGGTGGTCCAGTGGCTAAGACTCAGAGTTCCCAATGTAGGGGAAAGTGTGTTTGTCTCTCTGTCGGGTCTGACTCTTTGCAACCCCATGGACCCTAGCCCGCCAGGCTCCTCTGCCCATGGGATTTTCCAGGCAGGAACACTGGAGTGAGTTGCCATTCCCTTCTCCAGGGGATCTTCCTGACCAAGTGGTCAAACCCAGGTCTCCTGCATTGCAGGCGGATTCTTTACTGTCTGAGTCTCCATGGAATCCCTGAGATTTGGCACAGCCAAATAAATAAACAGACATTAAAATAAATAAATACAGTGGTTAAGTTTGTAGCCACAGGAGTTATCCAGCCATAGGCTGAGAGGGTCATCTGGCTCCAGGATTATACCGAGGATACCAGTACTCAGAAGGGGGTTGGACTGGTTTCTCCCAACCCCACCCCCGGGAAAAAGCTGTTCTGAAAAGCGGTAAGCTCTTCTGGCAGCTCACCCGTAACCTTGAGTTGGAGAAACGCCACTCTGACATCCTGCCGTGGAGCTTACAGCCCCACCGTCCTGGCCCCTGACATCCTGCCGTGGAGCTTACAGCCCCACCGTCCTGGCCCCTGACATCCTGCCGTGGAGCTTACAGCCCCACGATCCTGGCCCCTGACATTCTGCCGTGGAGCTTACAGCCCCACGATCCTGGCCCCTGACATCCTGCCGTGGAGCTGGCCCCTGACATCCTGCCGTGGAGCTTAGAGCCCCGCGATCCTGGCCCCTGACATCCTGCTGTGGAGCTTACAGCCCCACGATCCTGGCCCCTGACATCCTGCCGTGGAGCTTACAGCCCCACCGTCCGGGCCCCTGACATCCTGCCATGGAGCTTACAGCCCCACGATCCTGGCCCCTGACATCCTGCCGTGGAGCTTACAGCCCCACCGTCCTGGCCCCTGGCGGGGGACAGGAGCGCTATCCCTGCAGCAGCGATGTCCGAGCCACCAGCTTCACGCTTCGGGTGGGCTGTCTGATTCCCACTTACTGACTTTTGTTTTTTGATGGCGGTGGTGTTTTTCTTCTGTCTGTGCCCAGTGAAGAGCAAGGCTGTGGGAGACACTTTCTAAAATTGCTATCATGAAAACGAGCGGAAGAGAAATTGCTTGCTCATCAGCCACCCTGCCTGGCCTGAGTCCAGAGCCGTTATGAGCTGGGCCTTGGGGCTGCCTGCCCTGTAACGCTGAGCAAATGCGTCTCACGCCTGGGTGTCCGGGGCCCAGCCACTGGGGATTGCGTCCCCTGCTGGTGCCCCTCCCAGGCTGAGTGGTTCGGCTCCCCTGCCCCTGCAGCTCCTTCCTCGGCCTCCAGAACTGCGCATCACGGAGGGAGGCAGGGGGGAAAAAGACCAGATCAGACAGGACCCTGGAGTGCTCCAAGGTGTTGTGTGACTCACCTGTCGGCCTCCTTGAAACGCGCGGGGCCTCCCTCAGGACCAGTGCCTGTCCGGGTCCCCTTGGTGTTCCCGTGGGACTCAGCAGTGAGCCAGGAGCAAGCAGAGTCGTGGCGGAGGTTCCGAAGGTTCGAATCAGCCCCCTTAGCATCACTGAGCCGTAGGGGTGTGCAGCAGGGATCCGTCGGGTGCTGTGTCCCAGCTGGGCGGCAGGATGAGCTTGGGGGTCATCGGTGTGTTCTAAGTGGAGAGGTTCCAGAGGGAACACGTGGCAGAGAGGGAACCAAGCCTGGGATCCTGTTCGAGATCGGGCAGGGTTGCTGGAAGAGGAGCTGGGGAGGAGTTTCTGTGTTTACATGTGGGTGAGGTGGTCCTGGTCTGACCTGGGGGAAGCCCCAAGGAGCACCCTGTTTGCTGAAGAAGTGAGCCCTGAGCTCTCCCTGGCGCTGGGGACTCCTGGGCCAGCAGACTCGGGATGGGGTCACTCTCCACCTGGGTCTGGGGCAAAGGGGAGGGGTTTGAATGGTCTCAGCCTGTATCGTAGGTGAGATTAGCAGAGTGGCAGTTTGAGAAGCACTGTGAAGGAGAGCAGCTTTGCAGCCAGATGGCCAAGGGACAGACTTGCCCGTGGCTGTGGCCGCCGTGCTGAGCGGTCGGGGTTGGGGTCGGGGGACAAGCGGGCTTTCTTTTAGCGCCATTTGCTGTCCTTACGGCAGCTTCCAGGCTCTGGTCAGTGGGAGCGCAAGAACCTTAGAAGGAAGCGAGCGAGCCTCTGTAGCTCAGGGCCAGCTGATTTCTAGAATAGAGGCTCGGGTGAGCTCTTTATTTCTAAATGATCTTCAGGGCCAAGAGTTTCCTGATTCAGCCAGTGGTAGGGGCTTCTCTGGGGTCTCAGTGGGGAAAGAACCCGCCTACAATCCAGGAGACGCCAGAGACACAGGTTCAGTCCCTGGGTCAGAAAGATCCCCTGGAGAAGGAAGTGGCAACCCACTCCAGTTCTCTTGCCTGGAGAACCCCATGGACAGAGGAGCCTGGCGGGCTGCAGTCCACGGGGTCGCGCACACACAGTGCTCTTCTACAGAACCAGCCTGTTGGTCTCACCACCTTTTGAGAAAATCAGGGCCGCTTGCAGAATGTCTGCCTGGCAGCCAGTGCGGGTTGATAAGGGAGGGTGCAAAAGTGTCTTGTTTTACCAAAGGGCCTGATGTTGTCTCTGAAATGCAGGTGAAGCCTTACAATGTGTACATCACAGTTGCCTACCCACCAGACACAGACACCCCTGGGTTTGCAAAAGAAAACCAAACCAAGGTGAGTATGCCTCTCTGTGCCCCGTTTCCAGTCTTGAACGCTAGAAACTCCTTTTCCTGTTTTCTGTCTTTCCGCCCTTCAGCTTGCAGGCATTTTCGTCAGAAAATTGAGCTTCTTTGAACTTATGTGCTTGCAAAAGGCCTCAGAACTTTCTGGAACTTTCACTTGAAATCTTGGGGGCTATAGCTCTATTTTCTTTGTTGTCTTTTGGCAATGGCACACAGCTTGTGGGAATCTTAGTTCCCAAACTAGGGATTGAACCCAGGCCCCCGCAGTGGGAGCGTTGAGACCTAACCACTGGACCAGGAGGAAAGTCCTGGTGTCCCCTGTTTTCAAAGGCCGTTTCTGCCAAGTCTTCAGGCTTGATGTAATGAATAAAGTGTTTCCTTTCTGATGGAGAGTATAGCTTGTATTTCTAACCAACAAGTTGATGGTCTTCGGCTTCCCAGGCGACACTAGTGGTAAGAACTGGCTGCCAATGCAGGAGACTTGGGAGACACGGGCTCGGCCCCTGGGTCGGGGAGAATTCCATGGACAGAGGAGCCTGGCGGGCTGCAGTCCACAGCGTCACCGAGAGTCCGCCATGACTTCCTGACTCAGCATGACACACAGTACTCTTTAGTGATCTTCTCCTCTGGACTTAATTTCATTTAAGGACTTGAAGTGGTTGCTGATCCATTGTCTCTGCCTGGAGGTCTAATGGGCGCCTCAGACGTAACATTTCAAAAACAGCACTTTTGACTTCCCTCTCGTTCCCACTTACTAGTTTCCATCTCATTTCTGGTGACCCCCATTCCCACAGCTGCTCAGGCTGGAAACCCTGAAGCCAGCCTTGGTGCCTCTCACACCACCCTGGGCTCTGCTCTCAGGACCTATCCCCAGTCTGACTTTTTTTAAAAAAACGGCAGGTGTCACTACCATCCCAGCAGTGTGAGTCACCGATAGTTTCTCCTGACCTGTTGTGACGGTCTTCAACTTGGTCTGCCTGCTCCTAGTTCTTACCCCGCTGGAGTCTTTCATAGCGTAGCTAGTGATCCTTTCAAAGGACAAGCCAGCTCTTGTCACTCTCCTGTGCAAACCCCTCTTGTGAGTAAAAAGCCAAAAGGCAAAACTTAAAAAACCCAAACCACAAAAGATCAAAAACTTGTGCAGCGTGGTCCGATAGAATGTTCTAGAATGGTGGAAATGGTCTATGTCTGCAGCTCTGTGATGCAGTCACATTGTGGCTTGCCATGCAGCTAGTGGGACCGAGACACGGAATGTCTAATTCTATTTAATTTGAAGTTAGAATTAAATGCCGCATGTTGGTGTTGATGGCATTCTGTGGTGTGCGGCTTCCCGGGCTCCCAGCACGCTGGGAGTAGAAGCCAAGGGCCTTGAGCCGTTTGGGGCCCCGTCTGGACCTCGGCCACCCGCCCTCTGCGGTTTCTCCGCTTCGGGCCCCAGCCGTGCCGGGCTCCGGCCGCCCCCACGTGCGGGCTGCACTCTCGCCGCCCTCTCTCTGGCTGTTCGCGTGGGTCTTCCTCACGTGTTGCTTTTCGTCGCTGTGCAGCCGTCATCCTGGAGAGGACTCCCCTGACTTGCTGTGTCTCAGCGCCCCTCCCGCGGGATGCTCACCATCCTCCGCCCTGGCCTTATTGTTCTCCGGGGTGTTTTCTCGCCTCTGGACTTTAACAGTAATACAGTGACTGTCAGTCATCCTGAGCTGGAAGCAGGCCCTGTGCTTTGTTCACGTGAACTGCCTTGACACGTAGTAGGCACTCTCTGAGCAAGCAAAGTGGGGAAGAAAGGAATCAGTCAGAACTTCCCCTCTTGAACGTGGCGTTGACTGGTTTTCTTCTCTTTTGTAGTGATTCTCACTAAGTGTGAATCTGCACCTCATAAAAACTAGCACTGACGCTCCATGGGCTGTATATTTTCAGAAAGATGTCTATGGTTTAGAAGCCTTTCCCCCTATTCATTTCTTTTTGACTCTGCTTCCTAAAATGACTACTATTTCAAAGAAATAAAGTTAACCTGAATGCTCTGTTTTAGAATAAGGGAAATCCGCTAAGCAGATTTGCAACATTTGATAAGTGGTCTTTTAGGTAGAAGCAGAGCTGGCAACAGGCAGTGATTTCCTGGTGAAGATTCGATTCAATGGTAAACTGCTGTTTGTCTCTCCTTGGCTGGCGTGTTGGGCTGACTTCTGCCGGTGGATGGCGTTCAGCCTTGCTCCGTGAGTCCTGGAGAGGGCGCACAGTGCTTTACCTCTGCGTGGGTCTGGCCACGCATGGTCGTGTTGGCCTGGGAACGTGGGAGAGTGGTGGCACCTTCAAAAGGACTTTTCTCTTAATTCAGGTTCATCAAGAAACACTTTTATGAGCTCTGTGCTTTTCTATTTTAAGGAAATATGTTCTGGTTTTTATTTTATTTTTTCAAGCCCATATGGTAAATAAAGTTTATCGTTTCATACCATTTAAGGCTTAAGTTTTGAAACTTCTAACTGAAACTCCCTTCTAAAGAATTTTTGAGCACATGGGTTGCATGTCGCTCCAAAGATTTAAAAATAAAAAAGACAAGGCAGGGTCTTTTTTTTTTTTTTTTCATATTTTAAGTGAAGCTCTAATGGTTCTCACTGGAATTAGGACTCTCGTCCCACAGAGTAACTGGGGTGCTGAGGGGCTGAATTTTACATGGTAACCAGGTAGAAACTGATCTGGAATCCAGATGGACTTGGTTCTAGAAACAGGAATCCTTTCAAAGGTAGAAACGAGAATTATGCATACATTAGGGGAGGGAGAAACTAGAATTATGCATAAATTAGGGGAGGAGGACTGTCAAGATTACTTACTTTTTAATGCAGTGGGTAGTAATGGTACTGATAATGTTTCTTTTTTTTCCTCCACCTTTTTAGCCTTTAGAGACACGTCTTATTTCAGAGACCACATCGGTCTGCAAACCAGAACAAGTGGCCAAACAAATTGTTAAAGACGCCGTAGTAAGTAAAACCCTTGTTCCCTTGTGAATAGTTACAGTGCTGTATTTCCAAAAAGGTATTTGTCCCAGGGTTTATTTCAAAATATAAAATGACTAGCATTTGTGTGTGTGTGCGTTAAATTCATCATATCTAACAGCACAGACTGTTCTTTTCTTCCCTGGTTAATTCCATGTTAATTAATAAGTTCTGGAAACTCGTTATATCTCTCTTTTTTTTTTTCTCTCTTATTTTTTTTCCACAGTAAAATTTAACTTTATTTTTTATTTTATTTTTACTTTATTTTACTTTACAATACTGTATTGGTTTTGCCATACATCAACGTGAATCTTCCACAGGTATACACATGTTCCCAATCCTGAACCCCCCTCCCACCTCCCTCCCCATACCATCTCTCTGGGTCATCCCAGTGCACCAGCACCAAGCATCCTGTATCCTGCACCGAACTCTTCCTATTTTTGAATCTAACTTTGGGGTTGCACTGGGTCTCTGTTGGTGAGCGCAGGCTTTCCCTGGCTGTGGCGAGTGGAGGCTCGTCGTCTTCGTACTGCGGGCGCCTCACCGCGGCGGCTTCTCTGCTGAGGGGCGCGGGTGCTGCAGAGGCCCTGGCTTCGGTGGCTGGGGCTCCCGGCTCCGGAGTCTGGGCTCAGCAGCTGCTGGCACACAGGCTTTTTGCTCTGCAGCATGTGGGATCTTCCCGGACCTGTGTCCCCTGCACTGGCAGCCGGGTTCTTACTGGACCACCAGGGAAGCCCCACGGTTGTGTCTCCTATTCTTAGGAGCAGGTTGAGCAGTCTGAGAGCCTTAGTTCTTTGAAAGGAAGCCGAGACCCGCCTGTGGCGTGTAAGCAGCTTGCACTGGACTGTCTGGCGTGTAGTCACCCCCTTCTCTGCCGCGGTGTTTTCAGTTCTGGATCATTTTAGGTGTCACACTGCCACACTGGTTTAAGGACTTTCCTTTTCCTTTCCCGCTTCCCGGTATAATTTCCCAAATGTTTACCAACAAGAAAGTGCTGCCAGCCCCCTCGGCCATTGTCCTGGTGCCCCTCCGCGTTCCAGAGTTCATTCAGAGTCCAGAACGGTCTTTCTAGAAACCGGTGCTGTCCTGTAGGACGATGTGTGGGCCACAAGCTTTTTGGCAGCGTTCCTGTTAACCCACATGCAGAAAAATATACATGTCCAGGGGACATGCAAACATACATGTAATCCTTAGGCCCACATTGGATTTAGGAAACTTGGGGATGATCAGAATGAGAAGTGTCTGCTGGCTGGACCTCGGCCTTGAAGTAACGTCTGTTGCGTGTTCAGGCCGAACCCAGCAGAATACAGGAAGCCTTGAAGACTATTGAAACATCTGTGGACGTGGGAAGGACTTTGCCCTGATTGTGTTCAAAGGCGTAGGAAGATGGCACCGGTGGATTGGGCAGACTTTGTTTTTCCTGCTTATCTCAAGTCAAAGCAAACACGCTCCATGTTTTTAATGATTTGAAGCAGCTCTTTGTGTTTTGGCAGGATTCCTTTAATCTGGAGGTTCTCACGCTTTTTTCATCTCTTGAGCACTTTCCACCCTAAACTTGTCCAGGGCCCCAGAGAACTTTTGGTTCCATGGCTTATCCTTATCAATATTTGCTGCATCAGAAAGTGAAACTGTATCATTTTAAAAAGGATTTATTCATTTAAAATGACAATGATAAATTCAGTGTCTTTTACTGTAGTGTTTTTATAACAAAAAGTATTTTTCAAAACAAAACTTAGGGGGAAGGGGGGCATTGTTTCTCGTTCCCCCAGCCTCTTTAATGTCTGTGCTGACGGAGAGCAGCTGCCCCGTAGCTGCTCCTGCACGCCGTGGGTCAGGTCATTCTGCCTAAAGGGTGCAAAGTGAGGCTGTGCAAAGACTGTAGCTGGAAAAGGAAGGGAGACTGTAGGCTTTTCAGATGATTGTGGACATTCCTTTTTCTTTTGATATAAACCTAAACTAGATGAACATTAGTTTCTTAAAGGTTAGTTGCAATGTGAAATTGGAAATTCTGGCAATGACCTCTTTGTTCTCTGTTCTGTGATAGCCCATCAGTCTGCCTGCACTGTTTTGTACCCATTCATGATTTTCTAACATTATGTATTCATCCTTGGGAAAATATGGATTCCCCGAGTTACCCCCCAAAATCGCATTCATTCATATCACTGCTGATCTTAGGACAGAAGTCTTTCTGTAACTGAGAAGCTGACAGCCTCAAAATGGCAGGCACACCTTTTTCCCAATTCTGGCTCGGATTTGCACACGGACTGCAAAAGCTGCCCGGCTTCCGTGAAGCGACAGTCGTTTCATTCCTTTTCTGCTGGGACTCTTCCAAGTGCCCCCGTCTGAATGACCACAGATCGTCAGTCCTGGTTCTTGCTGTAGAAGCGGTCCGCGGAGCACCGGACGCTTCCTGACGCGCGCAGCGGGCGCAGGGCTCGCCCGGGAGGCGTCCGTC
>SJXO01000677.1:504159-520404 GCA_006408615.1 Connochaetes taurinus | reverse complement strand
GGTGCGCGCCCGTTAGTGTTAGTGTGGAGCCGCGTCCTGTGCGCTCCTGTTAGTGTTAGTGTGGAGCCGCGTCCTGTGCGCTCCTGTTAGTGTTAGTGTGGAGTCTCTTGACTCAGCAGGGTGCGCACGTCAGTCCTGACGTCCCCGTTGGCCCCACGCCTCGTTTCTCCCGTGGTCGTCTGTGCGTTTGTTCCCTACAGCTGTGTCTCTATTTCTGTGAATAAGTTCATCTACCGTTTTTCTAGATCCCACATATATGCATTAATATGCGATTTTTTTTTTCTCTTTCTGGCTGAGTTTTCTGCGGGGACCTAAACAGGGAGGAAACCCAGGGGAGGAGAGGGTGTGCGCACGCGTGGGAGGAGAGGGTGTGTGCACGCGTGGGGAGGAGAGGGTGTGCGCACGCGTGGGAGGAGAGGGTGTGTGCATGCGTGGGGAGGAGAGTGTGTGCGCACGCATGTGGCTGAGGCACTTGGCTGTACAGCGGTTGCCGTTGTAAAGCAACTATACTCCAGTTAAAAAAAAAAAAAGGAAAAAGATGTCCTCCAGGGTCATGATTTAACAGAATGATTCATTCTACTGCTTAACAAGTGCAGTTTTAAGCAAAGCTGACCTTCAACCTTTGTTTTGGAGATTTGAACAATTCGTTTTCTTCCCGAGTTTACTGGCCTTTATCAGCGCTGGGGTGGGCCGTGCTAACCGCACAGCGGCGTCTCCCGTGCGCAGCGCCCCGGGTGAGACAGGCGACTCACGTCTTCGTGTTGGCGTGACTGCGGGTTTGTCTTCAGGGAGGGTCTCCCGACACTCAGGGTCCGGGGCCCACGTTTCGAGACGTGTCCATCCAGCCGCCCCGGCCTGTCTGCCACAGCCACGTTCATCCCAGGCTCACGCGTGTGCCTGTGACCGCTCCTCCCCACGACGTGGACGGACACGGGACATCATTTCTGGCGTGCTGAGCTGAGTCCTTTCCGTGACGCTACCACTGCCTCTTTCCTTTCCATTTCAGCAAGGAAATTTCAGCAGCTCCATCGGCCCCGACGGGTACATGCTCTCATCCCTGACCTGTGGAATGGCTCCAGTGACATCCATCACGGAAGGGCTCCAGCAGGTGAGCTGTGCCTGGGACTTAGGACAGACAGACACCCGGACAGACAGCCGGGCCCTTCACTGAGCCTCAGTGGGCAAAGGCTGAGGGGAGACAGGGCAGCTTTGTCTGGGGGTGTGAAGAGTTGTTACTGGAGCATCAGCTTGTGTCTTCCTCTACCCGGGAGAAGTAAACAGGAAGCATTTTAAAGTCGTTTAGTCGCTAAGTCACAGCCCGCCAGGTCCCTTTGTCCTCAGGCTTCTCCAAGAACACTGGGGTGGGTCGCCGTGCCCTCGCCTAGGGGATCTTCCTGACCCAGGGATGGAACCCACGTCTCCGGGGTTGGCAGGCAGATTCTTTACCATCTGAGCCCCCAGGGAAGCCAGGTTAAAGATGGAGCGTGAGGAATCTAGACTGGGAAGAAGTCTTCCACGTGGCGCTGCAGGTGTAGGGAGAAGGCGCCTGCTCTGCTGTTAGGGCGTTAACCTAGTTTTCCTCTGAGAACACGTCCTCGTCTGGAATTGGAAATTGGAAATCTCTGTCTTTAGGGGGTGCGTGCATGACAAGTTGCTTCAGTCCTGTCCCACTCTTTGTGACCCTACGGGCCGTAGCCAGCCAGGCTCCTCTGGGATCGTCCACGGGACGTCCGTGGGATTCCCCACGCACTAACACTGGAGTGGCTTGCCGTTTCCTCCTCCGGGGTCTTCCCCGCGCAGGGTTCAAGCCTGGGTCTCTTGAGCCTCCTGTTCTGGGAGCAGGTTCTCCGCCACTGAGCCTGCCGTTTCCTCCTCCGGGGTCTTCCCCGCCCGGGGTCCATCCTGGGTCTGTTGAGCCTCCTGTTCTGGGAGCAGGTTCTTCGCCACTGAGCCTGCCGTTTCCTCCTCCGGGGTCTTCCCCGCCCGGGGTCCATCCTGGGTCTGGTGAGCCTCCTGTTCTGGGAGCAGGTTCTTCGCCACTGAAGTAGCTCTCTAGAGGTCAGAGGTGGTCCTCCCGAAAGCCCCAGGATGTTAGACCAGCAGCTTCCCAGTGAGTCCGACCACAGAAGCTCAGGGAGGTAAGTCAAGGGTGCAGTGCACTCCCTGCCCTCACAGAAACTACAGTTCATCCGGAAGAGACACAAAAATTAGCTGCTCCTTGACGAGCCTGCTGCTGTGTCTGCTGTTGGAGAAGCAGAGGTAAGGCGGCAGCCCCTGGATGCCAGGAGGCTTGCGGTCTGGCGGGAGAGGCTGCGGAGGCTGATGCCAGAGTGCAGCACCATGTGATGAGCGCTTCCACAGCGGGACCACTGCGGAAAGACCGAGGCGGGCAACGGAGGGGAGACGGGGCCGGGGCAGCCCCCCAGAGCCTCATCCACCCCGGAAAGTCCCGACGAGTCGGGCGGGGAGAGGCTCCTCTTCTCACTCTGCTTCTCCCGGAGGAGATCCTCGGAAGCCCCAGGGGGTCCAGTGGTTGAGTCCACACTGTCACCGCGGGGCGTGCAGTCAACCCCTGCTCAGGGAACTGAGACCCCGCGTGCCTCAGGGTTTTGCCAACAACAACAAAAAGAGCATCTAAATTTCTTTTAGATGTTTATGGAGAATGTGAGTGGACATCTACATTCTTTTAGATGTTCATGGAGAACGTGAGTGGACATCTCATTCTTTCAGATGTTTATGGGGAACGTGAGTGGACATCTCATTCTTTCAGATGTTCATGGGGAATGTGAGTGGACATCTACATTCTTTCAGATGTTCGTGGGGAACGTGAGTGGACATCTCATTCTTTTAGATGTTCATGGGGAACGTGAGTGGACATCTACATTCTTTCAGATGTTTATGGGGAACGTGAGTGGACATCTACATTCTTTTAGATGTTTATGGGGAACGTGAGTGGACATCTCATTCTTTCAGATGTTTATGGGGCACGTGAGTGGAGCCCACGAGTTCGCACAGACCTGCTCTCCACTCCCTCCCGATGTCTCCTGTTAGTGGCCTCTTGCACGCTGGTGTGGCTCTGTCACAACTGATGAGCTGGTACCGGTGCATTATGACTGCCCGAAGTCCACAGTCTGCCTTGGGATTTAGTCATGGTGTCATCCATCCTGTGATTTCTGACGACTATAGAGTGACCCCTACCCAGCACTAAAGTGTCCTACAGATACTTCACTGCCCTGAGTATTGCTCTGTGCATGCTAAGTCACTTCACTTGTGACCGACTCTTTGTGAACCTGTGGGCTGTTGCCCACCAGGCTCCTCTGTCCATGGCATTACCCCAGCAAGGACGCTGGAGTGGGCTGCTGGGCCCTCCTCCAGGGAGTCCTCCTGACCCAGGGCCTGAGCCCACGTCTCTTACATCTCCCCCATTGGCAGGTGGGCTCTTTACCGCTAGGGCCACCTGGAAGCTCCAAGTATTCCCTTAGGGCCACCTGGAAGCTCCGAGTATTCCCTTGGGGCCACCTGTTTCTGAAACCCTTGCAATCGCTGATGTTTTCACTGTCTCCAGAGTTTGCCTTTTCCAGCTTCCCTTTGGTTTTTACACTTTTCAAAATTATCCTTCTGCCTGCTTGAGAGAATGAGGTCATTTTTGAGACTTGATGTGAAACACGGCAGACCCTCATCCCATATCCACTCTCCACCCTTCTCAGAAGCAGTCTGGCTCCGACCTTTACCTCCTTATCTCTAGAGCAGACACTTCCATGGAGGCTTTTAGCTGATTTCTTCGTTATGGATCAGGTTGATATCCTTGCTGAAGGGTGCACATGGAGCTCCCTTTTCTTACCCTTCTCTCCTTGTTCACACCTGCCCTGCCCCCCCTCCACCAACTCTTACCCTCCCTTTTTAGTGATACTGTGATTTTGGTTAGACTGTACTGAGCTAACCATCATTAGGGCTATTTCAATGCTGTTCACAGCTGAGCTGTGTAATACACAACCCATTCTCCTTTCTTCTACAATCTTTTTTATTCTTCCCTGAAACTAAAGGTTAGCTGGCCTTTTACTAGGTATTATTCATAGTGATTGTGTTCATCTTCCCTTAGAAATATCAGATACTCTGTCAGTTTCACCTGGAAGGACTTCCTCACGGAGCCTCCTTACCTGCCATCAGGACTGGCTGCCGCCCCCGAGTCTGGCGCTTGGGGGACCCCGGACCCCTTCGCGGTCACCCCAGGGACGCTCCGCCTCTTTTCAATGTCGGGTCCCCTGCTTCTTTGTATCACAGGACGTTGCCTTTCTCTGTTGATGCCTTTCTCTGACTGTTTCCCTCTTCTAGTAGCTTTCTGAAAAAAGGTGCTGCTTGGGAGGCAGGTTTTTTGTGCCATTTCTGCATGGCTTGTGGGATCTTTGTTCCCTGACCAGGGATTGAACCCAGGCCCTCAGCAGTGAAAGCATGGAGTCGTAACTACTGGACGACCAGGGAATTCCTGGGAGGCAAATTTTTTGATGCTTTGAATCTTTGAAAATGTTTCTCTTTGTAGTCTCCTGCCTTTTAAAAGTTGCATTTACAGGTGTTACAGTGAGAGTCCCTTACTGGAAAGGGCAAAAAGTAATGGATATGGTTAATTGCTTTCTTAACCCTGAGCCACTAATTGCTCTTCTTCAGTTGGTTGTTTGCCCAGGTCTGGAGCGAGCTGGTGGCGGCTGGCACTAGTCATTCTCAGCGCCTGGCGTAGAGTCTGCCTTTTACAATCAGTACATAAACCTTGAACCAAGAAGCCTTGATTGTAGTCTGGATACTGGAGATGCTTCTCTGGACCTTTCCTAGCTCGGAGAACCCTAAGGCTAGTGAGCATCTCTGTTTTGTTCTTTGTGTAGCTGCATATGTTTTCAGCAACTGGACGACGACGACTTGTCGCCTGGCTGCAGGCCCTGTGCTGTCCAGCGGCACAGAGCCTCTGTGTTCTGCTGGTGCTCACCAAGTTTTCATTCTATATCCTTATCCTCGGAGCAGATCAGAAGATATGTCTTAGGGACTATGTATCAGAGACATCCGGAAAAGCCCCTGGACGGGTGAGTGTGCTGTCCCGCCATGTGAGCTCACAGGCCTCTGTCCCACAGGTGGTCACCATGGGCCTCTTCCGCACGATCGCGCTGTTTTACCTTGGAAGTTTCGACAGTATCGTTCGTCGCTGCATGATGCAGAAGGCAAAATTGGAAACTGCAGACAAAACTGCCTAGAATTCTTACCCCTTGGAAAAAGACTGTCTGAATAATTTACCAGCTTGCTGCTAAGTGGGACGCAGTTTTGGGCTTGCAG
This sequence comes from Connochaetes taurinus, assembly GCA_006408615.1. NCBI lineage: Eukaryota > Metazoa > Chordata > Mammalia > Artiodactyla > Bovidae > Connochaetes > Connochaetes taurinus. The sequence goes on along the minus strand of SJXO01000677.1, from coordinate 515,088 downwards.
ACACTTATGTCTTGCTTTCTGATCTGTGAGATTGGACCAGTGATCTTCAGAAACCTGGCTGCAAGCAAGGGCATCGCCGTTCTACTCCAGACTATTATTAACACTATGCAAATACGGAGGAGGCCACTTGATTCTCCGAGGTGGAGAGGTGATGGTAAGGGACCTCATAGCATGTGAGCAGGATTCCAGAAAGATCATTGAAATGTTTCTTCTCTTCTGCTTTTTCCCATTAGAAATTATGTCCAAATGGGTTTCTGGGACCTTTTCTTTTTTTCTTGTTCTCTTTTTTAACTTGGTGTGTTTTATTACAGATGGATTTCACACATTGCCGTGGGGTCTGAATACATAATAGTGTCCCTGACTCACTCTGATGCTGGTGGCTGCCTGTGGTTTCTTTCTCTTTGATTCCATAGAACTACGTGGGGGATGGGAGAGGACCATACAGAGGAACGAAGGAGATAAACAGTTTCCAGTAGGAAAAAATAATGATTTTTTTGTCTTCTTTAGACTCGAATGCTTAGGGCACGTCTCATTTTTCATTCATGGAGAAAGGCAGCCTCCTAAAATATTTTCTGAAGAGAGAGGTAAAACCTTAGAAGCTTAAAGTTTACAATTTCTTCGATAGCCATAATGACCCAAAGCTCACCCACTCCACTGTAGTTTCTTATTCTTCCCATGCCTTCCTTTCCAGTTTTGCTTAGACTGCAATAATATTTTTATAAACAAAGAAAAGAGAGAGACCAGTTTTTTTTCCCCTTGACTTTTAAAATGAATTAATGAATTTATTAAAGCAAATGAAAAAGTTAGAAAGTGTGACCTTTGTCTCTTCGTAGCATATATGTAGCTTTTAAGAAAGACTGAAAGGGGACTTCGCCAGTGATCTAGCGGTTAAGACTACCCTTCCAATGCAGGGGCGTAGGTTCGATCCCTGGTTGGGGAACTAAGATCCCACATGCCATGTAGCACAAAAAAAAAAAAGAAAAAGAAAAACAACACGCTGACAGCATGTTTCAGCTTGGGGTTTTTCCTGAGATGGTCATGGGGGTTCTCCCCCTCTGTTGTGTCCGTGTGGTGCCTTACTCTGATACATGCTTGTGTTGAACCTTCCTTGCTCTGCAGAGATAGACTCCATCTGGCCAAGGTGTGTAATCATTTTAATATGCAGCTGAAGCAGTACTTTACGGACCCACCTCCTTATAAGTTAGAAACTGTCCCCCCCTTCCGTTTTCTGCCAGTGTTGGGGGGCGCTCCTGCGGAGGTGCTGGTCGGCGCCCTCGAGGCGCACACTGGCAGCAGCCTCAGTTTACTCCTTAAGAAAAAAGCAGGATGACAGGGCTGCCCGGTGTTGAAGACGCTTGTTTGTGAAATGAAATGATCGCCCTGTTCTTTCCATGACTCCACTGACCTTGAGAACATCTCCGACCGCGTGTTAAGCAAGCCCAGCCGTCGTCGCTGGCACAGCGGAGGCCTGGACACGCCGTTCGTCTCCGGGCGCGGCCCGCTGTCCCCGGGCGGAGTTCCGCGGCGAGGCCCGCGAGCCGCAGCCCCTGCGCCGCCGGTCCTCGGATGCGCCCCGCAGGCCTGAGCCTCGAGGGCCGCACCCTCGCTGGACCGAGCCCGGCCCTCGCGCACACGCGCGGAGTTCATGCGTCTCCACCTTCCAGTTCCTTTTAGTGAGAAAAGGCCACTGCTTTGGAAGAAGGAATTTTTTTTTTCTTGTTCAAAAACAGCAGCTGTACAAGAGATGAAAGATCTGAGCACTATGACAAACCTTTTTTACTCGAGTTTTTGAACTCTTGACTTTCAAATGACTTAATTTTTACAAAGTAAGATGTTGAATGGCTTTTATCCAGTGTCTTTTTAAAAGGCATGAGAATGGACGCGTTCACACACTGACAGCGACAGAAGAGACTGTTATTTAATATATAAGTTGCTTGGGATGACGTCATTGCAGTCTATCGGGGTGGGTTGAACCCATAAAGTTTTCACGAATCTTTCAGCCTTCAGGAGCCATCGTCTGCAAACTCTGCTGAGTCATATTGGGTAGCTTCTAAAAGGGAGTAATGACTGTATTTTCCTCATTCACAGAAAACAGATACAAAGTAAAAGCTGAGTGTTTCTCAATTTTATTCTTTTCTTGTAAGTGTTTCTTGAATGTGGGTATCTTCTACTGATGGTCTGTATTAAAGTCTAGTCCAAAATGGTACATTCTTTAATTAAATTAACTCTTTTACAGTAGTTATTTCAATATACATTTCTCAAGGTAGCCTCAGAGAGAGTTCAGTCATTCCGGGTCACTTACTACCCGAACAAATCTAAGAGCCCCTGTTCCACAACAGGGGGATATCCCCAACTGAGATGAGACTCAGGCATGAGAGCAGATTCGTGGAAATTATAGCATCGGGAAATTATAGCATAAGATTCATGGAAATATAGCCTCTATCAGAGATGGCAAAGGTCTACAGTTTTGTAAACAAAAAGGTTTGAAAACCAAGGTGTTCCTTTTTTTCTTCCTAAACTTGGTGCCATAATTTACTTGATAGCAAAACCTGACTTGAGATGATTCGTGTAGTTTTTCTTTATGTCACACCATGGGCTATTCACTTATCTGAAGAAATACCAGTGGTTTTGATGACAGGGATTGCCCCAGACTCTGTGGAGATGTTTTTTATAATATCTAGTGTAGACCCCATATTTTCAAAATGTTAAAAAAAATTTTTTTTTTTGGATGGGGGATTGTAGACACTTAAGAAGCATCAAACAGTGACCTGGCTTCATCTAAGTCGTGAAACTATTACAGGCAGATTCTTTTTTTAATCTTTTTTGGCTCAATTCTTGTTAAACCTTTTATTATACTGATTTCTTTTTTGCTCAGAAAGAAGAGAAAGACTGACTCAGACTGCAGATTGTTAGGGAAACGATCAGCTTTTTTTTTTTAGGATCACATTGATTCAACACTTTCTGTTGTACCCAGAAGTGGGTAAGTCTTACTTGTGGCAGAAGTTTAATCATAATTCTGTTGAAAGGTGGATTCTGTGTATGTGACCAACAATAGCTTATTATGTGAGTTTCAGGTCTGATGTGCCTGCCTCTGCTAGGTTGGGTTGTATTATTTTATTATAATGTATTTGTGAGTATATTTATTTTCATGTTTAACGTTATTCAGCCATTGAAATTGCAAAGTATGTTCAAGGACCCTATATCATTGAAAAAGGTATAAAAATTCTCATTTATTTTTGCCGAAACAAAGTCAAGAGAGTTGTTCTTTTCTATATATTTTAAAATTTAACTGTGACAGCTGAAAAGAGAAGAAATTAAAAATGCTGTTATTGATGGCCCCTTTACATGAAATTATATTTGTTTCATTATAAGTCTCTGTTTGGATCTGGTAAACCATTTATTGTTGATTCTTGGAAGTAAAAATTTGAGAGACCATTTCTATTATTAAATGGCAAAACCTTTTTCATAATAGTTACTTTGATTCAAAGAATTGTATGTCTTTTCTTTTCAGAAGAAGGTAGTCCCATAATAATTTTTAAGAAATGAATTGTATCAACATATTTAATTTTATTATATCATATTCCAATTTAAATATGTCTTAACTTACTTGAAGACACTTAAGCTGTTCATACTTTTTGACCTAAAATGCTTTGTACCTTTCTCATTTCCCTAACTTCTTAGTGGCTCAGCGCTGAAAGCACCTGCTAACCATAGTCTTCCGAGTTCTGGACTCAGTCATGTCTAGTTCAGCAGTGCTGGCAGGTCCGGTATTTTGAAGAGGAAAGACCAGCTATTATACTCTACACTTGCTTGAGGTGGCAACTCTGAAGGCATTTTTAAACTGATAAGAGTGCATATGGCTATTTTGATATATAATAGAACCTGTGTTTGCTACTTTAGAAACTTTTGTGGCAGAATTGTAACCTAATTTTCATATCTTGTATTTCTGAATCATGACAAAAAATAAATGGGGAACATGCTTTACAGATTTGAAAACTTCTTTCTTAGAAATGTGCATTTTTAAAGGCACATTTAAGCAAAACACCAGTCTCTTTCCTGATATTATCCTAACCTTACATCTTAAACACTTGACAAGGCTTAATTTTTATCATTTTTTAGGAAGTATTATTTTCACAGTAGATGTTTCGGCCCTTGTTTCAAATATGTTCTGGATTTGTGTGACTCTAGTGGGGGGTATATGAATAAAAGGAAGAAAAATGGAATTTAAGAAAATTTCTTAGGTAATTATGTTTCATACACAAATTGATTTTCTATGCTTTAAGGCTTCATATTCTAACAAGGAAATATCTTCTAGACTCTGAAAGGCATAGAAGAGAGAGATGGGAAAGAACACGCCTTAATATTTCTCGATCCTTAAATAGAAAAATTGTGGTCACATTGAGAAGAGATGCCTTGGATGGCTTGATTGGCAAATTGAACCTTTCTTTCAGTTTGAGCAACTTGTATACATAAATGGCATAGGATATCCCCTCTGTACTTTTTATGTTTGGATGTTTAAAAAGGAAATTATTTCTTGACTTCTGTCCCACTCTTGATTTTATACACCCCATTTTCTCTCATTTGGCCTGTATTTATCGAATGCCTATGAGGAGCTTGGTATCCAGGCACCGGCGATGTAAACAGTACTGGGTGTAAACAGTCTGCCCCTCCCTGTGGGGATCCCATTTCTGGTGAGTCCCCTGCTCACTTCTTCATCCCTCTGAAGGCTCTGACCATTCTTCCTGGAGAAAGAGGAACCGCTCCCCATTCCTTTCTTCAGACTTCTGAACGGTATGCCACCATCATTTGAATGCCAAGCTCTATTCTAGGCTGGGAATGTACAAAGGAAAATATGGTTCCTGCCCTCAAATAGTTTATAATCTGGCAGGGAGGGGGGCGCGTGTCAGAAATTACATGGTGGGATTTCTCTGGTGCTCCAGGGGTTACAACTCCGTGCTTCCGACGCAAGGGGTGCAGGTTTGATCCCGATGGGGGAACTAAGACCCCACAGTGCTGCGTAGCACTGCAAAAGAGAGATTACCTGGTGATCCGACAACAGTAAGGCATCGTAGCTAGCGTTTGTAGATGTCACCCGTGACAGTCCCTGTTGTGAGCACTTTTTGTCTAACTCACTTAAACCATACACTGACCCTGCCCGTGGTACCCTTAGACCCCTCTGTTGCATACACTGACCCTGCCCGTGGTACCCTTAGACCCCTCTGTTGCATACACTGACCCTGCCCGTGGTACCCTTAGACCCCTCTGTTGCATACACTGACCCTGCCCGTGGTACCCTTAGACCCCTCTGTTGCATACACTGACCCTGCCCGTGGTACCCTTAGACCCCTCTGTTGCATACACTGACCCTGCCCGTGGTACCCTTAGACCCCTCTGTTGCATACACTGACCCTGCCCGTGGTACCCTTAGACCCCTCTGTTGCATACACTGACCCTGCCCGTGGTACCCTTAGACCCCTCTGTTGCATACACTGACCCTGCCCGTGGTACCCTTAGACCCCTCTGTTGCATACACTGACCCTGCCCGTGGTACCCTTAGACCCCTCTGTTGCATACACTGACCCTGCCCGTGGTACCCTTAGACCCCTCTGTTGCATACACTGACCCTGCCCGTGGTACCCTTAGACCCCTCTGTTGTAAGTGGGGGCACAGGCACAGAGGTTAAGTTACTAGACCAAGGTTGCAGCAGCAAAGCGATGAAGCCTGGATCCAAATGGGTTTTCTGACTTGGAGCCTCCTGGCCTCCACGTGAAACCTCTTTTAGCTGCACGAGTGGGATCCTTGGACTGCCCGAGACAGGCGGGGAAGGTCACATGGAAGGAAGAAGCGGTTCAGATCAACCTTGAGGAATGAATATGAATTTGCCACAAGAAAGCTGGGTTCCTTTCAGGGAGACAAGCCTATGTGCAAGAAGAGGGGAGAGACCCTGGCGTCTCCCAGAAAGCCTGTGGCGGTAACGCAGCTCCAGGAGAGGGTGAGCGGACTGGGGCGGGGGGCGGTCTCGGGATTTCTCGGGATGGAGGCCTTGGGGGGAGGACTCAGGGGGGCAGGCTTGGGCCACATCACCCCACGTGGAGGAGCTGAGGCTTCGGCCTCTGAAGAACTCTGAGCACAAACTGGAATTTGGCAAGATCATGGCTGTCTGAAATTTAGGGGTTGCTGAGCCCTTGCGCTTTGGAATAAACATTCCTCAGTAGTTTGGGGGGAAAAAGTCAGATACATATTGTTATGGGTTGACTTGTGTGTCCTTAAAAGATGCTGATGTCCTCATCCTCAGAACCCCTGTCTGTAACCTTACTGGGAGTGGGGTCCTCACAGATATAACCACATTAAGGTGAGGCTATTAGTGTCCTCATCCAATATGACTAGTGACCTCATGAAAATAGGGGAAAACGGAGAAACTGGGAGGCGGCCACGGGAAGACAGTGGCATGGATAGAAGAGGTGCGGTTGCAAGCCAAGGATTGCCCGCCCCCAGCGAAAGCCAGGACGAGGCAGGAAAGGGCTTTCCCTGAGCCTTCAGAGGGAGCATGGCCCTCCTGACACCTGGATTTGGGACTCTGAGCTGCCAAAACTGTGGGAGAATAAATTTCTGCTCTAAGTCACCCAGTTAGTGGTCCTTTGTTACTGCAGCCCTAGATAACAAATGTACTAACTTTGCTTTTTCTAAACGTGTTCATCAGTAGTTCATGTCTGGGAGATACTGTGTCTTGTGCTAAAGAGCATAAGAGGGGGCTTGCCTGGTAGTCCAGGGGTTAAGAGTCTGCCTGCGCGTGCAGTTCGATCCCTGCTCCAGGAGGATCTCATGTGCCCTGAAGCAACTAAACCCATGTGCCTGAACCACAGTGCTCCAGAGGCTGGGTCCTGCAGCTCTGGAGGCCCAGCCACCGAGAGCCCATGCTCCACAGCAGGAGGAGCCGCTGCAGCGAGAAGCCCCTGCCCCGCAGCTGCAGAGAGCCCCTGTGCGCACAGATCCAGTCCAGCAAGGAGAAAAGAGCGCAGAGAATGAGCGTTAGTTACTGCAAAAGAATGTAAGTTCTTTGCCTGTTCTCAGTGCTGGGTGTTCCGTGTTACTCCAGCAAGAGGCGTAAGCATTTGAAAAGTATGAGTTCCTAATCTTAGTTCATTCAGTTCAAGGGCCGAGTCATTAATCTGAAAGGAAAAAGCTGCCGTGAGTGAACTTACTGTGCTTCCCTTTGTACACGTGTGCTGGCTGAATTTGCACAATACAGTGATTTACCTGCACTTCACTGCCTGGTTTCAAAAGTTGTTGCTTAATTATTCCAAACATTTTATTGAGCTTTAGGGCCCACTAAAAGTTAACCAGGTGGGTTTCCTGGTTACATCAGGGCTTGTTGGTTTAGATCTCGTAAAAGAGGTTCCTGATGAGGACAGGCATGTACAGAAGAGGGGCTCTGGAGTGTAAATGAGTCAGGAACGCTATTACTGTTACTATACTAATGTGGAATTAGTATTATAACATTATCAAGCAATGTTTGCCACAAAGTATGAAACCGTCCTGCGGAACGTGGCACTAGGTAGCGTAAGCGCTGATAATGTGTAAGGTACTACGTCAATTATATCTCAGTAAAGCTGGAAACAACGGAGAAATACTTCATGTTGGAAAGCAGTGTTCTGGCTTGCTTATCCATGCCTGTGAGAAGTTAGTTTTTAAGCAGTTCATTTTTCTTTTATGCAGACTCTCTGCTTGTTTTTACTCTCCTTAGTTCATTTTATGGGTTTATTTGCACTTGTTTGCCTAACTGGTTTGGGGTCATGTTTTATATTTTTAACTCTTTCATCTTACCTATTAGTTGTCAATTCCCACTCAGTTAACACTATCTTTGTATTCTTGCTTTAAATAAAAATTTTAATGGTTTGGAAGAATTTGATACATACCTATATTAAATATTCGTATGTTTAGATTAGAATAATGTCCTTTTGGGTTTCATAAACTTTGGGAACATTTATATTGGTGATGAATAGGTGGGGAAAAATGGAAACAGTGACAAAGATTTTTTTCTTGGGCTCCGAAATCACTGTGGATGGTGACTTCAGCCACAAGATTAAAAGACACTTGCTCTCTGGAAGAAAAGCCATGGCACACGTAGACAGTATGAAAAAGCAGAGACATCAGTCTGCTGACAAAGGCCCATGTGCTCAAGGCCGTGGCCTTTCCAGTGGGCATGTGTGGATGTGAGAGCTGGACTGTGAAGAAGGCTGAGCGCCGAAGAGTTGACGCTTTTGAACTGTGGTGTTGGAGAAGACTCTTGAGAGTCCCTTGGACTGCAAGGAGACCCAATCAGTCCATCCTAAAGGAGATCAGTCCTGAGTGTTCATTGGAAGGACTGATGCTGAAGCTGAAGCTCCAATACTTTGGCCCCCTGATGAGAAGAGCCAACTCATTGGAAAAGACCCTGATGCTGGGGAAGATTGAGGGCCCGAGCAGAGGCTGACAGGGGATGAGATGGTTGGATAGCACTTACACTATCTAATGGAGCCAAGTCCAGGAGATAGTGAAGGACAAGGAAGCCTGGTGTGCCACAGTCCTTGGGGTGGCAGTCAGACATGACTTGGCAACTGAATAACAATATTGGTGATGAAGAGAACTTTCTGAATGATACTGTTAAATATCAACCAGTAGGTGGCGAAAACTGGCAATAAAACCCTTTTTGTTTGGCAGGTTGGAGAATAAAGAAGGGAAGCGCAGGCCTTTGAGATGCTGGATGTGCCCTCCATTCCCTGTGCCTTGTCCTTTTCACTCCCTGGTACCACCCACCGCTAGGACCCGGCCGGCAAAGCTGGGAGAAGGACCAACCATCGGCTCCTAAAAGCGGAGGACGGCTTGGCAAGTGAGACCCCGCAGCGCCTGCACTTGGAAGGCTGCTGGAAGGCCTCTAGGCTTGTGCCCAGGGTTCCTGACTGAGACTGGTGCTCCTCCGACGAGGTCACCAGTACTCAGTTAATTCACGCACTTCTGAGGACTCCCTGCCCTGGCACTTGTGGTGGAATCTGAGAAGCATGCAATCTGAATGGAGGAGTGGTTTCACTGTTTTGATTGAAGGAGTACCCAGACCATTGCTAGGGAGTATTTAGCCTTTAGTCAAGATTAACGCAGACCTGTGCTGAGAATGTTGGATTAGGGTCAAGGCGCCACTTAAGTGTGGAAGGGTCATCTGTGGGGTAAAGGAGAGAAGGCAGGCTTTCCTTCACTTGGAATGGGCTCTGTTTCCTTCTGTCTCCCCGCTGGCAGGAGGACAGCCTGGTTCCAGCTCTGGCCTCTTGTTTCCTCACTCACATGCTGGGTCGCAAGCACTGAGGCTTTCGGTTCCTCCTAAGTAACTTCAGGAGTTAAGGCAAGTTCTGAGAAGACCCCTGACCAGGACGGGTGGCCTCAGCTTGGCTTTCCCCTGTTTCCGTGAGAACAGATCCCCAGGCCACCGCACCTCACCGTCACTGCCGTGGGGAAAAGGTGACGGTCCCAGCAGCTGGAAACGGGAAGAATATCCTCCTTCACTCCTTGCCTGGATGAGACATTTGTACCAGGTACACATTCCTACAAGCAAGAGGTGGGCTGGCATGTTGGCTGACTGGCTTTGATAAATGAAGAGATGAAAGTAATTTGCTATGCTTATTTTACCGAAGAATGAATGTGTTGATTCTGGTCTAGGAAGGAGACCAAGGACAGTGTGAGGTGTGCGTGTGGACAGGGCAGTAGTCAGCCCTCGCATTCCTAAGCCCACACAAGGGCCGCTCCCGTTAATTTTCACTTGAGCCCCAGCAGGTGTTCGTCTCTGTGTGTGTGCGACTCGGCAACCCACCCCATGGGCTGTAGGCCGCTCGGCCCCTCTGTCCATGGAGTTCTCTAGGCAAGAATACTGGAGTGGGTAACCATTCCCTTTTCCACGGGATCTACCTGGCCCAGAGGTGGAACCCTGGTCTCCCTGCATTGCAGGCAGACTCTTTACCGTCTGAACCACCAGGGAAGCCCAATTAACTAAGCCGCCATGCTATTAGTAAACATTTTCCCGGCGCTTCGTCAAAGACTTTTAGAAATAAAAATACGCGCATGCGACTTGTCTGCCCTCTGTGCTCTTTTTTCTGGAGACCATTTGTACTGATGAATTTTAAAAATGTTTACGTATATAAAATGTATATTATGAATGTGTATAAAAATATTAAAACTGTATACACATAGTGTATATATTGGTTGGTGTATGTACTGATAACTCGAGAAGGTTGCAGACGTCTAGAACTGAGTGCTGGACGACCGCGGAGGCCTTTAGAAACCCACCCGCCCTGACTGCGGGGCTGCGGGCCTGAAATTGCCCCGTCGCCCCCGCGGCTCCTAACCCAGGGCCAAAACGGTTGGCAGCGAGGAAAAAAGAATCTGCCTGCAGTGCAGGAGAGCCGGGCTCGATCCCTGGGTCAGGGAGATCCCCTGGAGAAGGGACAGTCTTGTTGCCCGGAGAGTCCCAGGGACGGGGGAGCCCGCGGGCTGCAGAGCCCTCCGCCCCGCCTCGCGCCGGACAGCGCTCGGCCGCCCGGGCCGTCGGTCCGCGAGCCCCGGGGGGGCCCGGGCGGGGTCTCCGAGGCGCGCGCTCTGCGTGGACAGCCAGGAAGCAGCGGGAAGGAAGCGCGAGGCTCGCGGAGGCGCGCGCGGCGTGGCCTCTGTCCTCGGAGGCCGGCGCCCAAGCCCCCGCTCGGGGTCAGCATCGGCCGAGGGGGGACGCCGGCTGCGGACGCGCGCCCACGCCACGCGCGCCCGCGGCGAGGAAGGCTCCGGCGCCGGTTTCCTCGGGGTCCCCCCCCCGCGCCTCTGCCCCCGGCGGCCGACCCCCGCCGCGGGCGGTTCCCGGGCGCCCCCGGCCCCTCGCGGGCCCCGAGCCCCCGAGCGCGCGCCCGGCCGCCG
>SJXO01000677.1:461172-501086 GCA_006408615.1 Connochaetes taurinus | reverse complement strand
CAGGACCTCGCCGCCGCCCCCGGCCGCCGCCGCCGGGCCCGCGCCCAGCCCGGTGCCGCCCGCGGTCCACCTGGCCCTGCGCCAGGCCGGCGACGACTTCTCCCGGCGCTACCGGCGCGACTTCGCCGAGATGTCCAGCCAGCTGCACCTGACGCCCTTCACCGCGCGGGGACGCTTCGCCGCGGTGGTGGAGGAGCTCTTCAGGGACGGGGTGAACTGGGGGCGCATCGTGGCCTTCTTTGAGTTCGGAGGGGTCATGTGTGTGGAGAGCGTCAACCGGGAGATGTCCCCCCTGGTGGACAGCATCGCCCTCTGGATGACCGAGTACCTGAACCGCCACCTGCACGCCTGGATCCAGGACAACGGAGGCTGGGTAGGTGCTCGTCGGGCGTGAGCCCGAGCCGGACGCCTCGGGCCCCAGTGCGGCCCAGTGGCGGGGTGTGGCTGGGCCCAGGGTCAAGGGCAGGCCAGTGGCGTAAAGCCAGGTGTGCGGTCTCCTTTTCTCTTCCCTTGCAGAGAGCTCTCCCTGCCAGCCCTACCGCGATCACTCCTTCCCCGGAGACACTGCTTCCCTGGCGCCAGCCACTGAGGTCCCAAGATCCAGCCTTTGCTGCTCAGTAGAATTTGGGGATAAAGGGCATCCCTTCAAGGTTTCTGAAGCTGGGAGTCCAGGGATCCCCATGATCATGGTACCTGGTGGAGTAGCTTATTGAAAAGGAGCATTTCAGGGACAACTCATGAACTGGATGCCAGGCTGAGTCCTGACTGTCTGCATCAGAAATAAGTTCCCGTGGGGGGGTTCTGCTTTGTCCTAAAGTTTGAAAACCACAGGATTTAGAAGAGCAGACTCCTCTAGAGGCCCAGGGGCCTGCCTTCTCCGACTCACTTGGTAAAATCTCCCCAAAGAGGAAAACCAGTGTAGCCCCTTTCCCTAGAAAACTTGGATGATTGTGAAAAGGTCAAGTTGACTTCCAGAGTCCGGTGACACTGACCTCCAATTTGTGCCACGTTCATAGTGGGCATGACCTTGTATCTTGAAGAACCCTGGGCTATGGGTGTTTGTTTCATCACTGAGATTTCGCATTGGCCGCCTACCTTGTGCTCTGTTTCTATAACTTGTGTATGATTTAGAAGTTTACTGGAATTTTTAGTATATTTTATTTTCCACCCTAACCTACAGTGCACATCATTTGGTGGGATCCTCTGCTGGGCAAACTTGCGTCCAGAGTATCTATATAAAGATAGAAGAATTGATTCTTAGCTGTGGATTCTCATGCTGTGACTTTAGTTGAAGTGATTGATGCTTGTATTTTTGAAGAACATCTGTGAGCTGTTTTTTTTTTTCCTGGTACTGTTGTGCTAGACAGAGCCTCCGTCATGTCACCATAAAGCTCTTTCTGTGAGCGTGATTCTTTGGGGGAGGAGTACAGCTCATAAGACTGAAGAAGTGTCATTGACATCTAGACTTCATATCTGAAATGATTAATTTGTGAAAAAGTGAAAGAGGAATAACTCTGGTTCAAGTTTTTTGCAGACTTTTTGTTTTAATCTGAAGAGCTGTCTTTGAAAAAGGATGCCATTCAGTGGTTCCTTTTACAGTCTCCAGGAGGATCACTGCTATTACTGTCTTAGGACCTAGCAGGAGCAAAATCCTTAGAAGGCACTACACGTGGGTTCGATTTCAAGAAGCACATTACATATTTTACAAAGTGTGCGCATACGAGGGGCTGAAAAGAGAAAAGTCCAAGAAAAGTAGATGGCTGACTGAACACCGGACCCCGCGTGACCAAAGCTGGCAAAGCACTGACGCCGCTGTTCAGCGTCTAAAAGTGAAAGTCCGCAGTTGACCCCTGACGTTTGTCAATGAATGCTTTCTGTGAATTGTTTCTTTGAGATCCCATATTATCAGGTCTTTAGTAATTCGGGAAGAGTTCTGTAGGTGTAAGGAATATTTTTGTTAAATGTTTGATTAAGTAGGTGGTTTTGTTTGTAACCACTATAACCAAACAGGTAGGGACTTCCAGACACCAAAAGGATCATTTTGAGACCAAAGTAAAAGTAACTGAACAGTTTGACTATTACATAACTTTTGTGAAAAAATATAAAAAAATTTTTCTTTCCAGTTGAAAGAAAGCCAAGGTGGTAACTGTCATGTGTCAGGTAGTGCAGTAAAAAGATGGGCAATGGAGACATATGTTTGTGATAGAAATTAAGATGTTACCTTGATCTTTGTTGTAAAGTTGGGGTACATTAACGTCTCATACAACTGAATTTTCTTTTTAAGTGAAGGCCCGCTCTTTCCTCCTTTCAAAATAGAATTTTCTTAGTAGAGCCTATCTTTGTGGTCAACAGGTATCTGAGGTTGATAAATGTAGAGGCTACATTTTATGATGCCAAACCACAATGACGTGCCATAGAGCATGATAAACTTGTTCTTGACAAAACCTCTTATAGTAAAAATAAATCATATAGAAGCACAAATTGCTGATGGTGAAATGTGTAGCATTCAGGACAACATGGAGATGGATGACCAAGTAGGAAAACAAAGGACTTTGGCAGAGAAAAGTGTGAGGAAATGCTATCACCTTGGAATAATAAAAGAGGCAGTATTATTTGAGAAGTGTATTTGGGAGACTGATTTACACGTCCTTTCCAAAGATGCATTATGAACCTAAATTTTCGTTTTGAGCATTTGGCATCCAGACAGATTTTCCTCCCAATCTGCACCGATCAGAGCTGCTTCTCTCGTAAGACGTGTCACGGTGCGGCGTGAAGGACTCGGGGAGGATGGGCACGTTTCAGAGGAGAGCTGGCACATTCTCTTAGCGCTGGGCAGGCCCTTGCCCTGCTCGCAGGACTCCGTGGGTCGGCCGTCTGCTGAATCAGGACTCCGTGGGTCGGCCGTCTGCTGAATCTGTCCTGATGGGCTCTAGACTCGGAGTCGCGCTCGCCCTCGGCTGCGGGTGCTCCTGAGGCTGAGGGAGATGGTTCGCACTCCGTGCTCCGTAAGCGGCGGAGAGCAGGGCCTTGGGTGGCCCGTGTCTGAGGGGCGGTCTCGGGAGTCCGCCCGTCACACACACACGGAGGAGGAAACGGGCTGTGCAGTGGGCCGGGGCTTCATCCCTGAGACCTGCCTCTCCACGCGCGGCGGCTCGCGGGCGGGCCCTGGGAGCATCCTGGGGAGCAGCGCCTCAGGGCCCACCCAGGGCCTCTGAGTCACAGCCTGTGGTTCGCACGTCTGCAGGTGTTGGGGTGCACGGGGGGGTAGAGGTGCCGGCTACCATCACCGACCGCTGGTTCCCGTGACATCTTTTAGGAAAACTGAGAGTCCGGGAGGGGTCCCGCAGCGCCCCCTCCCCGTGGCCTCCTGGGCTCCGTGGTGTTGCCTAGAGTGCCAGGCACGTCCCAGGTATCTGCTAGAGCGGCCTGAGCTTTGGAGGAGAGAGGCTGGAATGCTGTAGAGACAGGAGCAGAATGATCACTAGCTCTGACCTCGCAAGGATGTTTTCCGTGGTAACTATACAATATCTGTGGGCCTTCCTCGGCGGCTCAGGGGTAAAGAATCCGCCTGCAATGCAGGAGACAAGGGTTCTGTCCCTGCGTCAGGAAGATCCCCTGGAGGAGGGCACGGCGACCCACTCCAGTCCTGGCGGGCTACGGTCCGTAGGGTTGAAGAGAGGTGGACACCACTGAAGCAGCTGAGCCCAAGACGTGTTGGCACTGGCGGCCCCGTTAAAGTGAGATAGCTTTCCCCTCCAGTTAAAGACAGGAAACTTAACTCTTAATGGCTGTATTCAGCATTGCTTTATCCCCTTGTAACTCAGTTCAAATTTCTGTAGATGAGTTTAGGGGCCGTGGGACCACTTCACAGCCAAGGGGGCTTTTGCAAGCACAGGGCTGAGATGTAGGCAAGTTGATGGTGAACGGTGCGCTCTGAACTGAGAAGCGTGACAGCATTTTGCTTCATGTCTTAGGAGAGCGGGAGACATCTGACAGCTGCAAGGAAAAGGTGCTTTAGTGGGCGATTGGCTCCTGCTGCTGAGACGGTGGGGCGACCCTTTCTGTGCGCTCATGCTTTGGTCTCTGTGGTTTAGGAAGACAGGAACTTACTTCTCCACATCCAGTAGGCTTAGCTTCCTTTTTATTAGTTGGTCAGCAAGCAGTTTCTCTTTTCTGTACACGGCCCACATCCACTCAAACAGTTGATTAACTGGAAAGCAAGACCGTTCTCAGGCCAGTGTACAAAATACATGAGAAAACATCGTTTTTCTAGTGGTTGAGCATTAGCTGCCTAAGGCCAATTTTGGCAGCAAAATGATAGGATTAAAAATAGCCCGAAGATGATCCAGTCTTAAATAATATATTTAATGATGAACTTTCCTTGGGAAAGTGCGTCTTTCTGCCTGTGAAGAATCATATGACCCCTTTCTCAGTGATTTACTTTGTAGAGAAAAGATACACTATGGCACCCAGAGTCTGCAGTCATGTGCTGTTGAGCAACCACATTCGGGGACTTTTGTAAAATTTGACAGTTCGCTCAGTTCTCTTTTCTGTTTTAGGGCCGTTGTTGCTGTTCAATGTCAGTCGAAAACATGGCTTTCTTCCGTGCATCCTGTTACTTTCAGCTGTGCTTTCTAGTGAGAACGGATTGATCTTTTTAGCAATCCTTGGTTGAACTGGTACCTTTCAGAGTCGCTAAATGTCACTAGGCCGCATAGTACACCAGGTAACAGAACATAAAGCCACACTTTTTTTTTTAAGCCAAACTCATAGTTTATCTTTCCTCCCAGTCCTAGTCAGCATTTTGGAGGCTGATAAACCCACTCACGAAGCAGGTGTGTGGGTGCTGTGTGTATTAATAGCAGTCTCTCCCACTCAGCACACCCCCACGCCCATTTCTGAGGTCATCCATCGTGTCTTCGCAGGAGCAGTATTTCAGCAGCAGTGCAGCATTTGTGCTGGAAAAACAGCACTGCCTTTGTAGTGTACGAGTAAAAAGGTTTCTTTACCCCCAGAGATATATTGTGTTTGAGGTTCAGAGGTTCTGTTAAACCTTTTTAGAGTCATCTAATAGCGCTGACTCAGGTATGGCAGTAACCTCGCACGCTGGTCCCCCTTCCCCCAGCTTCATACAGGGGACCCCTTGGAGAAGTGAGTCCAGCACGGGGCTCTTCTTTCATCCCTCTTGGTTTCATTCAAACCAAGTGCGTGTGTGAGGTTGAAACAGGATTAAGAATGAAAGTTAGCCGAGGATGGGGATGGCTCTTCAGCACACCTGACTGCACATCCCCTCTGTGGCCGGTCCTGGGTCAGGTCAGGCTGAGTCCCCTCTGTGGCCGGTCCTGGGTCAGGTCAGGCTGAGTCCCCTCTGTGCCCGGTCCTGGGTCAGGTCAGGCTGAGTCCCCTCTGTGCCCGGTCCTGGGTCAGGTCAGGCTGAGTCCCCTCTGTGCCCGGTCCTGGGTTAGGTCGGGGTTCAGGAAGGAGGGCATTTTCTCTGCCCTGGATGCCGTCACAGGCCGGGACTGGAGATGTCGTGAATTCTGTTGCCACCCAGCCCAATGAGGTGATTCTAAACTCTCAGATTTAGAGGGAAGGAAAAAAAAGCTAAGTGTGTTATTTTGCATATGCTTCAGTATTTGTCTGAAAAAGTTATTTCTAATCATATGACTATTCATGTGTGCATTAGGCCTGATTTAACTAGGAGAGGAATATAGACAATTTTAAAAAATACTGTGTTACACAGACATGTGCTTAAGAGAACTGAAAGGCAAGGGGAGTTCCCTTGTTAAGTATTTACCCATTAGGCGCTGTCTATACATATTATGAAGACTTAATAAATCCTGGTCTGCAGTTTTTAAAGGATTTCATTAATTCTTTTTCAGTAAGAGACAATCAAGCTCTGATGAAGATGGTTAGAATAGATTAATTTGAAGAACTATCTTTCTTAAATCGTTCTGGTATGCAGAAGAGTCAGAGTCGATTTGAACCAAAACAGGGGAGAGATGAAAATAAAAGCTTTTGTTCGGGCTTGGTTTTAGATTCTAGCCCTATTTCTGTTTGTTAAGCGGCTTCTCTTCCAAAACTCTACATACAGAGATCCCTAGTCCACTGTGACATTCGTGCTCCTGAAGAGCAGGTGTTTACCATCTAACGTCTTTTATTCGTGTCCACTGTGACATTCGTGCTCCTGAAGAGCAGGTGTTTACCATCTAACGTCTTTTATTCATGGTCCTCTTTCTTAATGAAGGTTGTAAAACTTTCGAAATCACGACAAAGCCATTTTCATTTCTAAAAGTACTTTTGTAGATTGCTGCTTGTTCTGATCTGCTCGATTCTGTAGTGCCAACTTGATTTCTCTGCTCTTTATTTGCCAGATAAAAGATAAACCCAGCTGTCCTTCCATGAGCATGATGACAGGGTGTTTGTTTTCCTCTCTCCAAGAGCCATGTGGGCTTTCTCATCAGGACCTACCCCACTCCAGCCTCTGTCACTGACCCCTACCTGCCCATCATCCCAGCTCAGGGGGACCGGCAAGGTCGGCTCCCTGTGCGCCTGTAGCACGTGAAGGGTGGGCTCGCCTGAAGGAAAGAGCACTGTGTCTGGATAGCAAGGGAGAGGGGCAGGAAGGGGGTCTGTTCAGGCTGGAATATCTGAACCCCATCTGCATTCTCGCCACAAGCAGCCAGGCAAGGAAAAATTCTGTGATCAGATATGGTGGCTTTCCCTCCAGAGACCATAAATTCCAACCCTGTGCAGGAAAAAGATAGGATCTGCTGGAAGAGTCCACTGGCTCTGATCTCTGCAGCGGGAGACTAGAGTGGGGCTGATACTCTAGTCTGAGATGAAGTCTCACTAACTCAATTCAGCTAAGATAGCTTATACTGAAGGCTACTTCCTCAAACGCCCTCTTAAGCATGTTAGAAAGGGAGTCTCCCTGCCATGCTGGCATGGCCATTGGTAGCAGTTACAGACACACTAAGGGCTGCTGGACTGAGTTTCTCAGGCGATGGGCCGGGTTCTATGAGAAAGTTCCCCGATACTTCCATCCTGCTCCTTGTTTTGCCTTTCAGAATTTCAGAGATCGAGCCACATTCCATTTTCAGTTAATAATCAGCTCATCTGTGCTCTGGAGCTTCAGCATAATGAGTCAGCTTACGACCAACCCCCTCACCCCTCTATTCCTGGGTCTTAAAACTGACCCAAGGATCCGTGGTATCAAGTGAAGCTGAAATTTCTCCTAAAACCAATCCAAGGACCCTGTATCAAGTGAAGCGTAAATTTTCCAAGGGAGATTTTACCATTGAGAACAATACATCTTTATTATGACAGTCCCAATTGCTGTATTTCTGTATTTTTAAACTGCCTTCTCTTAAGCTGCAGAAGAATGTGGAGAGTTTCTGACTTCCAGCGCTTGGAGGCCGGACCAGACATCAGCGCTGCAGGTTGCCTTTCCTTGACTTTTCCCAAGTCTTCACCAATCCTCAGATTTCTTCTGCTTTAAGCACAGTGAATGTCATACCTATGTGTTCCCACCTGGGCATCCTATTGGGGGGGAGCAGGGGGACTCCCAGGTGGCTCGGTGATAAAGAATCCGCCTGCAGTGCAGGAGACAGAGGTTCGATCCCTGTGTCGGGAAGATCCCCTGGAAGAGGGAATGGCCACCCACTCCAGTGTTCTTGCTGGAGAATCCCATGGACAGAGGGACCTGCGGGCTGTCCCTCAGGGGATTTTTCGGAGTGTACACGGGATAAGTGCTTAGTCCCCCTAGGTCAGTGCCTCCTTACAATTAGCATAGGAATAAAATTATGGCATCATATGGTATCATTATGTCATCATATTTAGATACTGGTATTTTATCTCTTGAGGGAAAAGGTCTATAAGGGGTATTTGCTGACACCTCCAAGTCTGCATTTCAGGACTGTCTCCTCCCATTTTCTTTATGAATTCCTGCCAGGACTGTCTTTCTTGACCTCTCTCTTTTTAACACTGAAAATTTTTACCGGTGGTTTGAAGCTGTTTTCTAACAAAATTGTAAATATAATAATGCAGAGTCACTTACTATTTAAGTGACAACATAAGAAGAAAAATGATGTGAAGAAGTCTTAATCAAGGAAAATGAGCAATTGTTTGCAAATTGTAACTGTGAGGAGTTCCTAGCAACGGGCAGTGATGGGAACGGAAGGGTTTTAAAGATCTGCTATTGTGTAGGGCACGGACACTGCCTATTTCCATTGAAAACATTTATTGAGGTCTTACTATGTGCAAAACTCTATGCCGGGTGTTTCACTTGAGTGAAAAACGTGGAAGATAACCTTTGCGTCTAAGGAACTCTGACCAGTAGAGAGACTAAGATAAGTGCTGTGTAAATTGCTGTAATCCTCGGCACACTTCAGTGGACGGCGACCCGGTCCAGCCAGAGGGGACCTGGCTGAGTTGCATGCAGGAGAGGATGGGTAGGAGATACAGGGGAGGGCAGGCCGAGCAGCTGAGCTGGAGGCGACAGGACAGGTGGGAATGCTTTCTGCGTTGCGGGGGGTTGAGAAGAGTCTGACCGGCCTGGGGCGTAGGGGGCCCTGGTGAGGTAAGGCTGGTCCTGAGTTTGTGTTAACTTGGTAGATATTAAAAGGATTATTGAAAGCGTTCTGAGTCAAGGCGGGATGTGTGGGCTTGAGGAGGACGACAGTGGCTGAGGCTGGACACTGGGAGCCAGGTGGGAGGCCTGAATCACAGCGGCGGGGGAGCGGGGACCCAGAGGACTGACCGGACCAGATGTGAGGAGGGGGGCAGGGAAGGAAGCGGAGGCGCAAGTCCAAACCCAGGCTGTTTCCCAGAAGGATGTGGTCCTGAAGAGAGCAAGGAAGGATAAGCAGCGTGACTGTCTGGTGGGATAAATGTGATGGAATTAATTTTGGACAGTTTCAACTTGAGCTCCTGTTAGAATCGTCATTGCTCAGTCATGTCCGACTCTTTGTGACCCCAAGGACTGCAGCCCGCAGGTCCCTCTGTCCATGGGCTTCTCCAGCAAGAACACTGGAGTGGGTGGCCATTCCCTCTTCCAGGGGATCTTCCCGACACAGGGATCGAACCTCTGTCTCCTGCACTGCAGGCGGATTCTTTATCACCGAGCCACCTGGGAGTCCCCCTGCTCCCCGCCAATAGGATGCCCGTGGGAATGCCCCATGGCAGCTGGTCTTAAGGATCTGGAGCTTGAGGGAGACGCTGAGGCTGGAATCCGCTCCGCCTTTTCCCAGTCCCCGTCGATCGCCCGTTTCCCTTCTTCGTTTCCCAGCGTGGTCCTGGCATCCCCCGCTGGCTCTGCCTTCTTTTCTTACTGCTGCTTCCACACCACCTTCCCGCCAAAGTCCTCTGTAGGCGTCTACCGATTGAATGGAGGTGTTTACCTCGAAGGTTTACTCTTTAGAGCTTATCTCTCCACTACTGGTTTGCCTGCTTAAAAGATAACTCACTTTGAGTCAGATTAGTGTTATTCCAACATCCCTATAGCATCCTCCCTTTGTAGGGATCTTACACAGTAAAGGTGTTCTCCTTCACTGGCACTTTCTCACTTAATGAAATAGTTCTGGGACTTGCCTGGCGGTCTAGGGGTTAAGACTCTGAGCTTCCACTGCAGGGCATGTAGATTCAGTCCCTGGTTGGGGAACTAAGATCCCACATGCCTCACACCACAGCTCCCCTGCCAAAAAAAAAAAAAAAACGAGAAAAGAAATAGTCCTCCTGTCACATTGAAGCTGCACCCCGCGTAGCAGATAATAGGTGCACACAGTGACTGCTGGCTGAATAGGTGGACTGTGGCAGAGGCAGCTTTTTAATGTAATTTTTATTTGTTTTATTTTTGGGTCCGTTGGGTCTGTACTGCTTCGTGCAGGTTTTCCTCTCGTGGCATCTAACGGGCTGCTTTTTGTGGTGGTGTTGGGGCTTCTCATGGCAGCGGCCTCCCGTTGTGTGGTGCCCAGGCTCCGGAGCACAGGCTCAGCAGTTGTTGGCACACAGGCTCAGCTGCTCTGCGGCCTCTGGGATCTTCCTGGGCCAGGGATCGAAGCGGTGTCCCCCGCCCTGGCCGTTGGATTCTTATCCACTGGACCAGCAGGGAAGTGAGATAGAGGGGCTTTGAACATCAAACTCACCCTCACAATTACTGTCCACCTGTTATATAAGCAATCCACTGGACCAGCAGGGAAGTGGGATAGAGGGGCTTCGAACATCAAGCTCACCCTCACAGTTACTGTCCACTTGTTATATAAGCAATCCACTGGACCAGCAGGGAAGTGGGATAGAGGGGCTTCGAACATCAAATTCACCCTCACAATTACTGTCCGCTTGTTATATAAGCAATCCACTGGACCAGCAGGGAAGTGGGATAGAGGGGCTTCGAACATCAAGCTCACCCTCACAAGTACTGTCCACCTGTTATCTAAGCACGTGCGTCCCTCTCCATCGTGTCCCATGAGAGGGAGGTATGTGTCCCTTGGTTCTGACACTGAAGCTCCAGTACTTCGGTCAGCTGATGAGAGGAGCCAGCTCATTGGGAAAGCCCCTGATTCTGGGAAAGATTGAAGGCAGGAGGGGAAGGAGGCGGCAGAGGGTGAGAGGCTGGATGCCATCACTGACTCGATGGACATGAATTCGAGCAAACTCCAGGAGATGGGGAAGGACAGGGGAGCCTAGCGTGCTGCAGTCTATGGTGTCACAGAGTCGGACACGACTTAGCAACTGAACACCAACAAAGAAATGCGTTCCAAATGCCTTGCCCACTGATCTGTTGAGGTTTAGTAGCAGCAAATGAAGAAGAATACCTAAGTGTTTTAATTTCACCCATCACTGAACTGAAAAAGTATGTCATTCATTCCTGAAAAGAAATCTTCTAGATTTTGCTTTATACTAAACACTCAACTTTCATAAAAGTCCTTAATGCTAGTATTAGAGACTAGCCCTTCAGCTGCCTCCTCGCATCTGTTTATACAAAAGTGCGCGTGGTCTGCAGATCTGTGCACGTGTAAGTCGCTCAGTCGTGTCCGACTCTTTGTGACGCCATGGACGGTAGCCTGCCAGGCTGCTCTGCCCTTGGGGACTCTCCAGGCAAGAAGACTGGAGTGGGTTGCCATGCCCTTCTCCAGGGGATCTTCCTGACCCAGGGATCGACCCCGGGTCTCCTGCACTGCAGGCGGGTTCTTTACCGTCTGAGCCCCAGGGCAGCATGTGCACAGCTGCTTTCAGGCCTGCTGCCCTGTGTCTCAGAGCCAGTTCAGACAGGCTTGACGTCTAGGATTATTTTCATTTTCTTGCCGTTTAAGAAAGAGGACTCCTGCGTGGTTCTTATGGTGGGGACAAAGTGGTTTCTCCTTTCTTATCAACGCTGTAGCACAAGTATGAAAGAAACAGAGCATAAAAGTCACAGGGCAACTGGTCCCCTAGTTCTTCTCCCCTGAAAACAAGCAGCCAGTGGAAGGTGGGAGTCAGTGCAGCTCAGGGCTCCCAGGGGAGAGAGCACCCGGGATTCCACTTCCCCAGGAAGACCGCCGAGGGTGGCAGGGAGCAGCCCACTGGCCTGGCAGCCTGGGGCTCAGCTCTCTGTTATGGTTGAAGCAGACATCACAGCCTGTCTGTGGTTTCTAAGAACTGGTGGAATTTGCATGTTGAGAATCCTCGTTCCTTGGCATGAAGCAGACTCAAAAGCATCGTTGCTCATCATTTGTCATCTGTTGGAGAAAGGGCGTGTGATTTGTTTACTTGTAATGAAGCTTGACCGTACTTCTCCAGGGGCCTTTGCAAAAGAGGGATGTGTCAGCTTACAGACCTGTCCCCATGAATAAAACCACAGGCAAATGCTCCCCCCATCTCCCCTTCTTCCCTCTCATCTCTGTGCTTTATGTCCCCACTGCCAGGCCCTCTTCACAGGCTTATCTGTGGGTGAATTCAGGAACTTCAGATGACAAAGGACACCCAGATAATTGGCCGGTTCTCCAGAGTGTCTGTCCCCTCAGCTGCTGCCAGATTGCCTCTTAATGAGTCCGTGCGGTGATGGTGGGGTCTGAGCTCCTCCGGCTCCGTGGGAAAATGAGCTTCTCTTCATTGTAACAGCTTGCAGCTCGGGGGGGGGGGGGAATGACACCCACTGCACAAGTTTCCTTTGAATGTAGTTTTCTTCCCATAAATGACACTTGGAGAATACACTTCAGGGGTTATTCGTTTTCTGTTTCATGCTTGGCCTGTGTGCGAGGATAACACAAGCTGTCACCACAAATCAGCAGCTCAAGACGCTTTGTCTGGTTAATGTGAGCATTTAATATTTGGCTCAATTAAAAATTAACTGATGAAAGTACATGTCAAATGGAATTTGAAAATACCTTTTGTAGGGACTATTGAAAGGGCGTGGCTAATGAGTAAATTAGTGGTTTGCAAATGTGGAGACTTTGGGGAAATTTAGTACAAGTTGAGACACTTGACTCTTCCTTCAAGCGTCTCTACCTGTTTGGCTCATCGTGAAGTTGAAACGGACGTCCTCATTCGTGTTAGAATGGGCCCCCTTGCACCTCTGTGGTTTCCAGTAAAAGAGTGCGTGTGTGAGCCTACAGTTGAAGCAGACAGGGCAAGAAAAGGGTTATCCCTTTATCCCACTTTTTTTTTTTTTGAGTTGACTGCACGCTGTAGGCCAGCTTGAAGAGGTGGGAGCTGGCGTCTAGGGGGTGGAGTTCATTCGACAGCAGCTGCAGGAGCACAGGCGGGGTGCTGGGGATGAAGACGGGCACCCCCGTCGGGGCGTTTATCAGAGTTGGGAGGTCCTCCAGGACAGGCGCTGCGGAGGCCGGGCTGAGGGGCAGAGTGCCTCCAGCAGGCAGAGCCCGGGGACAGAGGGCAGAGGCAGGAGGGCGCGTGGAGGGCGGGACAGGGGGTCCCGGCTGGCGTGAGGGTGGGGCCCTTGCCCCCAGCACAGGCAGGGGGTGAGGGTCCCGTCGCTGCTCACGGAACCAGGACTGCCCGCCGCCCCACTGCCAAAAAAGCAGGTGAGGCTGGAGTGGACCTCCATGAGGGCTTCATTCTAGAAAAACTACTCTGGCTCCACTCAGCTAATGAGGCCGGTGATGTTACTGACCGGTGGAGGCGGGCCCAGGAGGCCTGCAGACCCTGGGAGCCGCCGGGCTGACGTGCAGTGAGGACGGCAAGGAACTGCCCGCTGGGAGCCAGGCCTGGGCTGGAGTGGGGAGGCTTGCAGGAGGACGCGCGATTGCCGGAACGCTTCAAGGCATCGCTCGTGTCTTCTTCAGTTCTGGTGGCCTTTTTCCTCTAGTCGCTTTGAAAAGAATATGGTCAGTGTTCTGGTTCTATACAAGTAGTTTTTAAATTTCCCATTCTCTTAACACTGCCGTATTGAAACTTTTTTGTTAGATTTCACAAAAATCGTGAATCCTTTTGTTAGAATGCGGTAATTCTTCATTAACAATCGGTTATTAAAGGTGTATTTGAGGAAAGAATTCAGTTAGGAAAGGCAGGTTTCGCAGAGTTGTCTTTCCAGGGGAAAACATCACGACAATGGCCTCTCGCCTCGATGGTGTTTTTAAAGTTTCCAAAGGAGCTTCGCATCTGTTGGCCCATTTCATCTTCACAGAACTCTAGGCAGCGCGGGGTTATGTTCCCACTTCTCTTTGCCTTTCCCTCCCACACCCTTTTTATTATTTGTTTATTCACACATGAAGAGAAAACGTTGACTCACAAAGCTACAGGAGGCCCAGTAAGTCCAGAGAAGCGGGAGTTCAGCGCGACTCAGAGCCCAGGAGATACTTCTCTGCGCTGCTTGTCGGAGTCTGTTCTCATAAGGACCCCGGGTTCCTTAACAGGAACCTAGACGAGCGCGCCCAGCTTTGGAAATTAGTATCCTCTACTGCTCTTGATCTCAAGCACTTTCGGGAGAATTAAAATATGGTCTCAACATTTCAGGTTATTTTGAGATGTGTTTTGTGTTAACGGCAGAGGGACATCTCATGTTTGCCACAGGACGCGCTTGAGCTGTTGCACTTGGCCTTGAAACGCCTTCTCAGGGGTCGGTAACGCAGTGACTGTGAGAATTTGCTAAAACTCCACGTGAGGGTTCTGGGAGAGAGCCCCTTTCAGCAGGGGGGCAAGTGGCACTGCATGAATGTGAGTGATTGCTGCCGGCTGGCACCTAACTAGCAATCTGTGTTTTTATTTACTTTTAAGATCATCCTCCTGTCTTTAGAGAACCAACATAAATTTGGTGAGTGAAGGGTTTTTTGAACTGAAACAATGATGGTGCTTTGATCAGTAGAATTTTCTGAGTTCCTAAGGGGCATGTGGATTATACTTCAATTCAACTTTGTTTATTCAACGAATAATTGTAAGAGTGCTGGATCTGTAACAGAAATCACGACGGCCAGGGACTGTCTCTCATTCCTCTGTGAATCCAGCATTGTGGGGAAGGCAGGGCAGCAAACAGGCAAATGGTCGACAGTATAACGTTGAGGCGGCTGCTGCTGCTGCTAAGTCATGTCAGTCGTGTCCGACTCTGTGTGATCCCACAGACAGCGCCCAACAGGCTCCTCTGTCCCTGGGCTGCAGCAAAGCAAAAACAGGGGAATCAGGTGCAGGGGTGCTGACGGGGGAATCTAATGTCTTGTCTTCATTTCCGAGTTTTCCCAGTAGGATTGGTTTTTACCCAGAGGAGGATGAGTGGTTTTTCAGTTTTTAAAATTTTTTTATGTTGAAGTATAGCCAATTAACAATGTTGTGATAGTTTCAGGCGGACGGCAAAGGGACTCAGCCATATAAACATGTATTCATTGTCCCCCAAACTCCCCTCCAGGCTGCCACACAGCGCTGAGCAGAGGTCCTTGTGCTGTGCAGCAGGTCCTTGTTGGTGAGCCAGTTTACGTACGGCAGTGTGCCCGTGTCGAGGCCGGGCTCCCTAGTCACCTCTCCATCCATCCTTCCCTCCTGGCCCATGAATTCATTTCTGTGCCTGTGAGTCTGTTTCTGTGTTGTAAATAAGTTCATCTGTGTATCTCTTTTTACATTGCGCACATAGGGGAGGTCTATGCTATTTCTTCCTCGCTGTCTGACTTACTTCACTCAGTATGACAGTCTCTAGGCCCATCCATGTTGTGGCAAATGACATGTTTTCACTATTTTAATGGCTGAGTGATATTCCATTTATATATGTACCACATCTTCTTCATCCTGAATGCCTGTTTAAAAATGAACAGCTGAGAACATGGTGTCCTATCTTAGTGAACATATATATCTCTCTCTATATCTATATATTATATAATACAGCCTGCATGTGAATTCACAATGGGAGTCCATGATCAATGCAGAATTGAAAAGACCTGCTGTCTTCTAACTTTAGTTTACTTTTTGGCCGTGTCACATGGCATGTGGGCTCTCAGTTTCCCAGCCAGGACTCAGACCCACACCCCCTTCCTTGGAAAGCGGGTCCCTAACCGCTGTGCCACCGTGGAAACCCCGGACCTACTGTTTCTGGCTCAGTGCCTGGAGCGCTCTCCCCGTTACCCCTGCCGACCTGCCACACCCATGTCCATTCCCCCTACATTCGTCATTGGCCTCAGTCACTGGGAGTCAGGAGGAAGGAAGGAAACTAATGTTAATTGGGCCTCCACATGTGCCAGGCTCTGAGTTTAACACATTTATGGATAGAAGATTATTTAACCCCAGGAACCTCCCCCCTGAGGGTAGGAAGTAGAATTATGGATGAGGAAACAAGAGGTTCTGCAAAATCAAGTCACTGCCTAGTAAGAGGCAGAACCAGATCCGTTTTTAGGCCATCCAAGTGGTCACTGATAGCCTCTGAAACTCGAGAAACTTTTTAAAATCTAAAAACAGAAATCTATGAAAAATAACAATTTGATGCATGTGACTTTTTGGTTTCTTTGCATCTTTTTAGGAAGCCAGTTAGCCATCTTTATCCTGGTAACTAGGAGGTGAAATCTTTCCCTCTGTGGACTTTTAAAGTTCTTTTATAGTTGAAAAGAGAGAGGCGCACAGCGGAGCAAAGTGTTCTTCTGCCTCTCTCCTCTTTGGCTCCAATAGTCTGTATAAATAGCCTTTGAAAAATACGTAGTAATCACTGTTTCATACCCAGACCAGACACCTGATTCAGAAACCCTCCCCAGGGCCAGTGTGGGGTGGGGTGTGTGTGTGTGTGTGTGTGTGTGTGTGTGTGTGTGAATAACAAACCCACAGTGCTTTCCTGGTTCAAGAGGAATGATCTCACTGTCCAATTGTAACCTGCCTAATGCCTTCATCAAAACAGGGACAAGTCTGCGGTTTTACCCCTGGTTTGATCCTCGGCCCTTCACTGTTCTTATTTTAGGCATGACCTTCATGTTTTTTCCAAGAGTCCAGAGTTGGAATGACATGTTACTACCCTTTACAAGATGACGATGTATCTGTTTTTATATTTAGCTGTAAATTTTATTCTACTCATAAACAAACCCACCTTCAGCAACCGTGGTGCATCAAGAGGGAGTTCTTTCCGTCCTCCTCGGTGTGATCTGGATACATTTGGCCTAGAACAGCGCAGTGTTTCCAGCATAACATTCGAACAGGATGCTGTGTTGATCTCAGGGCTCAGGGAGTGTCCGCATGGGCCAGGAAACTATTTTCTTAAAAGAAACTAAAACACCAAATTCTGACAAGATAGGAAACTCTTACTAGGCTCCTTATGCAACTCTTCCCCACGCCACCCCCCACGGCAATCTCATCAATTGTTGTATCTCTTGATGTTATTAAACACACAGAGATGTATCTCTTGATGTTATTAAACACATAGAGATGGAATACTTAATTTTAGGGTCATGTGCAGAGTGAAATAACTCAAATTCAAGAGGGAAAAAAAAAGAACTGTTTTAAGAGGTTTGCTTAATAAAGCATATATGAATTTAAAAATTTCAAACATTTTTCCCAGGCACAGAACATTATAACTTTTAGAGTAGACCTTCATGATATTTCATAAGGAAGCAAAAAAGGAAGGTGAATTATTATTCAGGCAGAGGGACAATAGTAACCTTTCATTAAGTGAGACCGAGTTCAACATCAAACCCCACAAGCCCTCGGTGGTGTGTTTGCCAAACTGAACACACGACCAGATACACCCTCTCTCTCCTATGGACCAGACTGCTTTCAAAATATTGTTCCAATATAACCTAAAATGTTTCGTTTATAAGCTATAACCCAACAGTATGATATTTAAAAGGCTGCCTCTGTCCTTTTACAAACCCTCAAACATCCCAGTGACCCCAGATATTTGGGATCTTTGTTCTCTTCATGACCAAGTATGTGACCCCGGGGTTGTCTGGCTGGACCTCAGGACGAGAGGAGGGTTTGGAGTCTGTGTCCAAGACGGGCTTCCCGGCCTCCCCCGCGCCGGTTCCCCCGGGATTCTCCAGGGTGTCCCCGTGGCCCGGGGGAGCACCCTTTGTCACCAGTATGCCGCTTGTGAGGGAAAGGCCTTGGGGACTGCAGACGCCGCTCACACCTTCAGAGTCTTCTGGGTGATTCTCATGGTCCTCAGGCCGACTCGGAACGAGGAAGTAATTTCATCCCCTGCCTTGCAGAGGGAAGTCACAAAGTCCATGTGCTGACTTAAAGGTCACACCCTTCCCTCATAAAAGCATGCCATCTTTCTTAAGAGGTTTGCTTCAAAATACATATACACGTTACATATCTGTACGTGTGTGTGTGTCTAGTGATAACCATACGTAACTAAGATGCACCATTTTAGTCATTTCTGTGCACAGTTCAATGCTCTAATAAGCACCTTCACAGACGGTGAAGAATCTGTCCACAGTGCAGGAGACCTGAGTTCGAGTCCTGTGTAGGAAAGATTCCCTGGAGAAAGGAATGGCAACCCACTCCAGTTTTCTTGCCTGGAGAATTCCATGGAGGGAGGAGCCTGGTGGGCTAGGGAAATATAAGTAGTATTTACCTCTAGGGGCTGTTGTGACAATTAACAAGTGAGTACTTGCAAAGCCCCCAGAGTAGCGCCCAATACACAGTCAGCACTATATAAATCATAACCATCATTACAGTAAAAGCAGTTTCGGGCTGTACCGTCATTCGTGCCCAGAACTTTGGTCACCCTGAACGCCCTCCTCCTGCTAGGCACAGGGAGCCACCGTCTTAGGTTCTGTCCCTATGAACTGGACCACCCTAGGTCTCTCGGGCAGGTGGAATCATACGACACTGCCCTTCTGTGTCTAGTTTATTTTGCTTAATGTAATGTTTTCAAGGTTGCAGCATGGCTGGGAATTTCACTTGTTTTTAAGGTTGAATAATTTTCCACCCAATTAAAAAAAAATACATCTTCTCTCAAGGTTAGTTATCATTTTTTCCCCAGCCAGTAGAAACCGTGAATATAGTTAATTAGCACTGAGTTGGCAGAGGAGGCCAGCAAATTATTGAAAAATTATTTCTAAGAGTCTTGATTGCAAGGAACAAGATAAAAATGCTATTAAGATTAGCCCAGGGAATAAAGAGCACGGCCGTGTGAGGCTCCTCTCTGTGGGGCAGGCAGTAATGAAGATCTCGGCGCCCCTGAGGTTATCAGTGGGGTGTGAGCGGGGTGGTCTTCCTTACTCCTAAGGATGCTGCTGACTCATCAACTCAGGCTTCGTTTCCATAGGAAGAGTTGAAGAGTTCAGGGAAAGTGGGTAATAAGTTTCAGAAGTATCTCCATTCTGAATTGTTATTTATTTATTTTTAAGTTTAGGCTTCAGTCATCTGAAAAATTGACTTAAGTGAAATGATTCATTCCAGAGAGTGAAACAGAGGAAGGAAAGCAGTAATAGTGTAAAAAGAATTTAAAGAGACCGACAGACCTTCAGTGACTTTGTTTACCTGCTGTACTTTTTCTCCTCCTGCCTTGTTGAGTGGAGAATTAGTAGGAACTCGACCCAGGTGGCTGTGACTGTTGTGACTTCTGAGGGCGTTTCTGCTGTCTCGCTGCATCTCAGCCCTCTCCGTGCACACATTGCATCGCTGGCGTATTTGGAAGAGCCGCGTGACCCACAGTAGCTCGTGTGAGGAGCTGCTTTATAGTCAAAGCCTGAACTCTGAGCATCTGACTCCCGACTTCAATCTGAAATGTGTGCGTGTCTGAATCTCTGTGACCCCGTGGACTGCAGCCCGCCAGGCTCCTCTATTCATGGGATTCTCCAGACCAGAATACTGAAGTGGGTTGCCATTTCCTCCTCCCATGGATCTTCCCTGCCCAGAGATTGAACCCGTGTCTCTTGAGGCTCCTGCACTGGCAGGTGGATTCTTTACCGCCAGCACCACCCGGGAAGCACTCAGTCTGAGACCATCCTGCAGTGAAGTGTGGTCCTTTGTTCATCTCACATTCTCTCTGCCTGCTAGGGGTCTGGACGTGGTCTCTGGCCTCATGGAGGGCAGTCTCCAGGGAAGACAGACACACAAATGCACGTGACAGTCCAGTGAGCTTTTCCCTGGAACGTTAAGGTGGCTTCTCAGAGGATGAGCCGTTTGGCCTGGGTCTTGAATGCTGAGTAGGCGCTTGTCCCGTGTGCGCATAAACGGAGTCCAAGAAGGGTCTGACGAGCTTGACAGTGGTGCAGGGTCAGCCTGACCGGCATGTGGGGCTACGGGGTGAAGGACGGAGATGAAGCTGAGGGCACAGTGAGGCTAACTCATCAAGGCCCTGTCCGTCTCTGCAGGGAATTCAGATTTGATTTTTCATGCAGTGGAGATACGGTGAAGGTTTCTAGCAAGATGGTGGTGTGTATGTGTGTGTTGCGGGGGAGGGCAGCACGGAGCGGGATGGGGCGATGGAGCAGGGGTCCTTCTTGGGATGCAGCTGGGCACCAGCGCCTGCATGCCTGCCCCATCTTCCCACTGAGATGGGACAACCATAGTAGGCTTTCGAAGGCAGAATCAGAGACTTCCTGGCAGTCCAGGGGTTAAGACTCCACGCTTCCACTGCAGGTTTGACCCATGTTGGGGAACTAAGATCCCACCTGCCACGCATGCGGCGTCCCCCCGCTCCGCCCCCCAGAAAACGTAGACTCGGCGAGATTCGTTGGAGTGGAGGACTTTGGATGCCATTTGACCATCACTGAACACTCTGGGGCCAGCACAGACTGGGTGCCCGGTAAATGCCAGCTCTCTGGCTGGTAGCACGGACAGTTGCCGTGGGGCCCTCCGAGCGGGGCTGCAGGCTTGCCGTGGCGCGGCTGTGCTCGGCAGGAAGCAGAGGTTCCTGGGGTGCGAGCTCCGGGCGGGAGGCTTCCTGCGGCTCGGTCTGCGCGATCGCGCCTGTCCCCGCCGTCGGGGAGCTGGGCTCAGGCGCTCTTCACGGCCTCTCCCTCCTTCCACGGTCTCCCGAAAGCTGCTCCTCTCGAGGCCCCGGGAGAGATGACTGGGGCAAACCGCAGCCGCGGCGGGACGCGGAGAAGCCTGATTAGGAAGCCGCGTCCCCCGCAGACGCGCCGTCTGAGATGCCGGAGGAGAGGCAGCAGGGCGGCGATCGCCGCGCCAGTCTTGTCCCTGGCGTGGGAAACCGCTTTTGTAATGAAAATGGAATTTCCCTGGGAAATCGTCCTAGAAGGAGATAGGCAGCTGAAATAAAACAACAAAGACGTGAAGCAGAGCCGAGCAGCCCTCTCGCGCTTCCCGGGGCGCTCGGCTGCCCGGCGGGGCCGCTCCCGTCGTCGGCTCGCCGGCTGCAGTCGGACCCCCGGTCCCGGGGGAGGAGACGGGAGCGGGGCCGCCCCCCAGGCCCGTCACCTCGAGCGCGCTGCGGCTCGGGGCGCCGCTCGGAGGGGCCGCCGGGGCCCGCGTTGCCCCGGGGCAGCGGCCTGCGGGTTCTGGAAGGAAGGGGGCGAGGCTGCTTTCCCCGGGGGCCCACGGCGCTCAGGTGCGCGCGTGTCTGCCTGGATGGGTGCAGCCCCGCGCGGGGCTGTAGACACGGGCCACAGGTCCGAGTCGTGGGAAGTAAACTCTTGTCATAACCAAGGAGGTGGCGGTCAGGTCACATCTCAGAGCTCCTCCACGGTACCCCGGAAGACCTCGATTTTCACGGCAGTGTGGGAGGGCTCCGTTGCGATGCTGATTCTGACTGGAGGGTCTCTCTTGCTCTCCCGCCCTCCTAACTGGGGGCCAGCAGCAGTGGCTGTCGCAGCCCAGAGGGAGGGCACAGCCTGGAGACCAGCCAGGTCCCCTTGGCTCCAACCTTACGCAAATCTGCTCAACAGAATGCAGATGGTTTCGCAGGGATGCAGGACCCCGCGGTACATGCTCGTCTGTTTGCAGCCTCTCCGGGGCGCTTTGCAGCAGCCGCTTCAGAGGCCAGGCCCGCAGTGCGGCCGATTCAGGATGCCTTGGAGGAAGGGCTCAGAGCGCTGTGAAGACCTCGCTGGCCTTTGCTCCTGAGCAGCAGCATCCCTTCTGGCTCCTGAGACCAGGGCTCCCGTGCTGTGAGAGCAGGGACAGTTCGGCCCGGACTGATGGCTTTCACCGCTGTTTTCAGCTGCTGAGTTGTGTCCGATTCTTTGCGACCCCATGACCTGCAGCATGCCCGGCCTCCCTGACCGTCACTGCCCCCTGGAGTCTGCTCAGGCTTTTCAAGCCTTTTACTGCCCCTCTGATCCCAGTGCGCCTCTCAGCACTTGGCATCCCACACGTCAACTCACTGCGAGGCAGTGTGCTCAGCACTGATCAGAGGCTCACGTGTGCCAGCAATGTGTGGACCTGAGTCTGAAATCTATCCTGCACTGTCTGGCGTGGGCCTCCAGGCACGGTTGCTCCAGGCCCTGTGAAAAAAAGTGAAAGTGAAAGTCACTCAGTCGTGTCCGACCCTTTGCGCCCCGATGGGCTATACAGCCCATGGAATTCTCCAGGCCAGAATATTGGAGGGGCTAGCCGTTCCCTTCTCCAGGGGATCTTCCCAACCCAGGGATCCATGCAACTGGACCGTAAACTACACACTAGGTTTCAAAGACTCAGTAGGAAAAGATGAGTGCAAGCTAGTCATTAGTCACTTTTCTGTCAATTGTGTGTTGAAATGATAATATTTTGGATATGTTGGTTGGAATAAATATATTCAGTGTGGCTACTAATAAATTGAAAATGACATCCAGGGCCCGTGTTTTATTTTTACTGGATGCATGGGTCTAGACTGCTAACCATTTATCACGTAGTGTGGCCCTCTTTTGATTCCTGTATTTGGATATCATTGTAGAGGAGGGCTGGAGAAGGCAATGGCAATCCACTCCAGTGTTCTTGCCTGGAGAATCCCAGGGACGGGGGAGCCTGGTGGGCTGCCGTCTCTGGGGCCGCAGAGAGTCGGACACGACTGAAGCGACTTAGCAGCAGCAGCAGAGAAGGGGGAAGAAAGACCTTTCCTTCCCCCAGATGGCGTGCAGTGTGGACAGGTTTGTGTCATGCTGTGTAACTTCACCCAGTGGGTTAAAGCCAGGTTCTGGTTGATCCCATTGTTGGTCCACCAAGGTAGGAAAGGCCTGGCCACACTTATTTTATAGTTAAATATTTTTCAAGGATAGTTTCACTTACATGTATAATTTCAGACTTTTGACTTAGAGTTCACTGCCTGTAAGAAATAACCTGAAAATTACCCCTGGAAATATCTACCATGTCAAGATAGTGGAATGAGGTCCTATTTAAAGTAACTAAGTCTGTGTCTGTAAATGGACTCAGCCATGTCCTACAGCCCGAGACGATGCTTTAATCAGAGAGCGTAGCTGGTGTCCGGTGGAAAGAATGGACTCATGTGGAATGTTTGTATCCATCAGGTCAAGGGCAGGGGAGGGTCAGGCCATGGAGTCATGACGGGGGGACCCTTCCTTCTGCTGGAAGTCAGCGACTGACGTGTCCGACTCCTGGTAGGCAAGAAGCAGGATCGGTGGCTCTCACCGGTCAGGGAGGCCTGATATTGAGCGGGGTCATTCATGGGATGGAAGGACAGATGTCCGTGGGGTGGAGGGCAGAGCAGGACCCTGGGCTGAAGTGGCGAGGGCTGAGATGCAGGAATTCGCATCCGAGTTGTTTTACTCCCAACACTTCCTATGGCAAACGTGCGGGATTTTCCTGACACCAACAAGCAGTTCACCAAATTCCTGGACGTCAGCTGGGTGTCCTACACTTCAGCTCAGTTCAGACGCTGACTCCCTGGAGTTCGAATCAGTTCCCCCGCACATTAAGGGCCCCGTCCCTCAGGACTGCCCGCACTGTGGACTCCAGCTGGAAGCCTGGGCCACTGAAGGGCTCTTGGAGCCGCTTCCTCGTGCTGCTGATTTGTTAGCGCGGCTCACAGGACTCAGGGATGTGCTGCTGCCACTGTCGATGGTTTGTTCTAAAGGGTACAGCTCGGAAGAGCCGTGTGGGGACCAGGATGTGGAGGAGGGGCGTGGACCTCCGTGCCCTCTGGTTGTGCCGCCTGCCGGCACCCCGGGATCCTTACTGACCTGGAAACTCTCAGAACCCCATAGTGGAGGGGCTTTACTGCCATTTCATTGTGTAGGCATGATGGATTGCTGTCATCCGTGTCTGGCCGTTGGTGATCAACTCCATCTCCAGTTCCTCCCCTCTCCCCAGGAGGTCTGGAGTCCCAACCCCCAAGCATGCCTTGGCCTTCCTGGTTGACCAGCCTTCACCCTGAAGGGATTCCCCAGCCCCCAGGCATCTCGTTAGCACACAAAGGACACTCCACTGGAGATTCCAAGGCTCAGGAACTGGGGAGAGGCCACACACGCCACAGGTGCTCCTCTTACCCATCTCTCAGGGAGTGACGAGGATTTTCGGAGCTCTGTGCCTGGAATGGGTCGGTGTGGTGGCCGTGCTCAGTCACTCAGTCGCGTCTGACTGTGAGACCCCGTGGACTGCAGCCCCACAGGCCCCTCTGTCCGTGGGATTCTCCAGGCTAGAATCCCGGGGTGGGTTTCCATCTCCTCCAGGGGATCTTCCCCACCCTGGGGCTGAGCACATGTCTCCGGCTCTCCTGCACTGGCAGGCAGATTCTTCAGCCCTGAGCCACTGGGAAGCCGGCGGGACTGGAGACAGGGCCAAATGCCTCTCTTCCATTGTGCCACAGTGTCACAGCGAACAGGGGCAGAGGATGGAGAGGCGGACTTCCGGGGAAGAAGAGAGGTGCTGTTGGGGCCAGGCCAGGAGGAGGGGTGGCAGTGAGGTCAGCGCGGTGTTCAGGGCCCCGAGAGCCGAGGGTCTTGGCTGTATCCTCCTGCTCCTCCGCACCTGCTCTTCGGGCGAGTCACATTCTTCTCTGAGCTTCGGTTACTTCATCTGCAAACCAGGGAGTTAGGTTAGAGGGTCCGTCTAAAATTTTGTGATTCTGTGGGCTTTGAAGGCCAGAGAATGAGCTGGGGTTGTATTAATGAGGGATCCGTGAGAGCGTAGGGTTTGATTTTTACTGCTGTTCTTCCTTTTGTCTCGTCTACTCGGGGGCCCTGAGACCCACGGCGAGTGGCAGGATGATGGTTAGCCCGGACCATTTGTTTGGCCTCAGATGAGACAGAGGTGGGGTCGGGGTGCCTTGCGGCTGCAGCCAGCGCGCGTGTTGCGGTGTGACGGCTGGAAACACACTTAATTGTCTTTCTTGGCGCTCTCTGTTCTCCTCCTCCCCATACCTTCTGTGATTTATAATTATTTCTCCTCTCATATCTTGAGAGTCTCAGGTAGCCGTTTTCCCACATGGATCACAAGCTTTAATAAATCACTCCTGTTCTCCAAACAGTCAACCACTGTTTTCTCTACCCTCTACTTCCTGTGAGTTTAAAAAGTTTCTGGGCCATAGACAAACACTGTAAGAATTTAACCACCTTTCCTTTTCAAAGACGATATTTTAATTGCTTTTAATAGGTGCGGAGACAAAAGCCCTCTGACCCCGAGGTAGCTTTGAATTTGGTCGAGCATCGCTCTGGAACCCAGGCCCCCGCGGGGGCCCAGCCACCCTCCCACCTCGTCTCCTCTGCCCAGCGCCAAGGAGCCTGGCACGGCTTCTGTTGGAATGAAAAGATTGGCTGAGGTGCCCTAGACTGCAGCCCCACCAAACAGTGCAGAAGGTTTGGTCTACACACCAAGGCAGCCTGCGGACTAATTGCATTCTCTGTGATCACAGAAAAGGCGCTGAGTTATTCTCTTCGCATTTTAAGAATGACAGGCGGTGGCTGTGCCAGCTCCGAGCATCACACGTGGTAACGCGCGGCACGGAGATGCGGGGTTTGGCTGTTAAAACGCATGGACGTGAGGGCCTCTGGTCGGCTGGCAGCTCCGTCTTGAAAAAGCGCTAAAGTTGAACTGTTTCGTGACTGGTCTTGTCGAAGGTCAGGAGCCTGGTCAGGAAGGGTTGCCGTAAGCTGACGTGAGCTATGAGAGCGTTTCCCGATTTGGAACCTTCCTGGGAGTTTTGAAGCAGGGC
Organism: Connochaetes taurinus; assembly: GCA_006408615.1. Lineage (NCBI taxonomy): Eukaryota > Metazoa > Chordata > Mammalia > Artiodactyla > Bovidae > Connochaetes > Connochaetes taurinus. The sequence goes on along the minus strand of SJXO01000677.1, from coordinate 475,627 downwards.
TGTTCTGGCGGCCTTGCTGCAGTTGAACCCCGTTTTCCTTTGTGTTTGTACGGGGGCTGGAGAAAAAGGGGCCCGGCGTCTTCTGTGCGTCCTTGTCTTCGCCTCCCCCAGGCCTGTGCCAGCGTGCACGTGCGCACTTTGGGGCCCCGTGCCCTCTGCGCGGAGCGCCCCGCTCACCCGCAGGCACAGCTGCGCCGTCCGACACGCGCGTTTCTCTCCCCGTCACCCTCTTCTCTGACCCTGCCGAGGCTTCCGCCTGAAGAGCCGTGGGTGAAGACTGTGCCCAGCCGGGAGGAGAGGGGAGAAGCAGGAGTCAGCCTGTGTGGTGGGGTTTCCTTCGCTGGAAATTGTTACTCTGTGCAACACCCCACCCTCCCTTCTCAGCCCCCCAAAAAGAGACGTAGAGCTCTGCTGACGGTAGGGCTTGAGTGTGTTTTGGTGTAAGGCGTTCAGTGGTCCAGAGAACCTCTCATTCTGGGCAGTGCTCTCCAGAAAAGTATTTAGATTTCCTGAGACTGCACCTCGACCTCCCCTCCTTCCAACCCTGTGGCTCCTGGACCTCCCTGCAGGGCAGAGGTGGGGCCAGCTGCTGGGAGCCCGGCTGGGCCGCGATGGGGGCGGCCTGGGCCGCCTGCCGCCCGGGTCTTGTGTTCACGGGCTCTTGGAGCGTCCCTGTCCGAGTGCTGCTGTTTCTGTTCAGCCGCTCCGCCCGCCCCGTGGACTGCAGCAGCCCGCTCCGCTGGCCCATCTCCCGGGGTTTGCTCAGATTCACGTCCACTGAGTCCGTGATGCTGTCTGACCATGTCATCCTCTGCCAGCCCGCTCTCCTCAGCGCGTGCCCGCAGCCACAGAGAGGCTCCAGAGACCACCAGGTGGGGTGAGAGCCGCCCTTGGTATCACTTGTCACCCACGGCAGGACAGAGGTGCCCGAGGCCCGAGTGGCTTTTGCCCAAGCGCCGGCTCCTCTTTGCTTGTGTGAGTGAGTGTGTGTGAGTGTGTGTGTGTGTGTGTGGGCACGTGCGCTGTGAGGGTACGTCTCCCTCGGTGGAAACTCCGGCAACAGGCACCTTTTCTAACAGTCCCTCTCCCCACCTGCACATACCTGTTTCACTCACAGAATCACCGAGAACTTTTAAGCCAGCCTTCAGTGGCATGTCCTGTGGCTGAAGAACCATTCATTTGAGACCCTGGGGAAATGGCTCTGTCTTCCTTCAAAGACCATTGTGTCTGCTGCCCGTCCTGAGTGCCTGCCAGGGGCCACGCGCCATGCCTTCTCCTTCTGTGTGTGAGCCCCCCCCTTTATCATCAGACCGCATCCCCCAACCCAGAATGCTGTATGTAAGTGCAGTAGAGGGAGGCTGCGTTACTTATGAGATATACTGTGCTATCTAGAATTTTCTAGAACTGTGTTATTCTGTTTCAGTGCTCACATTAACCTATTAGATCGCCATTCTTTCATATCTAGGAAGACCATAAAATTTGTTGTCCAAGCTGGGGTACTTGTGAGAATTACAGAAGGTATTAGGAATTATTACTCTTGGACGTCAGGGTAAACTGGGGTGGTCCCAGCAAACTGACATGCATAGTAATGACCCTGGGCACATCCATCTTTTTAAGGATTGGACATCGTTTTTTTCTTCAGTTTTGTGCCAAGTCTTCCAGCATTTTTCTGAAAACCAGACGCACTGCTTTGTAGGTTTCTGAAGAATGCTCGCAGCAGTTTTGTTTGTTTCATTGAGGGGAAAAAAGAACAGTCGTGAGTAGCCCGGGACCTTGTTGGTGGGACAGAAATGGTCCCATATGGACTGAGTTCTAGGGCTGTTTGCTGTCTTTGTGCTGTTGAAACTGCCCTTCTGTGCAGCCTTACTCGGGGGGTGGGGATAGGTATTGATTTAAATTGCAAACTCCACGAGGGTGAAAGTGAGAGTCGCTCAGCCGTCTGACTCTTTGCGACCCCATGGACTGTAGCCCGCCAGGCCTCTCTGTGCATGGGTTCCCCAGATAAGATTCCTGCAGTGGGCCATTTCCTCCTCCTGGGATCTTCCTGACCCAGGGATCGAACCCAGGTCTTCTGCACTGCAGGCAGGTTCTTTACCTTCTGAGCCCACAGGGGACACCCCACCCCCCCCAGCCCCGCCTAGAGGGTCGAGGCCCTGTGTATCTCACTCTCTGTGAACAGCGCCCAGGGCAGGGCTGTGAGTCTGCCGACCCTCGATGGGCACCCACTTCCATGCTCAGGCTGACCTGCCCAAGAGCCTCACGCCCCATGGGACAGTGCCCGCCCTGCCAGGTAACTTTCCATCAACACTGTGTTGTGAGTCTCTGATAAGAAAAATGATGACTTTTTGAAAAATGTAGAATTTTCTTTTTGTAACCACTAACTTCCATCTGCCCAGTCAAAATAGTAATACATTTGGGGAACAACTCAGTGATTCTTTCAACAAATAAAGAAGAATGGACGCCAGCAAACGCGCCTCCAAGAAGTTGACCCTGGGAGAGAACCAGCTTCGTCTCACCAAGTAGCTCTTGTGAAAACTTATCCTTTTTTTTTTTTTTTTTTTTTTTTGCCTTTTTTGCACTTTTCAGCCTGCAGCTCAAGTAGGCCACAGGAAAAGCATGGCGTACCTTCAAAGAGCCGGCTGGGCCGGCTGGGCTCTTTGTATTCGTGGAAAACAGCTGTGGGTGCCGAGCGCTGAAGCCGGCTTTTGTTCCACGCGAAGGTGCAGAGGCTCGGTGCTGAGCCGCCTCGATCTTCCGTGGTGGAGGAGTTGGCAGATGTCGAGAGCTCTGCCAGCGTCTTCGGGGCGTTTGAAACGGGTTCCTCACGAGCTGGGGAAGAGAGTCGCGGGCCGGCCGTGGGAGGAGGAAGGAAACAGGCTTCCCGCACAGCGCTCGCGTCTCCTCCGGGTTAGGGTCTGGGCTGCTGCAGAGTGACTGACTGAGACTGTTTGTTCCCATCGCTCCGCCGAACAGTAGAGGTGCCGCGCGGAGCCCTGCGTCCCTTTCGTGCTGCGGGGGCAGCGGGAGTGGAGCCGCGGAGGCAGGAGAGCTGTCCAAGCCTGAGCGGCATCTCCCTGCAGCGGGAGTGGAGCCGCGGAAGGAGAGCTGTCCAAGCCTGAGCGGCATCTCCCTGCAGCGGGAGTGGAGCTGCGGAGGGAGAGCTGTCCAAGCCTGAGCGGCATTTCCCTCCTTCCCTCGCGCGCTCGAAGCGCCGGCAGCGGGCGTAGCCTGGGCCTCGCTCGTGGAGGACTGCAGCTCTCGCCTTTATTGTGAATGTCAAGTTAGAAACGAGTTTTGGGAACGCGCTTTGTGTTCGGGGGAGCGTGTTGAGGAAGCGGTTTGGGAGGTCCTTCCCGCCGCTCGCCTGGACACACCTCTGTCTGTCCACCGGGCCGTCTGTCCCTCCCTTCTCTTGACCCTGGCGAGTGACCTCCGACCGGCAGCTGCTTCTCGGCCGGCGCTTCCGAGAGCGCCCGCTCTGCCCTGTGCGTTTCCCCAGGAGCCTTTCCGCCGGGTCTCCTGGCGGCAGCTCCCGCTTCACGTGGGGTCAGAACATTTAAGTCAGGCCCCACTTGAGGGTCCCCCGGCACCTCCTCGGGCTCCGCGAGCCGCTCTCACGCGGCCGCGGTTCTCTCGGCCCCCAGTGTGCCGCGGCGGGAGGCGCTCAGTCGTGGCTGACTCGGCCACCCCGCGACTGTAGCCCGTCAGGCTCCTCTGTCCGTGGACTCCTCCAGGCAAGAAGACTGCACTGAGCTGACGCCAGCGGATCTTCCCGACCCGGGGATCGAACCTGGGTCTCTTGCATGGCGGGTGGATTCTTTGCCGTCTGAGCCTCCACGGAAGCCCAGGGGTGCCGTGGAGGCTGTATCTCCCTGCTTCCGCTCACTCACTCCCGAGTTCCCTGGTTCTCCCTGCATTTTGCACCCCTCAGTCCTGCCAGGTGGCTCTTTGAACCTGCCGCAGTTTCACCTCACTGCAGTTTATCTTATGCTTTGTAACAGAGTTGATCAGAATTCTTCGCTGATTTTTTTTTTTTCAAAAAAGGGCTCCTCCTCTCCTCCAAGATAAAAGATCCCACTCTTTAAGAAAATTCACTTCTAAAGGTGAATTTTCAGCTTTCAGCAGCCCTTGCTACTCCTGAGCAAGGTCTCCTACTCTTTAAACCCATCCCACCTTCTTTCCTCTGGGTGTTATATTTTCTTGCTGTTTTTACATCCCAGAAGGCTCTGCTTTCACCTGTTTTGTGAAAGTCTCCATCCTGAAGGCTCAGACCTCCTGGAAGAAGGTGACCTGGCTGGCTTCCACATCTCTATCCCCTCCTAATCCATGTTGTGACTCCATTCAAAGCTCCGTGACGTGGTCTCTGATACGGCTTTGATACACAAATGTTTACCATCTTTTTTCCCCTCCTTGCTGAGCTTATGAACTTGTTGGTATCTTCTGCATTTCTATATCTACAACTTTGTCTAAAAATGGTCTCCTGCCTGTAATTATGTTTGCTGAGTGAATGCGGTATAGTAGCTTTTCCATCTCTTCCTGAAGACCTGTTCACTTCTCTCCTCCCTTCACTCATTCTTTTGACTGAGAACCTGCTCTAGTGCTGAGAGTGTAGATACATCTGAACAAGGCTAAGATCCCTGCCCAGAAGGCGCTTACATTCCAGCTTCTCCCTAAGACAAACCATCCTTGCACCCACGCTCCTCAGCTCCCGAAGAAACGGGAAGTCGGCATTGTAAATGTGATTGTAGATTGGTCCGTGATTAAGCTTGGCTTCCACGAACACTATGCCTTCTTAGTAGTTTCCAGCTTTGAGCATCTGACTCTTAGAATTGACACTGCATCTCAGTGGCTATGAGGATGCTGAAAACTCTACTCTCACGGTCTTGCCTGAGCGTGAAACCGAGTCATTTTGCAGATTGTTCTGAAATGGTGACAGGGCTCCCCTAGATCCAGTCTTATCTGTAGCATTGGACTCTTGGCAGGCAGCTGCCAGTTTGCTAGAAGCAAGTCTGTGCTCATCTTCCTTCGGTTATTTGCTACATGTTGTAAAGCAAAAGGGCTTCCCTGGTAGCTCAGCTGGTAAAGAATCCACTAACAATGCAGGTTCGATTCCTGGGTCGGGAAGTTCCCCTGCAGAAGGGAGAGGCTCCCCACTCCAGTATTCTTGGGCTTCCCTGGGGGCTCAGATGGTAAAGAATCCTCCTGCAATGCTGGAAACCTGGGCTCGATCCCTTGGTTGGGAAGATCCCCTGGAGGAGGGCATGGCAACCCACTCCAGTATTCTTGCCTGGAGAATCCCACGGACAGAGGAGCCATGTGGGCTACAGTCCATGGGGTCGCAAAGAGTGGGACACGACTGAGCTAATAAGCACAGCACAGCACACAGCATAAAGCAAAAGCAAAAACAAAACAGCAGTGAATTACATCTTGGCATCCATAGCGTGGAAAGCAACTTATTTTCAAAGTTCAAACTGTATGTTATGGATGAGGAAGAAAAAACTATTGTGTGGATTCATCAAAATATGGTGTGGAAGCATATACATTACCATGTGTTATTAGACAGTGGTAATGGGAGGTAGTGGGAAGTTGCCTTGTGACACGGGGGGGCTCTGTGACAGCCTAGAGGGGTGGAGTGGGTTGGGAGGGGCAAGGGGGGGTTCCAGGAGGCTGGGGACATAGGCATACCTGCGGCTGATTCATGTTGATGTATTGCAGAAACCAACACGACATCGTAAAGCAGTTGTCCTCCAATTAAAAATTTAAGAAGGAAAAGAAATTACGGCAATGTTAATGACAAATGCGTTAATGGAGAATGTGCCTAAGATCTTGATCGCATCAGGACAGTTCTCTGCTTGTGTCTTTGAATGACTGTTGTTCCCGGGCTCACAAGCTCAGACTGTTCTGATGTAGTTTTCATGTAGGGCTTCATTCAGAGTCATGAGTTCCTTTGTTTTTTTTTTTTTCTTGTAACTACTGTGAAATGGTGTTTGCGGAGAGATTGCTTTCAGTGCCAAAACCCAACAGTTTTGTTTTCAAATTCCTGAAAACTAAAAAAAGAAGTCTTGGTGACATCAATGTTCCAAATTCAAAATATCCACAAGTGGACTCATCAGCTTCCTCCTTGAACCCACTGTTCCCGTGTCTGTTCTGTCTGGTTAATGATATCACCATCCGCCCAGACAAAGCCCCAGCCCCTAAGCCATTTTCAGCTCAGTTTTCCCATCAGTAAGGTAGAGCTGCCCTGGAGGCAGATCTTTCTTGGGAGGTCCTCTCCTGGTCTACATGTCTGCACCTCTGAGGCCCCTTCTTCAGACATAGGCCCCGTCCTTCTGAATTCCACCTCGGAAATCTCTCTCATCCAGATCCCCCCCTTTTTTATCCTGCTTCTGCTGAATTCAACTTCTCATTACTTCTGGACCATTCTCTAACCTCTCAGTTGGTCCCCCTGTCATTATATATTGATATACAGGAAAGTTCACTTTTGTGTAAAGTTTGGTGAGTTTTGACAGAGGGATGGAGGCGTGGCCGTCACCATAATCAGACGCAGGACAGTTTCCTCGCCCTAAAGAAGTTTTCCTGGGACTTCAGGGTGGCCCAGTGGTCACGGCTCTGTGCTTCTAATGCGAGGATGGGGTCAGTCCCTGGTGGGAAAGCTGAGATCCCACTATGGAGCGGTCAAAAAATTTTTTTAACCTGAAAAATGTTTATTCTCATGCTCCCCCTTGTAGTCATACCACCCCCATCTTTAGCCCCTGGTAACCACTGACTTTTCCCACCCCTCTCCGAAATGCCGTATAAATCGGTCCCCTCTCTTTGGACACCTGATCCTCCAAGTCCATCCCTTCTTCTCAGTGACGCCGTATCTTTCTAAAATGCATCTCTATCACAGACCTCAAGGAATCCTCAATTTCTCTGAACTTCTGTTTGCTGGTGACTGGGCAAGAGTACAAAGTAATTAGCCTGAAAAATTCATTTTAAAAAAAATTTGTTTTAATTGGAGGATAATTACAATATCGTGATGGTTTTTGCCATACATCAGTATGAATCGGCCGTGGGTACACAGGTGTCCCCCCATCCTGAGCCCTCTCCCACCTCCCTCCCCACCCAGCTAGAAGAATCCTGTTCCTCCAAAGGTTGGCTCCTAAAGAGGACCCTGAGTGACTCTCGAGGAGGCCAGAAGGGCAGTGTGTCACTCGGGTTAGGCAGTGGTGCCCTGGGGCTGCTGGGGCAGGAGTGGAGGGACCTAGGGAAGCAGCAACCGCAGGCAGCGGAGAGGCAGGCGGGCTGGGTCTGCAGGGGGAGCCGGGACGAGCACCCTGGAGTGTCCGGGTCACATCCGGGTGCCCGGGGACCCCTGCACGAGAGACTCCCAAGTCCCGCAGGGCTGGGAGGGCGCCTCTGAGTGGGCCTTCATGTTGAGAAGGGAGTCAGGGACCCTGTCTGCACGAGAGTCGCCGTGACGGTAGCGGGGCCGGTGAGCAGGCGCTGTTGCCTGGCGGGGCTCGGGTGCTGAGGAAGTGCTGAGCTTCTGCCCCTGATTCTGGGCCATTGGAGCCTCTCCTTTTATGTCCTGCCCCTCACCCCGAATTGCCCCAAACCCTAAATGGCCCCTATCTTGCAGTCCAGAGCCCTCCTGGGATGCCAGGCCCCACCTGTGCCCCAGGGGCATCCGCTCCGCCCCCTTGAATCCTGTCCCCACTTCAGTCCCAACTGATGTCCGTTTTGTCTGCATTCTCTGTTTTCATACATACCTGGGTTTTGTATCATAATTATTCATCTGTGTCTCTCTCCTCCCTCTTGAGCTTTGTTGAAGGATTTCCATTCATGGCTGATGAAACGAAATTATTTCCTAAATAGTTTGAGGATAGTGAAGAAAGTAAGGCGTTTCCCCCCATCCTGCTCCTATTTTTATGCTCAAGTGGCTGGTCTGTGATGGGGCAGGCTGTGGTCTTGCATGTTGTTCCCTGCAGTTGTGAATGTATCAGGCGATCTGGTTACAAACAGCCGTCAGATGGTCAGCGTTCCTCAGGTGACCTTCCGTGTGCACAAGCCGAGGACTCAGTCCAGGCAGAGCCAGCGCAGTGGGGGCTCCCTGCAGTGACACAGCCAGGCAGCCTGCTGTTGCAAAGAGTCTGGGGGAGGCCCCCCGATGGCGAGGGGCACCTGAGCACCACCCTTCCTCATCCCTCACCCCCATCAATTCCCGTGTGTGCTGTCAAATAGAAGTTGCCAACAGAAGCCTGGGATCACAGAGAATGCTTACTAAAGCTGTTGACTGGATGACCTTCCAGAATCTTCCAAGCCCATGCTGAAAGGCAGCACACCCCTCCCCCGAAGCTGGTATCGCCCCCACTTCGCTGCCTCCCTGAGCCTGTCTGTGAAACCCACGCTCGGGATTCCGATCCAGGGCAAGAGCCGGAGCACGTGGCTGACCATGTTCAGTCTGCGGCCCACACGAGTCCCGGGGGCATCCAGCCCGTCCAGCCCCCTGCATCCGCTCCCATCTTGTGTCTGCCCGTGTTCCGTTCACCAAGACACAAGGAGGGTGCCGGCTGCACCTGCCTCTCTCCCAGGGCAGCTCCCCCCGGGCCGGGCATCCCTGGTGAGGGTCTGGGGAGTCGCAGGGGCCTCTCCCCACCCAGGCTCGCTTCCTCGAGAGAAGGCGTCAAGGATGGAGCCCCCGCTGACACCTCTCTGCCTTCCCCAGCCAGTCCCCAGGACAGTGGTCCCCAGCAGCGAACAGCAGCCCTCCTTCCCGGCTGGGACAGCTGAGTACACAGGGCTCTCTGGCGGGTGAGAAGTCTCCCCTCATGGCCTTTGTTTTTCCATTTAAAAACGTCCTTTCTCTAGCCTCCTGCCCTCCCTCAGCTGCACGGACACCCCTCTCTGTGCCTGGGGTGGTGCAGCTGCAGGTAGGCCAGCTGTGGTGGGCCCTGAAAGGCAGGGTGGAGAACCTCTGTGCCCCGGGGTGCCTGCAGAGCCTCTCTCCTCTCCCACCACGTCCGCACTCGCTGCAGCGGAGCCTGAGGGGGCAGCCCCTCCGGCATCCTGAGTCTGGAGCCAGAGCTGCAGGTGCCTCCGTGAGCCCAGGAGAGGACAGCTGTGGGCAAACCCCACATTCCCCCATCCTCGACCCGCGTGCACTGCGTCCAAAAGTCTAGTCAAGATGCCCCCGTGCCGCTTTAAAGGAAGATGCTCAAATACCAGGGAGGCACAGAGTTCTCTGCTCTGAATATTTTTGCTTTTGAATCACAGATCTGAAGCTGCCTTGTTTGGATTTAAAATTCCACAGTGCTGATTGTGTTCCCTGTCACTATTGCAAAGGCTGAGTCTGGTCCAGGCCTACGGGACCCAGGGCCAGCCTGGCAAAGACCACCTTGTGAGTGACCTTCTGAAGAGGCTGAACGTTTGGCACAACCCAGATCCTAGGGGTGTCTACTTCCGGGGCCCCAAATAGGAGAGGCCAGCGGGTACATTTGGGTCCTTTTGCTCGAGAGCCCTACAGGACTCTCCGTGACCCTCCTTGTCCCGGTGTGGGGGTCCTTGGCTGTCTTAGTTGGGGGGATGCCATGACTGACCAGGGGCGGGGTTTCCCTTCTGGGCAGCACCAGCTCCTCAGCTCAGCGCTGGCCTCTCACATCTCAGAGCGTCGCTGAGCTCCGTGCCCGGGGGCCCTGCCACTGGCCCACGTGTGTGTGGTGCTCAGTGACTTCGGCTGCATCCCGCTCTCAGCGACCCCATGGGCTGGCCCACCCGGCTTCTCTGTCTTTGGATTTTCCAGGCAAGAACACTGGAGTGGGCTGCCATGCTCTCCTCAGGGGATCTTCCCGACCCAGGGGTCTCTTACACCTCCTGAATTGGCAGGCGGGCTCTTTACCACTGGTGCAGTGGACTGGATAACTGTAGCATTCTGCCCCCAAATTCATATGTTGAAACCTAACCCCCAAGGTGACGGTATTTGGGGCTGGGGGCTTTGGGGCTGGTGAAGAGGTCATGAGGGAGGCGCCCTCAAGACTGAGAGATCAGTGCCCTCGTCAAAGAGACTCCAGAGAGCCCCACCACCACCCCTTCCCACAAAGACTGTCCTGCGCCCCAGGATGTGGGCTCTCCCCAGACGCTGAGCTTGCTGGCTTCTTAATCTAGGACTTGCCAGCCTCTGGAATGGTGAGAAATAAATGTCTGTTGTTTATAAACCACCCCGTCTATAGCATTGTGTAATAGCAGCCCGGATAGACTAAGACACAGGGGCTCTCAACCTTGGCTGCACATTAAGATCACCCAGGGAACGTTTAAGACCCCAATGTCCAGACTGCCGTGTGTACAACAGGGAGCCCGCGTCACGGCACAGGTGCTCTGCGGCCCCGATGGGGGGCTGGGCGGCGGGGAGGGGGGCCGCAGGGGGGTCGTGTGTGTGCATACAGCGCTGGGCCGCGGTGGCCTAGATGGGAGGCTGGGCGGTGGGGAGAGGGCGTCGCAGGGAGGGCATGTGTGTGCATACAGCCGATTCACCTCGCTGTGCAGCAGAGAGTGGCACAACAGTGTAAAGCAACCGTACCCCGATTAAGGGATTCCAGCGCCCAGGCCGGCTCTCAGACCAATTGAATCAGAATGTTGGGGAGGCAGGGGAGTGGAGGATAGGACCCAGGAATCGGGTCCTATCAAAGCTTCCAAGATGCTCCCCCAGGCGAGGCTGAGCCATCACTTTCATCAGGACTGTGAAACGGGCATCGTTGCCATTTTGTTGACCCGTGCAGTTCCTGTGACAAGAACTGGGTTCTGGTTGCCCAGGAAAGTAAGGCTCCTTTTCTGTCACTGCAAAGTCTGAAGTCAGATTTTCCACTGGAATAGGAAATAAACGCCAAGTTTATTTAAAAGTGCTCTTGATCTACCTAAAACTAGGAAGTATAAAGCGTCCCGTGGGAGGGTTTATTCCCACGTTTGAGTACGTCTCGGCTTCCTCTGAACTGGGCCAAAGTGGCCCCATGACTTCCTAGGACTGTCATTGAACTGAAAATTCTGGGGTCATGCCCTGGGTGACCGAGAAAATGATTGAAACGGTTTTTTCACCAGACAGTGGACAGTAGTTTGGAGAGGCGACGGGTCCCTATAAATCGCACTCTTTTCTGCTGTTTCCAGACTGGAGGATACACGAGCAGAGGATTGCTCCTAGTTGATTATGTTCAGTGATTGTTTGTTTAAAACTTTGGAAGAAGAGCAGATGCGGTACGCTGGCCCTCAGTTAAACACGCAAACGTTTTCAGGCTAAGAAAATAAACAACCAAATTGGTGATTTGTTTTATTACCAAACTGGTCAAGTTGCAGAGGCAGGGAAGAGTCCAGCTCCTGGACTGGAGAAGGTTAAGTACTCTTGTCAAGAAAGACGGAAAACTCAAAAAGCTTTACTGTTGGTTGAATGTCCCTGAAATCAGAAAGTGATCCGTTTGGTACCTACCAACCAAAGACCTTTACCGTGACATGGAATGTTTTTAAATCTGAGAGATGGGCTTTCCAGAACTCCGCAAATGACGTCTGCTGTGGCCTTTGGGCACCATGTTTAAGGCCTGATCCTAGTGGGAGAAGTGCTCTGGTCCTAATTACCCAGAAGGCAAGGAAAAAAATCCCTCGAAGAGAAAACAGGGGAGGGGAAATATGTCTTGAAAGTTTCATTAATTGCAAAATGAAGTTAAATGGAGCGTTCAATAAAAGTACTTCTCAGAACCAATGGAGGGTTTCTCAGAAAGAGCCCATTAAAGCTGGATCCTCTAAAGCAGTGGAAATCCCAGGAACAAAAGCCAAATGCCTGGAAATTGAGTTTCTGAAGAATCTCTGAACTGGTACAGCTCGATAATTTACAAAATAGAATGGAATCACTGACTGTACTAAAATCTGCTCAGCTAAGATGGAATAAGGCATTTAGCTTACGTGGCCCATGCACTTGCAGCTCTTGCTAATGTTATTATTTTTTTAATTGCCATGTATTAAACATTTTCCTGTGAGCCAGGGCCTGTGTTTTGAGATTCATGATTCTGCTCTTGGTGATTACACAGACTCTGCCTGTCGCAGAAGTCATTAGGGCATCATGGAAGGGTCCCGACGCCAACTCTTTGGTGTTTGGAGTAAGGTAAGATCTGTAATCTGATTCTGTGAAATCTGACGTCTGAAGTATTATTTAGCTGTGAAAGCTAATCTTGAAAATAAGATTTCCATTCCTGTGACATGTTTTACAAATTGGACCTCCATTCAGGAGGGGAAAAAAAAGGAACATAAAGGAAGTCTGCTTTCTTTTTAGCTTAAAGCATGGGTTAAACTGGGTGTTTGGGCAGATTATTTTCAAGGCCACTGTAGGCCAATGCGTATAAATCTGGGGTTTTGAAGATTGGAAGCAATTCAGATAAACCGCCAGGGTAAATTCCTCCCCTTCGGCACATGAGAGAAATAACTGCTAGCTGCACCTCGGGGACTGGAATTGCTGTTTAAAGATAATCAGAATTGCAGTTAGACATCATCAAAGGGTGACCTGAAGCTTAACTTTCTTAATTACACATGTCAAGAACTTGGAATACCAACCCTAATAGAAATGAGTGATGAGTCAGGTAACATCATTGCCCTTCCACTCAACTACCATCTTTAATTTACCTGAGCAGCACCGAGTTCACCTTAGCCAGTGAAGGCTACAATCAAAGTACAGATAGAATACTTAGTAAATCTGATAACTTTAGTTACTGCTGTGGACTAATTTTACCATAAGAAACTCCTTTAGGTATTTATATTGAGTATTAGATGGAATTAAAAAAAGAAACTACGGACAGCTGAATAACCTCGAGCCCATGTGGGCTTGCTGGCTCCTCTCTCTTGGGAACATGTTAAAATTAACTTCTCTGGTTTGGGGGTGTGTCTTGCAATGACAGTTGACACCATTTCTTTTTTTTTATTTGCCAAAGCAGAACCTCCATGCCCCTCAACTTCCCATTCTCCTCTCTCCCCCAACCCCTGCAGTCCCCAGTCCACCCTGCCTCTTCCGATTAACTACTCGAGGCACTGCTTGTGAGTGGACTCATTTTTGTGACGGCTTCTTCCACTTAGCGTGGCTTCGGGGCTCATCCACGTTGTAGCATGCGTCAGAACTTTCTTCCTTTTTTAAAGATTTTTTTTGAATGGACCATTTTTTTAAAGTTTTGATCGAATTTGTGACAGTATTGCTTCTGCTTTATGTTTTGGTGTTTTTGGCCTCAGGGCAGAGGGGATCTCAACTCCCTGACCAGGGGCTGAACCTGCCCTCCCTGCATTGGCAGGCCAAGTCTTCATCCACTGGACTGCCAAGGAGTCCCAGAGCTTCCTTCCTCTTTCAGGCTGAATCATATCCCATTGTCTGCGTAGACCACGTTTCTGTTGGGTACCAATCAAGTGGTGGGATTGTTGTAGATGTAACCCCAGACAGTTGTCCAAAATGTTCATATCAGTTTACATCCCTGCTTGGTATGTATGAGAGCCCTGAGGTCTTATTTACTCTCCAACCTTAGAACTGTCAGTCTCTTTATTTTTAGAGAATCAGCTATGTTCGTAATCATATCACAGCATTGTTTTTTGCTTGTTTTTACTTTTCATGTTTCTCTGATTATTAATTACTCACTGCCGCTTGCTTACCCAGCTTTCTCGGTTGTCCTCGTCTGGCCGCGCCTGCCCAGGTCTCTTGCCCATTTTGCAGCTGTGTTTCCTTGTCTCATTCTTGTGGATGTCCAAGCACCCTTCACCTCTTCCATACTACCTTTCACTAGTCCGTTCAGTGCAGTCGCTCAGTCGTGTCCAACTCTTTGCGGCCTCATGAATCGCAGCACGCCAGGCCTCCCTGTCCATCACCAACTCCCGGAGTTCACTCAGACTCGCGTCCATCGAGTCCATGATGCCATCCAGCCACCTCATCCTCTGTCGTCCCCTTCTCCTCCTGCCCCCAATCCCTCCCAGCATCAGAGTCTTTTCCAATGAGTCAACTCTTTGCATGAGGTGGCCAAAGTACTGGAGTTTCAGCTTTAGCATCATTCCTTCCAAAGAAATCCCAGGGCTGATCTCCTTCAGAATGGACTGGTTGGATCTCCCTGGAGTCCAAGGGACTCTCAAGAGTCTTCTCCAACACCACAGTTCAAAAGCATCAATTCTTCGGTGCTCAGCCTTCTTCACAGTCCAACTCTCACATCCATACATGACCACAGGAAAAACCATAGCCTTGACTAGACAGACCTTAGTTGGCAAAGTAATGTCTCTGCTTTTGAATATGCTGTCTAGGTTGGTCATAACTTTCCTTCCAAGGAGTAAGCGTCTTTTAATTTCCTGGCTGCAGTCACCATCTGCAGTGATTTTGGAGCCCCCAGAAATAAAGTCTGACATTGTTTCCACTGTTTCCCCATCTATTTCCCATGAAGTGATGGGACCGGATGCCATGATCTTCGTTTTCTGAATG
>SJXO01000677.1:438286-460755 GCA_006408615.1 Connochaetes taurinus | reverse complement strand
CTCATTCCATAGTTCATCAGGCACTCTATCTATCAGATCTAGTCCCTTAAATCTATTTCTCACTTCCACTGTATAATCATAAGGGATTTCATTTAGGTCATACCTGAATGGTCTAGCGGTTTTCCCTACTTTCTTCAATTTCAGTCTGAATTTGGCAATAAGGAGTTCATGATCTGAGCCACAGTCAGCTCCTGGTCTTGTTTTTGCTGACTGTATAGAGCTTCTCCATCTTTGGCTGCAGAGAATATAATCAATCTGATTTCGGTGTTGACCATCTGGTGACGTCCATGTGTAGAGTCTTCTCTTGTGTTGTTGGAAGAGGGTGTTTGCTATGACCAGTGCATTTTCTTGGCAAAACACTATTAGTCTTTGCCCTGCTTCATTCCACATTCCAAGGCCAAATTTGCCTGTTACTCCAGGTGTTTCTTGACTTCCTACTTTTGCCTTCCAGTCCCCTATAACGAAAAGGACATCTCTTTTGGGTGTTAGTTCTAAAAGGTCTTGTAGGTCTTCATAGAACCGTTCAGCTTCTTCAGCGTTACTGGTTGGGGCAAAGACTTGGATAACTGTGATGCTGAATGGTTTGCCTTGGAGACGAACAGAGATCACGCTGTCGTTTTTGAGACTGCATCCAAGTACTAGTCATGTGGGTTGCAAATATCTTACTCCCCCTCTGGGACTTACCCTTTTACTCTCTTAACAGCATCTCCTGATGAAAAGAAGTTCTTTATTGTTTTTCTAATATTTACTTATCTGGCTGTGCCAGGTCTCTGTTGCAGCGCACAGGGCCTCTGGTCTCCGTGGCGCGATGCCGGCCTGTCCGTCGTGATGCTTCAGTGCTGCCTGCCGGTCGTCGCTTCTTTACGGTTACTGCTTGTGTTTTGCTATCTCAGGGTCACAACGGTTTTTCTTTAATATTATCTTCCAGAAGTGTTATCACTTTGCCACTCACGTTTACATTCGTGTACTCACCAGGAATTGAGTTCTGTGAGTGTTTGAGCTGGGGCAGGGGCAGGGTTTCCTCCCCTCGTGTGGTCCTCCAGCCGGCTCCGCCCTGCTTGCTGGGGAGAGCATCTTTGACCTGCCACCCTGCGGTGTTAGGGTTCTCAGAAGTGCCGCGTCTGTGTGTGGGGTCTGCTGACGGGCTCTCTGCTCTGTTGCGCCCGTCCGCTTGCCGCCTGGGCCGGTGCACCCCTCTCTTCCTTTCTGGGGCTTTGACCTCCAGTGGGCTAAGCTGCTGGCCTCACTGTCTTCTCCTTAAGTGTATCTTGGCTGTCTTTGTCTTTTGGCCTTCATGTGATGTTCACAGTCAGCTCACCAACTTCAACAAAAATACGTGTCGGGGTTGTGATGCAAAGAACGTGACTTACCGATAATTTCTGAATAAAATTCATGTCAGAGAACAGGGGGTCAGGAACAGAACGGAGTGAGGGCGGGCACGGCTTGTCCGTCGCCAGCCGGGATCTGGCCCCCGGACCGTCTGCTTGCTGCGCGAGTGGCGTGTGCTGCGTGTGGGGCCGCAGGCCCCGGCTCTTGCTGAGGGCCGTGGCGTCTTAGGGAGTCCCGCCGCGGCCTCCGCGGTGTGTCTGCGGGCAGGGTGGCCTGGAGAGGGGTCCTCGCCTCGGAGCCCGTCCCACACGGCCCGTCCTGAAGAGACGGCCACCTGGAAGCCTCTCCCCGCCTGCTCCCCTGGCTGCCTGCTCTTGTACTCGCTTTGACGCTGCAGAGGGTGCCGCGCGAGCAGCAGGGTCAGGGAAACGGAGCGCTCGCCTCGCAGCGCTGGTCGCGGGGAGGGGCTCGGCGTCCTGCAGGGCGCGCCCCTCCGTGGAGCCCAACTCCCCCGCTCCTGCTTGCCAGCAGGCGCTCCCCGGCTGCCTTCACGCGGCCGCGTCGCTCCGGGTACCGAGGAACGAGAGACAAGTGCTTGGTCTCACAGGCGTCGTTCTGGTGGCAGAGAAAGGCGACAGATGATGGAGGAGAACGTTTAAAGGGGAGCAGGGGTGGCGGGAGGGTGCAGGGGGGCAGCCTGTGGGTGTGAGAGGCACCCGTCCAGGGGGGCCACGGGGTCCTCGGGCGGGAGCAGGCGCCTTCGGAGCTTGAGGGGGGCCCCGGAGTGTGGCGGGGAGAAGGGGCCCAGAGCCAAACCCTGCGTCCGCAGCCCGTCTGCAGCCACACTGCTTTCACCCTCCTGCAGCGAAATCTGTGCGAAATGCAACCTCCCGCCCACATCCATCACCAAGCATCCCTCTGGCGCCTTGACTGCGCTGTCCCGGACGCACAGAGGAGAGGCAGCTGTGGGAAGTATCTCCCCGCGTCGGCGGAGGCCTGACTGCACGGGAAGCCGCGGCGGCTTCTGCAGGGCCCCACAGGCTCCCGGGGCCCGTGGCGGCGATGGGGGCAGCCCGCGGCAGTGACGGCGTGACTCGGTGACGCTCTGTGCTGCCCTTCGTGATGTGATGCTTCTGATACGGTGAAACTCCTAGTCAGGTTCCAGACAAAACAAAGCCCGTCCTCCCATCTCATTCCTTGCGGTTGGACATTCATGAACATCGCAGGGAAAGCACTTCGTGTTGACATGTCACAGGGCATTGGGAATGTTCAGCGGGCGCTGGAAGCTGCAGGGCACGTGGGGTGTTTCTGGGCTGCGTGGACCATCCTGGGCATTTCAGGTCCACCCTCAGAGCGAAGCTGATGGCCTCAGTTGTCATGGGAGCCCTGGATCAGCCCCCAGAGGCGACTCTGCTCCCGGGGACACGGCAGGTGGGCCTGGTAGACTCTGGCAGGCTTCCTGGGTTTTGTTTTGTGTGCGGTGTGCAGCGAGAAGCCAGCTTTGAGTAGAGAAGGGATCTGTGTGTGTGTCTAATAGCAGTTTTGTTGACTGACTGATTTCTGGCTGTGCAGGGTCTTCACTGTGGCACGGGCTTTGCTCTAGTTGCGGTGACTGGGGCTGCCCTCCAGGTGCGGGATGCGGGCTTCTCCCGTTGCAGAGGATGGGCTCCAGGGAGGCGGGCAGGCTGCGGGAGTCGTGGCTCCTGGCTCTAGAGTGCAGGTTCAGTGGCTGTGACATACGGGCTGAGTTCTCTGGGCCGCGTGGGATCTTCCCGGGCCAGGCGTCGAACCCATGTCTCCTGAATCAGCAGGTGGATTCTTCGACACTGAGCCACCGGGGAAGGCCCGTGACCTGTGCTTCAATCTCCTGCACACGACGGAGTGGAGACTGAGGGTCAGAGTCTCTCAGCAAGAACTCAGCCCCCTCACCCCCCAGGGGAGCTGCAGAGGTGCGAGCTGACCTCAGTCTTTCCCGCCCAGAGTCCATCTGTCTGTCCTGGAGCATCCAAATTGCCCGTCCCAGGGCCTGCCTGAAACATCTCAGCGGAATTCTGCTGTCTGCTGTACACTGGCATCTCCGTAGGGCCCTCTGAACTCCAAACACTTTACAACAGGTACAGGTGTTGGCAGTCACCTCAGTCGGTACCTTCCCATCCACGCCCCCAATCCATTTTCAACCGCTTCCTACAGTGAAGATCAAATCCATGCAAACTAGTTGGAAGCAGCTTTGCAGCTGAACTTCACACGTGGGTTGTTTGGCCCCGCAGGCGCCCCCTCTCCTGACCTCCTCGGGCGCACACGCACCCTCTTGGCTGTGCTGCCTTCTGCTCCAGGGTTTGCCTGGGGTCTGCGAAAGCAGAAGCGTTTCCTGTAACTGGAATCCCCGTGCCAGGCCTGCCAGACAATAGATAGATAATTGGATAAGTCCTCAACTGGAAACTGCTACAATAACAAAGAAAACTGCCTGCACTGTCGTCAGTGTGCTTCTCCGAGAGGGGCTGTTTGCACATGAAGCCACTTAAAACTCATCTTTTGTTTCTCAACGACAGTAACTCGTTTAGTCATGAAACCGAGGCGCCCTCAGAACATGTTCTAGAAGAGTCAGGGCTCTGTGGTGTTTAGTACCGGAGGGGAAGGGCTTGTTCTAAGCTCTCTTCCACCTCGTGGCCCCACGGGTGTCGGCTTGCAGGGCAGTACCGGTCATGTCCGGTGGAATGGAACGTGCCGTGCGTGGTTGAGGGTTGGGGGCTCAAAGGACACTGTGGGGTTATCACAGAGTTTGCATGTGTTTTCATGAAATCTAACATTATTGAGTATGACCTCAGTTCTTAACAGGGCTTCCTTGGTGGTGCAGAGGGTAGAGCGTCCGCCTGCAGTGCAGGAGACCTGGGTTCGATCCCTGGGTCAGGAAGATCCCCTGTAGAAGGCAATGGGAACCCACTCCAGTGTTCTTGCCTGGAGCATCCCAGGGACGGGGGAGCCTGGTGGGCTGCAGCCCGTGGGGTCGCACAGAGTCGGACACGGCTGAGCGACTTCCCTTTCACTTTCAGTTCTTAATGGTCTTCAGATCACCCACACGTTGGCTATCAAAAATTATTTATTGATTTTTTGATATAAAAGGAGATTGGAGCAAATGAGCAAATGTGCACGTCGTAGGAGTTACCACAGCAGCGTGCCAAGGAATGACTCTCCCTGAGGGCCACACGGGTGGTGTGCGGCCGGGCCTGTTTCTGCTGCTGAGTGTGCTGGTGAGGGAGTGTTTGGGGCCCTTGAATGTAGTGACAGCAGCACCATGCTCTCTGCAGCTGGGTGTATGTGGACTTGGATGAGATGGTTGGATGGCATCACTGACTCGATGGATTTGAGTTTGAGCAAGCTCCGGCAGACGGTGAAGGGCAGGAGAGCCTGTCATGCTGCGAAGAGTTGGACTAAGTTGGACACAACTTGGCAACTGAACAACAACAGCGAGCAGTTAGGCCAACAAACACCTGGATTCACCCAAGCGCCTAGAAGCTTCTTCCCTGGGGGAAGGTGGGGTACATGGCAGAACTGTTGCTGGCTCCACACCCAGTGCCTCCGCTCATATGTGGCAGGTTGAAGAAAACTTTATTGCTTCTAAAATGAAGGTGGGAAGAATCCAGACACCAGCCTTTGTGGCTCTCCAGGGTGGAGAAGTTTTATTTAAGATGCCGCTTGCTGTCGTTGCTTAGTTGCTCAGTCATGTCCAACTTTGTGACCCCCGTGGACTGTAGCCCACCAGGCCCCTCTGTCCATGGGATTCTCCAGGCAAAAATACTGGAGTGGGTTGCTATTTCCTTCTCCAGGGGATCTTCCCAACCCATGGATCGAACCCTCATTTCCTGCTTTAGCAGACAGATTCTTTACCACTGAGCCACCCGGGAAGCCCCATACGTAAGCATACAGCCCGTTAATTAAATAGGGAGAATTAAGGTCAAGTGGCATGGCAGATGGACCTCATTAACGCTTCCCAGGAAGTCTCAGAATTCAGTGTATGAAGAAATGATCCAAATCTGGCTTAACCAGAAGACAGAAAAATTCTCTCTCTATCTCTCCTGGTCTTAATGGGGGATGGAAAAGAAGAAGAGTCAGAGCCTCACAAATGGGACCAAGGGAGCAGAGCATGCCAGGGCCTTCCTATATCCCTTCCTATATCCCTTCCTATACCCCTTCCTATACCCCTTCCTATATCCCTTCTTGAAAAAGCAGTCCAGCACTTCCAGAAGTGACCTTTCCCTTCTCCCAGCTGCGTCTCTCTTCCTTTTGGAGACATGCCCTCTTGATCCTGTTGGTTCATCCTTTGTATCCTCTCCTTACTACTCATTTGCTATGAGATGTTTGTAAAAGCAGGAAACAGACAGCGTCTTCACCAGGAAGGTCTGGAGAAGGTCTTATCTTCGTCCACTGCCATTGCTGCCGGGCCCAGAAACCAGTGGAGACGAGCCTCAGAGGCGATGAGACCGGAGGAGGGCTGGGGGTGTCAGATGGGCGGAGCCCTCGCCTGTGGTCACCACCGCGATCTGTTCAAGCTGCAAGGAGCCTACTCACCTTGCTCCGCAGCCTCGTCTCTGAGATCAGAAAACCAAAGTGCGCGCCCGGGGCTGAGCCTGTGGATCAGGGGCTGGGCGAGCATTCCAAGGGCAGGTACTCGAATGAGGACCTTTGTGAAGAGAGGCCCACAGAACTGAACACGAAGCGTGTCAGTCACTCAGTCGTGTCTGACTCTGCGACCCCATGGACTGTAGCCCGCCAGGCCCCTCTGTCCATGGGATTCTCCAGCAAGGACACTGGAGTGGGCTGCCATCCAGGGGATCCTCCTGACCCAGGATGGAACCCCTGCTCGGAGGGGCATTCTTAGCCCCTGAGCCGCCAGGGAAGCCCACGGAGAAGAGGAGAGAGTAAAATGGACTGCACGGGATTTTTTTTTCGGTAGGCATAGGCTGTTTCCATTCTTTATCATTGTCAGTTTATTTTGGTTTGCCTTTGACCTTCACCACCCCAGCTGGGCAGCGTAAATTGTGCTTGTTAATTTGCCTCCCTTGACAAGTCTGTGGAGGCCTCTCTTTTCAAGGAGTTTGTCACGTTGAGAAGAGAGAGTGTTTGTTGTACGTTGCATACCCCTACTCCGCGATCCAGTGCAGAATGGCCTTGGAAGCTCTTAGTGGGCTGACACAAAACAAAATGGCCCTGGTTTGCAAAAGTCTGCCTGGATACATCTCCACGTGCATTGATTGATTGGTTTTGCGGGAAAATCCAGCCAAGACAGGGCCTTCTGACACTGGCATTAGCCTCGCTCTTTCTGCGTCCAGTTTATACACTCCACATTTTGTCTATAAAATGTGCCGCTTAAAAAGAATTATCCTTTCATAGAAAGTGGACTTGATTTTTAAAAAATATATAGCATTATGGAAATATTGCTGCATTCCCAAACCCTCCTAAAAGGTTGAAAAGCTTATTTTTCTTTGATCCCTGTCTTTGCTATGATTTGAGACTGGATTGTAAACAAGCCATAATGCAAGGGACTGCCAAGAGGCATGCAACAGAAGCAGGCTCAGAAATAGAAATTGAGTTTATAGGCAGTGAGATAGGATAATTAGTTTTTATATTTAAAAATATCCTCAAACCAGAGGAGTCTGTTGTCTCAGATGGAGAAAGGAATTGGGTTTGAATCCCAATACTTTAAATAATAGCTTAGTGGAAATGGCTTTGTATAAAATTTATACATAAATCTGCATATGTGTGTACATATGTATGTAATAAATATCTCTTCCTCTCAAACATAGGAATTAAAGTGTCAGTTTAAATCCAAAAATTCAGATTGCACAAATCATTTATACTTATAATTCCTGGCCGTAAATGTTGTTCATATAGCTGGTTGCCCCACTATCTATGTTTTTTGTTTTTCCTTTGAGCAGTTATTTGAAGTCCCAAATTCAAACAAACAAAAACGTCTCCTGCTTTTTTTGCCTGGAGAGCAGGAACTGTATCTGGTGTTTACTCAGAGTTTTATGGTTTTTATCCAGCTGTTGTTCACTTCAGAACATGCATCGAAACCCTGGACGTAGGTAGAACAGCCTAAGGCTGAGTGTGCAGTGGCTGCTGATGTCACGTATGGATAAATGCAGCATACCTTCTGCAAAGGCCAGGGTCTTAGCCACTCTCTGTGGTTCGGAATTGTCAGATCCTGGTTTTGGATCTTGAACAGGTTTTTTTCTTTTCCAGGCTTGCATCACGACTCTGGGAGGGCATCCTGTCTGAACCGTGCTGTCACCCCAGCCTGGGTCAGTGGGCACAGAGGGAAATAGCCTCTGTGAGCTGGGCTGAGGCCTCTCACTCGGGGAACCAGGCCCTGGCTCTCTGCTGAGGGCTCTGCTAATGAAACCACCACTGCTGAGGCATCTTGTGTTTCCACAGAGAAAAGTCTAAGAATGGGATGAACTTGTAAACAAGAGGAAGCTGAGCCGCCTTCCTTACTTGGTCTGCCTTTGAGCAAAGAGCGGTCAGAAGCATGTACCCCTTGGTACCTGCTCTGTACTTCCTAAGAGAGTTTCATCAACCCTGCGATCTCTGTCTCTTTCTCTGCCTCCTGTCATAAATCTCTGTTTCAAAGGAAAAAAAAGAGAGGGTTGTTAAAGCGTAAACCTCTGGGTCAGCTCTTATTACATCACACTCTAAGATGATGTCCCAAACCTTTTGTTGAACTGAAATGCTAGATTGGTTTGAAATAAACGGAGCCATCCGTCGCCTGGGGATAGGAAATCTTTCTGTTGTAAGAGGGTGGCTGCGTGGTGGGTGTGTGGTGTGTTTGCCTGTGCGGAGAGTGGGCTGGGCTCCGGAACAGTGTCTGCCCCGTGGGGACTGGGCACAGAGAGCAGCCCCCCGCCCCCCGCAAATGCCCCTAAAAACCAGAGCAAGTTGAATGAGGCTCTTTCATGTTTGTGGAAGAGCTCCCACTCAGGTATAGTTCCTTTCACTTGCGCGGAGTTGCAGTGTCAGACTGCACGTGCTGTCTTGCACCCCACTACCTCACAGGCTTGCTCGCCATCTGCTCGTTTCCACTGCAAACTGCTCTTTACACAATGTTACTCAGTGTTAATTAGAACATGTGTCTCTTTGTCATTCATCTGGGGAAGGGGGTTAATGATGATTTATATCCCTTTAATTGGTTTTCCTCCAAACTGTTATATGTCATTTATTATTTTACAAGAGCTCCAAGAGAATAGAAAGAGGAAGATCACCTCATTTTTATTCGTCATGACCTTATTTTTAAAAAACCACTGCTATATTTAAAAAGGATAACCAACAAGGACCTATGGTATAGCTCAGGGAACTCTGTTCAATATTATTTAACAACCTAAAAGGGAAAAGAATTTGAAAAAGAATAGGGACATATGTATGTATATTTGAATCACTTTGCTGTATACCGGAAACTAATACAACATTGTTAATGAATTATACTCCAATATACAATAAAAAGGTAAAAAAATAAAAAGTAGGAAAAGACCCCAATCTTGGCCTAAATGTTTTAGTGTTTAAAAAATATGGTCCTTCATATTATAAAGTAGTAATAGAGTGTGTCTTTACTGCTTACCTGTGAACAATTTATTATTAGTTATGTTTGTCAAATTATTTTTGAACAGGTAACATGTTCACATGACTCAAAATTTCACAGAGACTAGCAGATGCAAACTGTTAAGTACAGAATGGGTAAACAATAGCGAGGTCTTGCCGTACGGCACATGGGAGCACAGAAGAGGACATGAGAAAGAATGTGTGTGTATCCGAATCACTTTGCAGTACACTAGGAACTGACACAACATTGTAAATCAACTGTACTTCAGTAAAAAAACGAACAACACTCCAAAAGGTCCTAGAAGGTCTGCAAGGGAGGGGACCTCCCAGCCCCGCCGCCATTCCTCTGCCCAAGCGCCTGGTTGCCTTTCCCAGCGGTCTCTGTGTTATCAGGGTCTTGTTCGTATGTGTGTATTAATTCTTGTGTATACACATGTATTCAGTACATCAGTATAGGCATAGATGGGTGTACATTTAAGTACATGCATGCACGTGTGTGTATGTTATTTCCCCCTTTTTATGCAGAGGGTGGCAAGCATAGATGCTGTTCTGCACGTGGGCTTTTCGCTTAAATCCATTTTGGAATTCAGTGTATATGAGTAGGTTAACAGCGCGCTCCCTCTTTCTTTGTTTATGGCTTATTCACTAGTCCCTTACTGCTAGATATTTAGACTGTTTCCGATTTGTTCTAGGACAGATAATGATGTGGTGGATAGCTTGTATTAAATTACTTTGAGCGTCCGTAGAAAGAAATCCCAGAGGCAGGATGCCTGCAATTGCAAGTGAGTGTGTTTGGCACTTCGATCCTGTCCTGCCCTCCATAGGAGTCAGCAGTTGACAGCGGTACCCGCGGCCCAAATAGTCGGTGGCCTTCCTCACATTTGTGGAAATGGTAGGTGAGGTGACCGTCTGAGTTTACTGGTCAGTCCGTCCTGTCCTCTCTCTTGCTTTGAGTGATGTTGGGCGTGGTGAACAATGTAAACCGCATGTATACGTTTCAAAGATGGAAGCGTATCTGTGCCTCCCCTCCAAACGCCGGTGAATTATATCTGGTTTCTAGTAACTTAGACCGCT
Organism: Connochaetes taurinus; assembly: GCA_006408615.1. Lineage (NCBI taxonomy): Eukaryota > Metazoa > Chordata > Mammalia > Artiodactyla > Bovidae > Connochaetes > Connochaetes taurinus. Next base: position 450,762 of record SJXO01000677.1, on the reverse strand, counting down.
CGTTTCTGTCCGCTGTGTGACTGCCAGTGCATACGCTGTGCGTGTTGGGAGGCGCCTAATATTCTCCCTAGATGATGACTGGAGCACGCTGCTGAAATCAGGTTTCAACCGAGATTATTTTTGAGGATGATGCATTTCAAACTAATCTAAGCCAGGCTTTCGTTTATAAGGGTACATTAGCTGATATCTTTGAAGATACAATATTTTAAGTCAATTAAACGCTGACATGTTCCTTTTTACCGACAGTACACAGATTCTAGGAAAATCACATTTTGACCGACACGTTGGGGGAAGAAGAAGTCTTTTTGGATTAAAAATGGTCACTTTTCTCCTGGACATTCTTCTTTGTGTTGAGCTCTACATGCAGCCTCTCGTGGCTGTTTATGCTGAGTCTTGTCTTGCTGTAACGACTGAATTCATCTGGACGACGCCGTGACCCCAGAGGGAGAGAGGAGGCAGGCAGTCTGTTATCAGGTTAGGCCTCCTTGTCCGTATTTCTTGCTTGTTCTCTCAGGTCACATAAATCTCTACAAGTGGGAAAATACACTGTCCATTTCTTGGTAGACTGAACTTTCTGTCTTACGTTTTAAAAAGGCAAGCCTATAATTTACATAGTTAAACACTGAGTGGTCACCCATGCCTTGCCGGGTATCTCCTCTCCCGTTGAGTCCCTCGCTGTGGTTTCTCCAGGAAAAGAGGTGGCGTCTTTGGCAAGCAGGGCTTCTGAAAAGTGAGCGGCACTTGCTGTGTTTCAATCGCTGGGGTTTCCCTTTGGGATAAGTGTACGTGCCGCTGTGGCAGACGTGGTGAGTGAGGAGACCGGCATCATCCCGTTGTGCAGTCAGGAAACCAACTAACTTCTAAAAACAAAATTGCCTTCAGCATCTAACTGGCACTTTTGAATTGCTGAAATAGTCCACAGTGTCATGAGACCAGTTTCTGTCCTCCTTCTAGACTCGCACAGTTTTAGAGCCAGAAGGAGATTTGGAGATGGTCTGGTAGTTGGTCCCAATTTTGTAGGGGAGGAGACCAAAGCTGAGAGAAGCTTTGCATCACGTGAGTGAGTGAGTGGGGGATAGCAGAACTGGCAACTCTTGAATCCTGGTCCCAGGATCCTGGTTGTTCCAGAAATCTTGCTTAAACATAATTTTATTTTTAGTAGAAAAGTGCACACTCTTTCAGAAGTCAGTTCTCAGGGCTCTTAGTAAAATCCTCCAGAGGTGGTCTTTAAGTGAGATTGGTTTCTCCGAAGCCCCTCGGCAGCAGAGACGACCATAGACTGCCCTTTCTAAGAAACATCTAGCTGGTGCAGCTGCTGAGACAGACCATGGGAAAATGAGGCCTTCTGGGATGCTCCCCATCAAGTGGGTCACAACTTCCTAGTGACTTCCGCTCTTTACAGAGACAGAAGCAAAAGCGGGGGCAGGAATGCTGGAAAAAATAAAGGCTTCCTCCATGACCCATTAGCAGGGACTGTCAGAAGTAGGTTGCTTCACATAAAACATTTAAAGAAACCTCTTATGAAAACTTTTTCCTATTTTTGGGAAGGAAGGAGGAGGTGGGTAGAGAGAAAAAGAGAGAGGAGGGAGTGTAAGAAAGGAGAGAGGGAAGGATAGGAGAAGAGAGGGATGGTGGGAGGAGCCTGGGTCTTAGCTGCATCACAGGTAATGCGTCTTCTCAAAACTCTTTCACTTGGACCAGAGAGACCATTGCCGCTTGGTAGCAGCTGCCTTCGCCACAGTCCAGAACCCTTGAGTACTACAGATCTGTCTGTATTGCTCAGGCTAAGCCCGAATCCATCATCTGAATTTAGATGCCTGTAGCGAACCTTGGATTACCTAGGAGACCGTTTGAACCTCAACAAACCTGGGACCTCACCTACTCTCTTACCCCCCCACCAGCTCTTTCTTCTGAATTCCTTATCTCAATGAGCTGCATCTTTGGGCTTCTAGGAACCCAGGACAGACCTCTGGGATTCGTTCCTGGTTGCATCTTCTCCACCCTCCCCCCGCCCCGCCCAGGGCCACTAGCCCAGTAGATCCCACCTCCTTTGCGTCTCCCAGATGCTGCTTCTCCCGCTTCCCTGCTGCCTCTGTTTTGGATCACAGCCTCCTCGTTCCTTCTTGAGCTGCTGCAACAGTCTCTAAGTGGCCCCTCTGCCGCCCCAGTGCGTGCCTCTCCAACTTGGCTTCCAGACCACTGCCAGAGAACTCTTTCTAGGAAAGCCTGTCTGATCACGGAATTCCCCTGCCTGAACCGCTCCGTTCGCCGCCGGTCCCCTACAGAAAACGGTCCAGCCTGGCCCACGCTCACTCCTGGAGCCCCGTCTCCGTCTCCCTCCCCCACAGGATGCCCTCCACTCGGCCCTGAGCTCTCCTGTCCCCTGCCCTTTGCTGTGCCTCCTGAGTGGCTCATTTTGCTTCCGCCTGCTTCCCTCTTTCTGGTCTGACTCCTGCAGATCTTTCTGAGCTCAGCTTGAATGGCACTTATTTGAAAAGACGCTTGTGTACATTTGCTGTGTGCCAGGCGCTGGTCTAAGGGCTTTATGTAGAGTCATTTATTTATTCCTCAAAACCACAAGAGGAAGGATTATCATTCCTATTTTATGGATGAGGAAACTAAGAACACTGGTGAAAGACCTTTTCTCACTAGCCCACTGGCTGCGAGGCTGGACCAGAAGCCAGCTTTTGCCACTGTTGGCATTTGATTTTGATTTGTGTGCAGCGTATATCTATACATATATGTATGTGTGTGAATGGGCTTCCCTGGTGGCTCAGACGGGAAAGAATCTGCCTGCGGTGCGGGGGACCTGGCTTCCACCCCTGGGTCGGGAAGAATCCGCCTGCGGTGCGGGGGACCTGGCTTCCCACCCTGGGTCGGGAAATCCCCTGGAGAAGGGGATACCCTGTATGTCGTTGTTCGGTCGCCCGGTCGTGTCTGACTCTGTGACCCCATGGACTCCAGCTCTCCAGGCTCCTCTGTCCATGGGATTTTCCGGTCAAGAATACTGGAGTGGGTTGCATTTCCTTCTCCAGGGGACCTTCCCGACCCAGGGGTGGAACCCGGGGTCTCCTGCAGTGCAGGTGGGTTCTTTACTGCCGAGTGGCCAGTGCACACGGGCTTCCCTGACAGCTCAGTTGGTACAGAATCCGCCTACAGTCAGTGCAGGAGAGCCCGGTTTGATTCCTGGGCCGGGAAGATCTGCTGGAGAGGGGATGGGCTACCCACTCCAGTATTCTTGGGCTTCCCTTGTGGCTCAGCAGGTAAAGAATCCGCCTGCAATGCGGGAGCCCTGAGTTCAGTCCCTGGGTTGGGACTGATCTCCTGGAGAGGGGATAGGCTCCCCGCTCCAGTACTCTGGCCTGGAGAATCCCATGGAGTACAGTCCATGGGGTCACAAAGAGCTGGAAACTACTGCGTGACTTTTACCTTCTTTTCACAGCATATACTTCCTGGTGGCTCAGGGGGAGGGCAGAGAGGTTGCAGCTGGGATGACTCCCAAACTTCTGACTGGGGCTGTTGGAAGCCCAAGATTCAACTCATTGAGAAGGAATTCAGAAGAAAGAGCCAGTGGAGGGTGGAGGTAAGATGGTAGGTCAGGTCCCAGGCTTGTTCAAGTGCAAATGGTCTCTATATACGTAACATATATTATATATATATATATATGCACACACACTTGTTTTCTGAATAGGCATGAATACATATTATTAAATTGAAAAGATAGGAAGTATACAATGGCAAGGGAGGCTCCCACCTACCCTTGCATTCCAGCCACCGCCTCCCTTCCCCGTAGACACCTAGTGTTGTCAGCCCCTCGCGTGTCTCTCCATAAGGCACACACAGATACATACGTCTGCGCTTCGTGGTTGTGCTTTGGCATTTTGGTCACATATCCTCTTTTGCCGTTTTTACTGTGCTCTGTTTGCTTAGCCGTGCTCCTCAGGGCTTCTTCCGTATCAACACGTTAAGAGCCTCCTCTCCTCTTTCATGGCTAAATAATAGGCCGTTATGGGGAGGTGCCATGATTTATTCAGTCAGTCTCCTTAGGGTGGATATTTAGGTGGTTCTCAGACTTTGGCTGGTACAAGCATTGCTGTGAAGATTGGTTTTCTGTGGGCATCATTTTGCACGTGTGTGAGTTTATCCGCTGGATAAAATCCTGGAACTGGAGTTTTGGGTCAGAGAGTAAAGGCAAGTTATAAGTTGAAAGATAGTGCCAGATTGTCCTCCCAACGGCTGCGTGCATCTAGTCTCTCCTTAGTAACTTACGCAGCTCTTTTCTTAGACTCTCACTAACGCTTGTGAAATAAAACGTTTCAGTGCCCGCCAACCCTAATACATTGTTCGCTCTGCATTTCTCTTATGATGAGTAAAGTTTGGTGTCTTTAACGTGTTTTGAATTGTTTTGAATTTCTTTTATATCAGCTGCCTGTCCATCCGGTCTTCTTGGGTGTTTTCTTATTGGTTTGTAGGCGTTCCTTATGTTAATGAATTTAGCCTTTGTCTGTGATTTATGTTCCCAATAGTTCTCTGGTTTATCTTTTGTGTTTGTTTAGGGTTTATTTTTCCCAGGCAGAAAATGTTTATTTTCCTGTAATCAGATTTATCAGGGTTTTTTTTTTCTTTTATAGCCTCTGGAGTTTGAGTCATAGCAAGGCTGGCCTGCCCCATGCCTAGATTATCAAATTTTCCTCCACGTGCATGCATGTATGTATAAAGTTGTTTCAGAGAGCAAATCAGTAGAGTGTAAGAGCTTGGAAAGCAGATTCTGGAGTCGAACCGACCCCACTTTTAGCCCTGGTTCCATCTCTGGCTTGTTCTGCCGCCTCGGGTGACGTCTTTGCAGGGGCTGTTAGCGCCTGCCTCGCGGGTTGCTGGCGGCCGAGCTGCCCGGGTTGCCGGGGCTGCCCTTACCGTGTTCCTGTCTCCCGCAAGTTCCACGAGCGGGCGCGGGGACGGCAGCCCCCCTCTTTCCCAGCGCCGCGCCCAGCCCGCGCCGGGCTCTGCCGAAGCGCGAGGGGCCGTGGCGAGTGCTTCGCTGTTTGCCTTGACTGAGCGGCGAGGCCCGGGCTCCTGGCGGGGCGCCGGGCGCGGGTCGGGGGCCTCTCCGCGTGCTCTCGCCCGGCGCCCCGCCAGCCCTGCCCCGCGCTCCTCTCCGTGGGGCGCCCGCGCTCCTCTCCGTGGGGCGCCCGCGAGGGTGCGCGTTTTCCCTCGGAAGCACCCCGCGGCCTCGCCCCGCGGGCCCCTCGCCTCTCTGCGCCCTCCCCCGCCCCGTGGGCAGTGTCCCGGGTCGTGTGGGCAGCGCCCCTCTGCCTTTTGCCCCTGCGGACTGCTGGCGCCCGTCCTGTTCTCATTCACAGGCGGAGAGGCCCCCACACAGGGCACTGCTCGCGCCCAGAAGCAGCTGTGACCGAGCGGCTTGGGAGAGTGGAGGCTTTAACTGTAAGAGGCCTAAGCACTTGGCTGGGTTGGTGTCCTTTCCCATGAACCATGAAGAAAGGATAATCCCAAGTAGTAAGGTTTTTAGTGGATGACTATCCTTAAAATTTCCATCATGTCAACTTCTGTTAATATTTACTAAAATTTTACTTAATTGTCATAGATGCTAACTCTTTGAAAAACAAACAAACAAAACTTGAGCTTGTGAAAGCTGTTCCGAGGCACTGAGAGCTAGGGCTTAATCTCCCGACTTGCACCCCTGTTGCTCTCTGAACCCCTCCTTTGCCCCCTTTGGTATTTCCTTTGCGGACTTACTTTTAACATCGTCCCCGTGATATTCCAGTGGTAGGAGGTGCAGCAGTGCAGTAAGATCATCTCATATTTGATTTTGCCACTATCCCTGTCATTAACAAAATACTGCTTGGGGCACAAGTGTCGAGTTTTACGGTGGGCTGTACCAAATTCTAATCATGACTCATAGGAAACATGCCGGTACGTTGCCAGAGAGATGGTTCAAGGGCAAACAGAACCCTCTATTTGTGGGGGCTAGATTACCATGGGGAGTGAGTCACAGCCCTGAACTCAAAGGCCTACTGTGTGTGGGCACTTCACTTAGAATTTCACATTTGAGATTTGCCTATCCTAAAAGATGGGCACCTTCATTCTGATTGTTTGGAAGTTGAGTCGAAGAGAAGCTGACATTGACCCCATCGTGGTCGCAGAGGCAGGATTAAGATGGTGAACTGGTTCCCCAGGTTTCCAGGGTCTTTGCCCGTGTATTGCGTTTCCTTCCAGGAACACAGGGTCTGGTAAAGGGAGCAGAGAAATAAAGAAGGACGCGACTGTTTTCAGTGGAAAGGAAAAACAATGACACGAGAAGAAGAGAAAGCGATGGACGCCCTGAGCCCTCTTTCTGGTTGGTCACTCTGGCCTGGAATTCCACCTTGCAGCTTGGATGGTGATCGTGCCAAAGAGAAAGGCCACTCTTCCACCGCCCTGCTCCCCAGCCCCCAGCTTGATAAAGGCCCTCACCAGCTGCCTCCCTGCAGGTAACAAAACAGGTTTTAAAAACGTGTAATAGAGAAGCACGGCCTGTTCCCTCCTGGCTGCAGTCCCAGGGGAAGTACAATTACATCGGCACCTTCTGGAACCCAGGCTCAAGGAGTTAAATTTAAAAAACGCTTGAGGTTCCTGAGTTCCCATGCTATGTTGCTAGCATGTTCTGCAGCCTTAAGACGCTCAGCCCTCACGTCCCCCCCACGTCCTAGGGGGACAGGTCAGCTCACCATCCACACTGGCCGCCCCTCAGGGCCGACATTTGCTTTGCTTTTCCTTGGAAGGCTTTCAGCTCCTCTGTGAAAGATTTCTGTTATCTCCTCTCCCGCTTCCAGAAGTAGCGTCTTTGCCCCAGCTGGAAAACTTGCTGTGGTCCTGAGTGTTTTGGAAACAGAATGTGCAGTGAGAGAATCCCTGCTTTGTGAATACTGGATCACTTTGTTCCCTGGCACAACAATCCCTCCTTTGTGTTAAACATCTGAGAACAGAAGTTCTAAATAACATTTTTACATTCCCTGCTGATGTGAGTTCTTTATTTGGGGACAACAGCTCTGTGCTCGTTCCTGTCAAGTTCTGATGTCTTTTCCCGTCTCGAGTGGCAGGGAGGCACTTGCTTGTGGGGGCGAGCGGCGCCTCCTGCGGGGCCTCTTCTGGGTCCGGTCAGCGGCCGGGCCGTGCTGGGGCGGCCGGCTGCTCAGAGCCGAGGCTCTCCACTGGGAGCCGGGAGGCTGCGCCGCCAGATGCAGCAGGGCCAGGTGGGCAGGCAGACCAGAGTAGCCGCTCGTCCGCCTCCTTCCCGAAACGCAGAGGAGCCGCCCCGCAGGCCCGCGGAGGCCTGATCCGGTCAGGAACGCGCTCCGTGTGAACGGGAGGGAGTGGCCGCCCGGGCGTGGGCTCGCGCCCTCCGCGGTTCTGCAGTCCCGGCTCTGCTCACCTGCTCAGCTCCGTCGGCCAGGTCAGCGCGAGGGATTGGTGAACACCCTCAACGGGAAAGCACGGCCCATCATTTCCCTTTATTTTGTTCTTGGGTAGAGTGCTTGTCCTTTTACTCCAGAGGAAAGGAAGTGTACCCCTTTGTGAAAGCTGTTCCGAGGCACTGAGAGCTAGGGCTTAATCTCCCGACTTGCACCCTGTTGCTCTCTGAACCCCTCCTTTGCCCCCTTTGGTATTTCCTTTGCGGACTTACTTTTAACATCGTCCCCGTGATATTCCAGTGGTAGGAGGTGCAGCAGTGCAGTAAGATCATCTCATATTTGATTTTGCCACTATCCCTGTCATTAACAAAATACTGCTTGGGGCACAAGTGTCGAGTTTTACGGTGGGCTGTACCAAATTCTAATCATGACTCATAGGAAACATGCCGGTACGTTGCCAGAGAGATGGTTCAAGGGCAAACAGAACCCTCTATTTGTGGGGGCTAGATTACCATGGGGAGTGAGTCACAGCCCTGAACTCAAAGGCCTACTGTGTGTGGGCACTTCACTTAGAATTTCACATTTGAGATTTGCCTATCCTAAAAGATGGGCACCTTCATTCTGATTGTTTGGAAGTTGAGTCGAAGAGAAGCTGACATTGACCCCATCGTGGTCGCAGAGGCAGGATTAAGATGGTGAACTGGTTCCCCAGGTTTCCAGGGTCTTTGCCCGTGTATTGCGTTTCCTTCCAGGAACACAGGGTCTGGTAAAGGGAGCAGAGAAATAAAGAAGGACGCGACTGTTTTCAGTGGAAAGGAAAAACAATGACACGAGAAGAAGAGAAAGCGATGGACGCCCTGAGCCCTCTTTCTGGTTGGTCACTCTGGCCTGGAATTCCACCTTGCAGCTTGGATGGTGATCGTGCCAAAGAGAAAGGCCACTCTTCCACCGCCCTGCTCCCCAGCCCCCAGCTTGATAAAGGCCCTCACCAGCTGCCTCCCTGCAGGTAACAAAACAGGTTTTAAAAACGTGTAATAGAGAAGCACGGCCTGTTCCCTCCTGGCTGCAGTCCCAGGGGAAGTACAATTACATCGGCACCTTCTGGAACCCAGGCTCAAGGAGTTAAATTTAAAAAACGCTTGAGGTTCCTGAGTTCCCATGCTATGTTGCTAGCATGTTCTGCAGCCTTAAGACGCTCAGCCCTCACGTCCCCCCCACGTCCTAGGGGGACAGGTCAGCTCACCATCCACACTGGCCGCCCCTCAGGGCCGACATTTGCTTTGCTTTTCCTTGGAAGGCTTTCAGCTCCTCTGTGAAAGATTTCTGTTATCTCCTCTCCCGCTTCCAGAAGTAGCGTCTTTGCCCCAGCTGGAAAACTTGCTGTGGTCCTGAGTGTTTTGGAAACAGAATGTGCAGTGAGAGAATCCCTGCTTTGTGAATACTGGATCACTTTGTTCCCTGGCACAACAATCCCTCCTTTGTGTTAAACATCTGAGAACAGAAGTTCTAAATAACATTTTTACATTCCCTGCTGATGTGAGTTCTTTATTTGGGGACAACAGCTCTGTGCTCGTTCCTGTCAAGTTCTGATGTCTTTTCCCGTCTCGAGTGGCAGGGAGGCACTTGCTTGTGGGGGCCAGCGGCGCCTCCTGCGGGGCCTCTTCTGGGTCCGGTCAGCGGCCGGGCCGTGCTGGGGCGGCCGGCTGCTCAGAGCCGAGGCTCTCCACTGGGAGCCGGGAGGCTGCGCCGCCAGATGCAGCAGGGCCAGGTGGGCAGGCGGACCAGAGTAGCCGCTCGTCCGCCTCCTTCCCGAAACGCAGAGGAGCCGCCCCGCAGGCCCGCGGAGGCCTGATCCGGTCAGGAACGCGCTCCGTGTGAACGGGAGGGAGTGGCCGCCCGGGCGTGGGCTCGCGCCCTCCGCGGTTCTGCAGTCCCGGCTCTGCTCACCTGCTCAGCTCCGTCGGCCAGGTCAGCGCGAGGGATTGGTGAACACCCTCAACGGGAAAGCACGGCCCATCATTTCCCTTTATTTTGTTCTTGGGTAGAGTGCTTGTCCTTTTACTCCAGAGGAAAGGAAGTGTACCCCTGGCGGTCCAGTGGTTAAAACGCCACGCTTCCCACGCAGGGGGTACAGGTTCAATTCTGGGTTGGGGGATGAAGATCTCACATGCTACCTGGCACGGCCAAAGGGGGAAAAAGAAGTATACCCATTCCCTTCTTCAGGCAAATCTAGGTTTATAGAATGGAGAAGGCAGTGGCACCCCACTCCAGGACTCTCGCCTGGAAACTCCCAGGGACGGAGGAGCCTGGTGGGCTGCAGTCCATGGGGTCGCTAAGAGTCGGACACGACTGAGCGACTTCACTTTCACTTTTCACTTTCACGCATTGGAGAAGGAAATGGCAACCCACTCCAGTGTTCTTGCCTGGAGAATCCCAGGGACGGGGGAGCCTGGTGGGCTGCCGTCTATGGGGTCGCACAGAGTCAGACACGACTGAAGCGACTTAGCAGCAGCAGCAGCAGGTTATAGAAATTCAGTTTTGTGAGACAAAGGAGGACACTTTGTTTCTTAGAAAATTTATCACTGCATTCCAAGCAGCATAGATGGAATAATAAAAATATGATCCACTCCCCAAGAATGTTTGCATTTATGTGAAAGTTTCAGGACCATCCCCTTTTCTTACTGCTTTGACAAGTGTATGTTGAGTTATCCTGCGTGAGGCAGGATGGCTGCCCTGCAGCTCGTCCAGGGAGCTCATTGGCTCTCGCGTTTTATCCCTTTGGGTCAGAGGTATCCTTCCCGCTCTCATTGCTTCTGTGAATGGTATTCTCCTGCCTCCCCGGAGCCCAGCGCCGTGCTGGTGCTCTCCGCTGTCTGCCTGGTTCCTGTTGGGGGTGATTGGAGCAGTGATGCTCTTCGCCCTGGAGGAAGGGGCGGTGCTTGGTCTCCCCCACATCCCAGCAGCCGGTCCTTGATACAGCGAGGGGGGCTCCTGGGAAGCTGAGACACCCTCAGAGGCCTCCTGAGTCTGAAGCACTGGAATCGATTTTATCATTTTATAAGTGAAAGAACATTCTACTCCTCCTATTTAACCTTCCCTTGCAAACTCAAATGGGAAAATCACGCCCGGACAGAGCGGCTCAGGGGATAATAAAAAATACCCTTCAGGAGGCAGGCTGACAGTACCTGCATTAGTGTTTGGATAAGAACAAGCCCCTCGAGGGGAAATGGAGCCCTTCTTCAGACCTTAATTGATTTTTGTGTTCGTTCTGCCTCTTTTAATTCTTGGTGGAAAAGTGATTTGCAGTGCAAAGTGGCTTTCCATGTTATAGGCGCTGGATTATGTAATACCGTTCTTATCAGAAGATCACTTCTGCTTGTTTTGCCTTTTTCTCTGCCCCCGATCCAGCTCATGTTTATTTTTCCTTTTCGTTTTATCTCCTCTTGCTTATAGAATTATTGTTCCTCTTGTGCTCCCACTTCGTCAATCTGCACCATCTGCCAGGGGGATGGGGAGAGAGAGGACGCACTTGGTCCTTTTACTTTTAAAGTCAATTGGCCGGAACTCTTTAAGGAACAGTCACCTTTCCCCCAGTGAGTTTGTTACATAATGTGGAGCCTCCTTAGTATAAGTCTGACCCCTAAGAAACTGGCTTATGTTACTTCCTCGGGATTAAGGAGCCATCTGGGCCTGTTTGCCCCTTCGGGGCCTGTGCCATCCTGTCTCAGCTGACCAAGGTGAGCCTGGCTCTTGAATGGGACAGCTGCTTACAGAGGTACCCTGTAGCGTGAGAAAGTTCTATGGAATGTGTGTGTGTGTTTAGTTACTAAGGCATGACTCTTTGTGACCCCTGGACTGTAACCTGCCAGGCTCCTCTGTCCATGGAATTTTCCCAACAAGAATACTGCAGTGGGTTACCATTTTCTCCTCCAAGGGATTTTCCCAACCCAGGGATTGAACTCACATCTCAGGTGTCTCCTACACTGGCAGGCAGATTCTTCACTGCTGAGCCATCAGGGAGGCCTAGTCTACAGACTGGTAGCTTCTAAAATCTCTTTTTGTAAAATGAGCTTGTGAAGCCCTCCATCATGGGCCTCGCAAACAGTGTGCCTAATAAATCCAGAACTCGAGATCTCCAGGGTATTGGCGTATTTTCAGTCACGCTGTGAGGAAACTCCGCCGTGCCCTCATTGCTGTGTGCACAAGCCTGTGTGTGCGTATGCGTGTGTATGTGAAGACAGAAAAAAGCGATAGTCGATTGTTAGGTGTTTAGGGAAAGACTTGTTAGGCTTACATCATAACCAAAAAGACAGCCGTTTGTTTATGGCAGTACTGATGTGATCAAGAACAAAGAAGGTGAGGAGGAGCCAGACGTGATCAAAGCACATCTAATATCTCAGGTTTCTGGAACATCTGAGTCTCGAGGTTTGGTCTTCATTATGATACGTTGAGAGGTGGTGGTTTAAAAGCAAGAAGGGGGAAAGGCCAGCTGTGGAGAAGGGCGGCTGAGGCAGTGAGAAAGCAGATGTGTGCGTCTGACTGGAGCCCCTTCTACGTGGAGCCGCACTCACGTCTGTCTCTGGGGGGCTGCAGGGGGAGGGCCCAGAGAGGCCACTTAATAAAAGTCAGCCCTCCTGCTCCTTGTGTTCAGTGGGGATTCACACATCCGGTAGCTTTGCCAGTCGTGACTTGATTTCTCGTGGGCCCAGTTCACACCTGCCTTGGGAAGTCCACTCAGGGAAGGGACAGCCCTGGCTGGGTCTGGACGTCTAGAGCCTGGCGGGCAGGGCAGGTGAGGCCCTGGAAGGCTGGGAGGGGTGACCGGGAAACCGGATGCTGAGGTGCGAATTCGAGCAGGCGGGTGCCCCGGGGGTAGGGCGCTGACTGCAGTCGGGTCCTGGTCCCGATGAGACCGCGCCCCTTTGTTCTGCTCCCGGCGCGTTCATCCCACGGATGGCCGTTCCGTGTTTCATTCCGTGTTCATCCACCTGGCACAGCTTCAGCGCCAGCGCCTGGCGAGGTACCCCCCCCCCCCCCCCCCTGCCTCGGGAGCCGCTCGCACGTGGG
>SJXO01000677.1:413307-436109 GCA_006408615.1 Connochaetes taurinus | reverse complement strand
TCTGTGCCCCGTGGCCCTCCCTGAGTCTGGGCCCTGTGTGCCCTCCCTGAGTCTGTGCCCCGTGGCCCTCCCTGAGTCTGGGCCCTGTGTGCCCTCCCTGAGTCTGGGCCCCGTGGCCCTCCCTGAGTCTGTGCCCCGTGCACCCTCCCTGAGTCTGGGCCCCGTGGCCCTCCCTGAGCCTGGGCCCTGAGTCTGTGCCCCGTGCACCCTCCCTGAGTCTGTGCCCCGTGGTGTTTCCCGCTTCTTGTGCGGACACCAGTCATTGGGTCAGAGGACAGTCTTACATCTGCAAAGGCCCCGTTTCCAAAACAGGTCACACTGGCAGGCACCAGAGTTAGGACTGGAATGTATCAGAAACAGACACTGGTTGAGACTCTAAGTCAGACAGAGAAGGGGAAATGTTGGATGACGTCCCTTATGTGCAGAATCTAAAAAGGATGATGCGAGTGAGCTTGTTTACGGAACAGAAGCAGACTCGCAGACCTCCGGAATGAACTTATGGTTGCCGGGGGGCAGGGGGCGGGGGACGGGGGACGGGATAGTTAAGGAGTTGAGGATGGACATGTACACACTGCTGTATTTAACATGGATAACCAAGAAGGACCCAGTGCAGAGCACGGGGAACTCTGCTCAATGGCATGTGGCAGCCTGGATGGGAGGGGAGTTTGAGGGGGAAGGGATACATGTTTATGTATGACTGAGATCTTTTGCTGTTCACCTGAAACGATCACAACATTGTTAATCAGCTATACACCAATACTAAATAAAAGTTTTTTTAAAAAATGAAGAAAAGGGGGCACGATTCAGCCCCTAATGCAAGCTCTCAGTTTGTGAGCATTTGCTTTTGTTGACCTCACACCTTACTCAGCCCCATTTCTTCCCCGAGTTTCTCCCCTCCATGGTGATGTCACCCTTCCCAGCCCCTCACCCCCAAGGGTGTTGCTTACATTTCAAACGCATTCTTGAAACTTCATTTCTTATTCCACTAATCGTAGAGATTATCATTTAATTATCCATTAAAAAGTCGGAGCACTATCCCTCCTGACTCTCCTTCTCCCTCCCACCTCCCAACCTCTGTCAGCTAGTGCCAAGACTGGTGGCTCCTGGGTTCTCTGTGGCTGGCTGAATGGTTAAATCCTTTGCCATCTGTCCACAGATGCAGAATTGATGGTTCTTTAAAGCTTCTATATAGTGGATCTACAAGTGGAAAAACAGTAAAGAAGGTTTTGTTCTCTGCTACTGTGTGTATGTTTGCTGGATTGTATTGTTTTCGTGCTCTCTTCATATGCTGTCTCATATGTTTCATGGACATATGTTTGGTTTCAACGGACATTTGAACATAACTGTTAATTTCTCCACTTACTCTTGGCTGATTAGGTTGGTTCATTAGCACCAACCTAACCAGAAAAGCAGTTAGCATCAGAAAGCAATAATTAAAATGCTTTATACTTTTGGAAGAATGGGAATATAAGAGTAAGTTTGCAATGCTTTAGAATTTGTATTTCATTTGATTTTAGATGGCAGCATACTTTTCCAGCTTAGTTGTAAACTCCATTTATTAGTACAGCTTAAAATTCTTTTGCATTACAGGTTGAAATGAAGCTTTGTGTCTTATTAGGAAATATTTGATCACATAAAATAATACCCACTCTTTATGGGTCTCTACTCTTTAGGAGTTTCTAATAGCAGGTAACTCATTGTCAGGCAGAGCCAGCCAAACTTGTGGATTTCAAAAGTCTTTTTATTTTACCTTTTTTATTTAAGGACCAATATAGAGCTTCTGACTTCTTATTTTGCCAAGTTGGGATATTAAACAATCAGCTACTATTTATTCTCAGTGGTAAAATAAAATCTGTTTAACACCAAAAATAGGAAGGACATAATCTTAGAGTAAATTGCACTATTTTGTTTTTTTAGTATTTATTTGGCTGTGCTGGGTCTTGGTTGCAGCACGTAAAATCTAGTTCCGTGAGGAGGAGTCGAACCTGGGTGGGCCCCCTGCATTGGGAGAAATGGAGTCTCAGCCGCTGGACCACCAGGGCAGCCCTAACCAGCACAATTTTAGATGAAATGAACCTAACTTTGGAAATCACCCCTTTCCCTATCCTCCCCGTTGTGTGTGGATTGGCAAACCTGGACTGGACGGAGGGTGTCCTGGGTCAGCCTTGTTTCACGGACCTGTGTTTGGCTTTAACGGATGTTTGAACATGACTGTTAGTATCTCCACTCACTCCTGGCTGGTTAGGTTGGTTCTTTAGCACCTGCCATGAAAGACACTCAAGACTGGGGACAGGCTCCGTGTGGGGTGAGCAGGTTGGGCTCCCTGTTTGGTGACCCCAATCTAGAAATAGACCCTCTAGTCCCTAACTGTGTCCGCTAGTCCAGGCCCCCTGAGCAGCCCATAAGTACGCGTGTTGAGCACGTGAGCAAACAGGTGAAGGGGTTTAAGTCCACACATGCAAATCTAGCCCTTGTCTCTAGCCCTGGAGTGAGTCACCCTCTAACTCTGTCTTAACTTCTTTTTCCATTAAGTGGTCACAAGACAGTGTCTGCCCATCTGTGTTCTCCCAGGTCATTTTGGACTTGGGGTTCTAGAACTGGCAAACTTAAGTACTTGATGGTTAGCCAATGACAGCATTTTGATAGAGTTTTTAAACACAATCTAAACAGAATGAGATTATTGACTGTTTATCCCAATAAATAAATTTGATTAATTGACCATCTGTTTGAGTTCTTTCTCTCCTTGAAGCACTTGTGTATGGCAGAGTGAGTGAAAGTCGCTCAGTCGTGTCCGACTCTTTTCGACTCCATGGACTATACAGTCCATGGAATTCTCCAGGCCAGAATACTGGAGTGGGTAGCCTTTCCCTTCTCCAGGGGATCTTCCCAACCCAGGGGTCAAACCCAGGGCTCCCTCATTGCAGGCGGATTCTTCACCAGCTGAGCCACAAGGGAAGCCCAGGAAAACTGGAGTGGGGAGCCTGTCCCTGCTCCAGGGGATCTTCATGACCCAGGAATCAAACTGGGGTCTCCTGCATCGCAGGCGGTTTCTTTACCAACTGAGCTATGAGGGAAGCACTTATGTATGGGGATATCATCATTTCGAGCTTTTAATATGTTCCTTTGCCATGTGCAATTGAATTTAGTTTCTAGAATGTTCATGTTTTAAATATGACATTGTGTGAAGTCTCCCCAAATAAGATTGGAATTAATTCCTTGCTGTGAGGTTTTTTTTTTGGTAAGAAATGGTGTGTGTATGTGTGTGTGTATGACCAGCCACGACAATCACAAGTGAAGGAAAAGTGTATACGGCACGCGGCACTGCCCTGGGACCATGCTGTCTAGAACACTGAATAGGTGATCTTCACATCTTCCCTGAGAAGCAGTTAGACAGCATCTTCCCACGTTTTTCACACAGGGGAAATCCAGGGTAGACCAAGGTTAAGGCATGCGTAGCCCAAGTTTACTCAGCAATCCCGGGGCAGAGTAAAGGAAGTCACGCAGTCTCTTGAAACTGCGTCACCGCTCTCGGCTAGCAAGTGGCATTTCTCGGAGTCCATGCTCTTGATTTGCAGGATTCACACTGGACCAGTTTGGTTTCTGAAGAGCCGAACGACAGGCAGTTGAATAAATGAACCGAGCATGGTATTTCCAGTTGGAAGCACAGAGCTGTGTCCCTGGACGTTTCCTTTGGAGAAGTGGAGGAGGAGACAGCTTCCGCGCTCCCGAGGGCCCCCGGCCCCATCAAGGGAGGCGCCCTACACCCACGGCATGCTTCAATCTGCTTATTAGGCGTGCTGCTCTGGGTTGAGCAGGCCTCTTCACCACCCCATTTCATTGCCGACCAGTACCGGCCCCTACAGAAAAGTTCTGGCTGTAATTTTTTGAGCTGGAGAAGGTGACGGGGCTGGCCTTGCCCTTCTCTAGCCCTGTGGCACTTGGCCCTTTAAGACCTTAGCTGTGCGCTCAGTCAAACGGGAAACTGACGTGAACGATGAGCACGATGAAGGCAGAGGCTGCGCCGGGCTCTTCCCACTGTGCTCTGATCACTCCAAACGCTCTGAGAGGCGTCCCGCCCAGCAGCGGGCCTCCCCCGAGTCCGGGCCCCGCGCCAGCAGGCCGAGCCTGGCCGCGCCGCGGTCTGCCCCTGGGTCTCATCTCTGCCCGAGTTCCGCGCAGACCCTCGGAAGGCCTCGCCCCTTGCTGTTGTTCTTTTGCTCCCATCCCACGGTTTTTGCTGCAATCCAGGGAATGAGTTTCAGGTGCGCTGTCAGGATGATGCCTTGTGGTGATCTACCTAAAGATAGGATCTACTCTGGAGGGGAGGTCAGACCTTTCGTGTGAAGGAGGAAGAGAGTGCATCTCAAAGCTTTGTGGTTGTTTAGTCGCTCAGTCCTGCCCGACTCCCTGTGACCCCAGGGACCGCAGCACGCCACGCCTCCCTGTCCTTCACTGTCTCCCAGAGCTTGCTCAAGCTCATGACCATCGAGTCGGTGATGCCATCCAGCCATCTCATCCTCTGTCGTCCCCTTCTCCTCCTGCCCTCCATCTTTCCCAGCATCAAGGTGTTTTTCCAGTGAGTCGGCTCTTCACATCAGGTGGCCAAAGTATTGAACTGCCTCATATTGCATCTTTTCTGGAACCCATATTTGGAATGTATGTGTTAACTTACAATACAGACATTGAGATGTTTTATGTAATATTGGACTATTTTTAGAAAGCCTTGCATTGGTGGCCCTGCCGCAGTTAGGAGATGTGCTCATCCAGGAGGGTGGAGTTCAACGCAGGGACATTAGTTTCTGTCCAGTTGTGTTGCACATGGGAATCATGATAAAGTAGAAAAACCACCAAGTATCACTTTATCTCCCAAGCAAACATTTTAAATAGTAGAGAATTTGCTGCACATAAAAGGAAGCTTTCTCTCACACAGAAGCTGGCCAAACAGATTGTGACTCCTGAAAGTAAAAGCCCAAAGTCAGAATAACTTAGATAAGCTTTCAGTGGGTGGAAGATCAATATTAACTTTATATGTATTTCAAAAATGTAAAAGACACAGGTGGGAAATGAATCCTCCTTGAAAAGAAAGAAATGCCTCATAGGATGCGGGGAGGGGGAAAACATTCAGTAGTTTTTGGAACTGTGCAAGTCCAGACAGTTTCTTTCTTTCTTTCTTTTTTTTTTTTTTTGGTTAGCTACTCATAGCCACAAATATGTATATTATTTCCTTCTTGCCCACAATTATACTAAGAATCATCTTTCTACTATACTGGGGAATCCCAGATAAAAATCTCATTTTCCTAAAAAAATAGACAAGTCTTTAACTCTGGCAATTAAATTCTTTAATTCTTCACATCCAGGATGTCTAAGAAATCATCAGCTTGTTACAATCAAAGAAGTCTCTGATGTGCACCTCAAATCATTTCCACCCCAGATTTCTGCTGTAAACGGCTGGTGTTCTTAGGGGCGTGTTTGCCCCGGTCACTGATGTTTGGAAATGGCACTTAGAAACCTCCAGTGATTGGGCTGACCCAGTTCCGCGATGTGGCGGCGGGATCACAGCATGCTTTAACCCTCTCGTGCGCATGTACTTCTGTATGGGAAGTGCTGCTAGCTGCTCTGAATGTACTCCTCCTGCAGGCGGGTCAGAATAGGAAACCCAGCTTGAGCCCCACAGTTGGTGTCAGGACTTGGCTGCGTGGACCCGAGACAGCTGCCTGGATCCAGGCCTCAGCTCCGCCCTTCTCCACTCAGTTCTCGATGTTTCCTTTTCCTCATCTGAGAAGCGCCAATTACAATAATAACACCTTGCTCGTTCCGTGTTGAGAGTTAATAGGAGTCAAGAGCTTAGACCGTGGCCTGGCCTGCCCTAACGCTGCCAGAGGTGGCTGTCGTTACTGTCATGATGAGGTGGACAAGGGACTGTGCTCCTCTCAGCGATGATTCTATTTGCCATTAAAATACATTTTTGTTTATAGAATTGGGGCTTCCCTGGTGGCTCAGTGGTAAAGAATACACCTGCCATACAGGAGACGCACGTTCCATCCCTGGGTTGGGAAGATCCCCTGGAGAAGGGAATGGCAACTCACTCCAGTGTTCTTACCTGGAGAATCCCGTGGATGGAGGAGCCTGGTGGGCTACAGTCCATGGCGTCGCAGAGTCGGACACGACTGAGCGACTAACACAGCAAACTCGTCTGTGCATAAAGAAGACAGATCTGGAATGGCAGTTGCTAGGAAGCTATTTATTTTGCCTATTCTGCTTCCTTCATTTTTTAAGAAGGAAAAAAATTTTTTAATTTTTTTTGAAAAAAAGTTTTTTTATTTGGCAATACTGGGTCTCAGTTGTAAGCACATGGGACCTAGTTCCCTGAGCTAGGATCAAACCTGGGCCCCTTGAATTAGGAGTGCAGAGCCTTAATCTGCTGCACCACCAGGGAAGTCCCTGCTCTCTGCTTAATTTCTGCCTTCTACACCTCTTTTCTTCTAGATCTAGTAGATTTCTTGGGCATATCTTCTCCATGCACAGTGACCACGGGGGTGTGGTCACTCACCTAGAGCCAGACATCCTGGAGTGTGATGTCAAGTGGCCTTAGGAAGCATTACTATGAACAAAGCTAGTGGAGGTGATGGAATTCCAGCTGAGCTATTTCAAATCCTGAAAGATGATGCTGTGAAAGTGCTGCACTCAACATGCCAGCAAATCTGGAAAACTCAGCAGTGGCCACAGGACTGGAAAAGGTCAGTTTTCATTCCAATTCCAAAGAAGGGCAATGCCTAAGAATGTTCAAACTATTGCATAATTGCACTTATTTCACATGCTAGCAAGGTAATGCTCAAAATTCTTCAAGCCAGGCTTCAGCAGTACCTGAACTGAGAACTTCCAGATGTATTAATACAAGCTGGGTTTAGAAAAGGCAGAGGAATCCAGACATCCTGGAGTGTGATGTCAAGTGGCCTTAGGAAGCATTACTATGAACAAAGCTAGTGGAGGTGATGGAATTCCAGCTGAGCTATTTCAAATCCTGAAAGATGATGCTGTGAAAGTGCTGCACTCAACATGCCAGCAAATCTGGAAAACTCAGCAGTGGCCACAGGACTGGAAAAGGTCAGTTTTCATTCCAATTCCAAAGAAGGGCAATGCCTAAGAATGTTCAAACTATTGCATAATTGCACTTATTTCACATGCTAGCAAGGTAATGCTCAAAATTCTTCAAGCCAGGCTTCAGCAGTACCTGAACTGAGAACTTCCAGATGTATTAATACAAGCTGGGTTTAGAAAAGGCAGAGGAATCAGAGATCAAATTGCCAACATCCACTGGCTCATAGAGAAAGCAAGAGAATTCCAGAAAATCATCTACTCCAGCTTCACTGACTACACTAAAGCCTTTGTGTGGATCACAACAAACTGTGGAAAATTGTTAAAGAGATGGGAATACCAGACCACCTTACTTGTCTCCTGAGAAACCTGTGTGCTGGTCAAGAAGCAGCAGTTAGAACCAGACATGGAACAATGGACTGATTAAAAATTGAGAAAGGAGTTCATCAAGGCTTTATGTTGTCACCCTGCTTATTTAACTTATATTCAGAGTAGATAATTCAAAATGATGGGCTGGATGAATCGCAAGTTGGAATCAAGATTTCAGGGAGGAATATCAGTAACCTCAGATATGCAGATGATACCACCCTTATGGCAGAAAGCAAAGAGGAACTAAAGAGCCTCTGGATGAAGGTGAAAGAGGAGAGTGAAAAAACTGGCTTAAGACTCAACATTAAAAAAACTAAAGTCATGGCATCTGGTCCCAAAACTTCACAGCAAATAGAAGGGGGAAAAGTGCAAACAGTGACAGATTTTATTTTCTTCAGCTCCAAAATCACTGCAGATGGTGATTGCAGCCATGAAATTAAAAGGCGCTTGCTCCTTGGAAGAAAAGTTATGACCAACCTAGACAGCATATTAAAAAGTAGAGACATTACTTTGCCAACAAACGTCCGTCTAGTCAAGCCTGTGGTTTTTCCAGTAGTCACTGTATGGATGTGAGAGTTGGACTGTAAAGAAAGCTGAGCGCCAAAGAATTGATGCTTTTGAACTGTCGTGTTGGAGAAGACTCTTGAGAGTCCCTTGGACTGCAAGGAGATCCAACCAGTCCATCCTAAAGGGAATCAATCCTGAATATTCATTGGAAGGACTGATGCTGAAGCTGAAGCTCCAGTACTTTGGCCACCTGATGTGAAGAGCCACCTCATTAGAAAAGACCCTGATGCTGGGAAAGACTGAAGGCGGGAGGAGAAGGGGCGGCAGAGGACGGGGTGATGGGAGAAGGGGCGGCAGAGGACGGGGTGATGGAAGGCGTCACCGACTCGATGGACATAGTTCAGAGCAAACTCCAGGAGACAGTGACGGACAGGGAGGCCTGGCGCGCTGCAGCCCACGGGGTCACAGAGAGTCGGACACGACTGTGGGGTCACAGAGAGTCGGACACGGCTGAGCGCAGAAGAACACGGGGTCACAGAGAGTCGGACACGACTGAGCGCAGAAGAACACGGGGTCACAGAGAGTCAGACACAACTGAGCGCAGAATAACGTGGGGTCACAGAGAGTCGGACACGACTGAGCGCAGAAGAACACGGGGTCACAGAGAGTCGGACACGACTGTGGGGTCACAGAGAGTCGGACACGGCTGAGCGCAGAAGAACAACAACACTAATAGTCTAATAGAAATCTAGTGAATGAAGAGCTCATGGATAACTTTTTTGAGCTCTAAGAAAAATTAGCATTTTTTATATTTGAAGGATAAAATATTAGTAGAGGTATAAATTTACCCTTGCAACTCATTTTTGTCTTTTTAAAAAAATTTCCAAATGGCAAACTTAATGAGAGCACTAGTTGACACTGACTAAAAAACTCATCTTGACATTCAAGCATAAAACACCCTCTTTAGTCATTCTTTTTCTTAATATTACACAGTCATGGTTGACTTTTATGTACTAAAATGTAAAATTTCCCCTTCTACCAATATTGAAACTCCATGTTATACATAAGCTGAGTTGCACAGTGATTATTATAAAGAGCACTGTAAACCCTCCCAGGCCAGTATTCTGTGTAGTTCGATTATTCATAGACTCGTGACTATTATCATTTGCTGTTGGCTTACTGCTGTCAGTCTAATACTTGGACCACATGTTGCTTCAGAAACTCTCCTAGAGACAGTACTTCCACTAGTAAATGGAAAAATTACTTTGTGTTCAAAATAACTCAAAAATGCAAATAAAGGAGTTTTTGAATTTTTAAATTTAGATTACTGAGAGATGAATGTGAAAAAGTATACTCATAATTTATCAGTTGTTTGCGTCTGAAGTAGTTCTTCCTTCAGTAGAGCCGTGGGAGTTTCGAAAAGTGTGTGTCTTTTATGTAAAATGGGAATATGCTGCCACCGCCGTCACGGCGCCTGCGCTTGTGCCCCTCACTGATTTCATGACCAAAGTGGTCAACATGTAGCGAGAGAAGCCAGTAACACCTCACGTTAATGGGCATGCCAAGCTTTGCAAATATGTGTGATATTCAGTAACAGCAGAATTGAGTTCTCATTGCTTGACTCACTTGGCTTCCAAGGTGACACAGTGGTAACCATTTCATCTGCCAGTGCAGGAAACCCAAGAGATGCCAGTTTGATCCCTGGGTCGGGTAGATCCCCTGGAGGAGGGCATGGCAACCCTCTCCAGTACTCTTGCCTGGAGAATCCCATGGACAGAGGAGCCTGGCAGGCTGCAGCCCATAAGGTCACAAAAGAGTCGGACGTAACAGCACGCAGGCACTACATTTGATTCACATGTTTCCATTTTGATTAATTAAAACAAATTTCATTTCATTAACAGGGAATTCAGAGACCCGCTCTCTCCTTCATGTTCACAAGTGAGAGAGTATTTTGATGGAACAAAGGCTCTCTCTGTTCTTCCTTCCTTGCACACTGGCCATCGTCTCTGCCACTAATTTCAGATATGCAAATTCCTGGTTTCACATGTAATTCCACATGCTTTCTTGAGGGCCTCTTTGTGGAGGGAGTGTAATACACTAGCAGGAGGATGTGTTTTGAAATCAGACTGTTCTTGGCTCAGACTCTGACATAGTTTCTTGCTCACTGTGTGGCCCTGAGCTGCCGTGTCTTTTCAGTTGCCTGACGCAGGAGTGGAGGAAACTCCGAGATGGGAGATGTTGGAGTCAGGTGGGAGGGTGGGGGTGCACGTGCCTGCGGTTAGGGGGGTTCTCTGGGATTTCCCAGCTTCCTTCATCTTCTCTCTTCCAGGAGGGCCCTCCCCTGCGTGAGCCCTGCCCTCATTATACCCGGGCGGCAGAGCAGAGGTGCCTGAACCCACCCTTCCCTTTAGGGAGCCAAACTGTATTGCATCCTGTCGTCCAGCACTTTGGCTGCCTGATTCGAAGAGCCACCTCGAAGAGCTCAAACCAGGCCGTCCTGAAGGAAATCCGTCAGTGAATATTCATTGGAAGGACTGATGCTGAAGTTGAAACTCCAATACTTTGGCCACCTGATACGAAGACCTGACTCATTGGAAAAAACCCTGATGCTGGGAAAGGTTGAAATTGGGAGGAGAAGGGGACGACAGAGGCTGAGATGGTTGGATGGCATCACCGACTCAGTGGGCATGAGTTTGAGCAAATTCCAGGAGTTGGTGATGGACAGGGAGGCCTGGCGTGCTGCAGTCCACAGGGCCTCAAAGAGTCGGACACGACTGAGCGACTGAACAAGTATCCTAGGCCAGTCTCTTCACCACGGGGTCCTTGGTTAACAGCCCTGTTAAATTCAGGGCTTGACCTTTACTTTGTGTTTCTTTCTAAGAGCACTTCCAGGTCTGAGCGTCTGTGAGTTGAGTATGTTACAAAGCCATAGGTTAAAGAAGAGGAAACTCACAGACTGTGTTACTTGGGCGGAACTGAACACGATAATGTATCTTGGAGGACTTAAGGACAGACTGGATGTGATTAGACGTGAATCAGAAATTGCTCTAAAAAAAAAAGAAAAAGAAACTGCTCTAAACTCAAGTTCCTCAGGATGTCCTCCACAAAACGCTTAGTTCTCGAGATGGTAACGGGTGTGAGCTGAAAACAGCTTTCTGAAAATCACACGCGAGATTCCTCCATAAAACGCTTAGCTCCTCGAGATGGCAACGGGTGTGGGCTGGAAACAGCTTTCTGAAAATCACATGGGAGGTTCTGACTTAAGCAGGTTTCTTTCCTGCGCATGTGTGCCAGGTCGGTAAGTCGCTTCAGTCGTGTCCGACTCTTTGTGACCCTGTGGACTGCAGCCCTCCCGGCTCCTCTGTCCATGGGGTTCTCCAGGCAAGAATACTGCAGTGGGTTGCCATTTCCTCCTCCAGGAGATCTTCCCGACACAGAGACTGAACCCACATCTCCTGTATCTCCTGTGGCTCCTGCACTGGCCGGTGGATTCTTTACCACTAACGTCACCTGGGAAGCCCTTCTTTCCTGGGGGACTTCTCAGCGTCTTTCAGATCCCCAAATACTTTCTGATTGCAAAATGAGGGAGTGGACTCATTGTCTGAAGCTTTTCCAAAACGTATTTCATCATGGAATCAGAGTTATTTTGCACTCAGGTAACATCTTGCCAGGCTAGTATTTCATGGGACGTGTTTTGCAAAACACTGCTCTATGGTTTTAAACCAGGAATGTGGTAGAACAGGGGTGCCATCGATTCAGCCCATGAATGCACCAAGCGTTGACCACTTGCAAGACCCTGCAGAGGCTAGACGTGTGTCAGATCCAGTCACTGCAACGAGCCTGGTGAGCAGACTCCAGGTGTGAGGTTGGTGACCAGGCTCGGGGCAGGAATAGGCTGGCAGACTGGGTCCCGGAAGGTTACCGATGCAGAGTCAGAGAGGTCATGTCTTGAGGGTGAACAGTCCTGGTTTATGCCTTGGGTTTATTTCTCCCTCTCTTAAGTTCTTATAATGGGTCTTTTAAAATTCTCTTCGTATTAGTGAGATTCCAAGGAGAGAATGAGCACTCAGTGCCTACTGTAAATGGATTCAGCCCAGTTGGAAGTTTCATTCCGGAGATTTTACAATCCTGAGCTTTAGTTCTCAGCTCAGTTCTGAGATCACCCCCACCTCGCTCTGGAACCCAGCTCTGAGGATGCCCAAGTCCCTTGTATAAAATGGCCTAGTATTGGTATATAACCTACGCCATCTTCCTGAATGGCTCAGGAGGTAAAGAAACCGCCTGCAATGCAGGAGACATAGGAGATAGAGGAGATGTGGGTTCTATCTCTGGGCCGGGAAGATCTCCTAGAAGAGGAAAGGACAACCCACTGCAGTATTCTTCCCTGGAGAATCCCATGGACAGGGGAGCCTGGCGGGCTACAGTCCACAGGGTCGCAGAAAGTCACGACTGAGCCCAAGCCTGGACTCTGCAATACTTAAAGTCCCTCTAAATCACTTACATCGCCTAGTGCAGTGTGTTGCTGCGTAAACAGTTGTAAATACAATGTAAATGCTGTGTAAATAGTTGCCAGCCTGCGGCACATTCATGTATTGTTTTTTGGAACTTTCTAGAATGTTTTTTTCTGACTGTTTTCCATCTGCAGTTGGTGGAATCACAGACGCGGACCTCATGGACACAGAGGCCACTGGTGCTGAGTGTTTTTACACCACATTGACACTGGCTCTCATGTCAAAATATCTAAGCAGAGGAGAGACAGCACACACAGGCAGCCGACTCCTTCACACGAGATGTAGTCTTTAAAGTTGCTTGAGCCTGATGGGATCATCTCTGTGTTTTTTGTTTTTGTTTTTTCCTTATGGATGAAGTATGAACTAGGGCCTCGTGGCAGGTTTTACTGGGACGAATCTCTGCTCTCACAGTAGATCTGTGGACTGTTTCACCACTGATTGTTCTGCCGGTCAGGCCTTAGGAAACATTTTGGCAGGTTGCGCCGTTATTTTGCTCATGTTGTGAGTAGCATTTCTCTTGACCTTTTGTTATTTACTGAAACAGTCCAGCCTGTTTTCTTTTAAGAGAAGCGTGAAATGAAGGGGAGTCGGCACAGGCTGGCTTTGGTATCGAAAGACAGACTTCAGGCTCTTGGCTTCAAGGAGACTTTTCAAGCGAAGGGGTCAGTGGCCTACTTATTCCCACGATTTTAAGGGGTCTTTTGGGGGAAGTTTTTTTTTTTCTCACTAAAGCAGATGCATGTAAGGTTTCTCATTTATTTATAATAAAACCTTTCATCACATCTAGAAACACAACTCTTAAGAGTTTAACCCTGGCATCTTGGGCATGATGGCTGGTGCCCAAAGCACCTCCTGCTTTGAGCAGGGATGTGGCGTGTTTCGGGAGGACAGCTCTGGACTGGTCACTGGGGGTCGGTTGGGCGGTCTTCCCCCGCGACCTCTCCCTACTCTTCGTCTCACGTGTTTCTAAGCATCTCACAGGGGTTCTTTTTCCCTTCGTCCTGCCCCCCCACAACCTGCCTCACTGGTGCTTTTCTGCTCTTTGCCCAGAGCTCCCTATTTACTACAGGTAAAGGAAGTACCAAGATCTCATTGCATCTTTGAAGATGAGAAAATGTGTGTGTGTTTCGATACACGTTTGTTCCTATCTCCCCATCTGTTTACCAACTATTGGTCTCGTTCGGCCTCAGACAGAAAATTCAGCAGGAGGTAGTATCTTTTCTTTGGGATCCCCATGGCTCTTGAACTCAGCTGCTCACATTGAAAACATCACTCAAATTTTTGATGTGTTTATTCTCTTAGCCAAACAGAATGATTTTGACATCCATAAATCAGCCCGAATGATTTCTGTGTCATTTTATAACAACCTGTGGATTTGAGAATTGCAGCAGAATTCTCAAAGAATGGGCCATTACTTTGGGGGTGTTTTATCCACTCTTCAGACATGCAGCTGACAAATAATGACTGTGCTATCCTCCGTGTTGGGATTCAGTAGTGAACAGAAGCCACTGGCTTCTCATGGAGCTCCTGTATGAAGGCAGAGATACAGATGATGCCTTAGTAAACAAAAAGTTAGGATTTGGTAGACACCAAAAACATAATGCCTGATAAGTGGGGAGGGGCAGACTAGTTCAGATGATGAGAAAAAGAAGCAGCCTAGAACTTCAAATGCAATTAGGCAAAGTTGGGCAAGCTGCTGCTAGGCAAAAACAGGAACTGTTTCTTATGGCGCTTTTTAGAAAATGTTTTAATTGGAGGATAATTGCTTCACAGTATTGTGTTGGCTTCTGCCACACACCACTTGAATCAGCCGCAAGGACACATATGTCCCCTCCCTCCTGAGCCTCCTCCCCACCTCCTACCAAAATCTACAAACTATAAATGCTGGAGAGGGTGTGGTGCGAAGGGAACCACACTGTTGGTGGGAAGGTAAATTGATACAGCCTCCATGGAGAGCAGCATGGAGGTCCCTTAAAAAACTAGGAATAAAACCACCAAACGACCCAGCAGTCCCCCTACTGGGCAAGTACCCTGAGGAAACCATAATTGAAAAAGACACGTGTACCTCATGGCACTTTTTAAACTTTATATCTTGCAGTAAGTATGATACAAAAAGTTGCAAAGTAGCACAGAGAGGTCCCAGGTACCCTTCACCTCGCCTCCCCCAATGGCAGCATTGCATACAGTATAAGGTAATTGTAGCGCCTCATCTAGTGTTTGTAGTATATATGGTAGCAACACCGGGAAATTGACATTAGTGTAATCTCCAGACCTTACTCAGATTTCACCAGTTTTCAGACATACTTGTGTGTGTGTGTGTACTTTATCCCGTGTCTAGGATCCTAGAGCTACCCCTGTGGTCAGTATACAGAACTATTCCATCACCTTCAAGAAACTCCCTTATCTCATGGCGCTTCTGGGTATGAGAAACAGCAGCAGATGTTACCCCGATTCTTGTCTGGATCATATTCTGGATGAGTCTGCAGTGAGAGAGGTTGGGTACATCTTTGAAACCTATCACTTGGTTTGGCTGCCATGGGATCTGCATAACTGACTTACAGATGGAGATTCTTGGTCTGCCTTGTAGGAAGAGCACTGATCAGCCCAGAAGAAAAAAGATTTGAATAAATAGGCCTGACCTCATCCAGGGAGCCTGTCAGTTGATATCAGTTGATTTAAGAGGCTGGCACCAGCTCATGTGACCACCAAACATCACTTCTAACAAGCAAACCCTTACTGATTAAGTCCCGGTTTGACTTTGGGGACTTAATCTTGTGTGTGTGTGTTGCTCAGTCATGTCCGACTCTGTGCGACCCCCTGGACCGTAGCCCACCTGGCTCCTCTGTCCATAGGATTCTCCAGGCAATGGAGAAAATGGGTTGCCATTACCTTCTCCAGGGGATCTTCCTGACCCAGGGGTCTAACACAGGTCTCCAGCATCGCAGGCAGATTCTTCACCATCTGAGCCACCAGGGAAGCCTAAATCCTCAGGGACGTCTGCTGCGGTATTCTTGAAGATGGTCAAGGAAGCGCACGCACCGGTAACGAGTAAATAGGTCACCTCCTGAGCGGACGCATCCTTATGGAAAAGAGAAGCAGTGCTAGAAAGATGCCTCTTTGTGTGTGGACATGCAGTTAGCAAGAGCTTGAGGTGCAGGCCCAGAGGGAAATAGCAATAAACAGATTGAGGGAGAGACAATGGATTTAAGGGAAAACATCTGCCTGCATCTGATGGCCAAATGCTGCGTCTGTGGCCTAGGATCAATCTTGTGATGTTTAAAAAAGGAATGCGAGGGGGCCCGAAGCGGGCTCTGAAAGGTTCTTTTTTCTCCTCGAGATTTCCTGTCTGCTTTACCCAGAGAGCTGCCAGGGTTCTGATGAAATAACTCATGTGGGCCTGCTTCTCGAGGCTGGAGTAACGCTCCTTGGAAGCTAGCTTTGGAATGACTGACTTAAAGAGACATGTCACCTGGCTTGTTCTAGACACACTAATCAGAGGAGTGCATTTACTTTGCTAAACAAAACCTCTGGAATCTCCAGATCGACTCCACATAAGGTTTCGTATTTCAGGTAGAAGTTTTCAGTGTTAAAGAAGCTGGAGACCAGGAGAAACGAGCAGATAAGTTCTCAGGAAGCCTCGGAAGAGATTAAGAGCATCTCTTGATGCTAGATTGAACTGCAGATAAGTTCCTGAGCTAAGTATTATTTTTCTCTCGCACATTACTTGTTTGTGTCTCATAAAGAAGCTGGTTTAAAGGAAATAGAGAGACTTCCCTGGCGGTCCAGGGGTTGAGACTTTGCCTTCCAAACCAGGGGGTGCCGGTTTGATCCCTGGTCGAGGAGCTGAGATTCCACATGCCTCGCAGCCAAAAAATCAAAACGTAAAATAGAAACAATATTGGGACAAATTCAGTAAATCTTTGAAAAAAAAAAAAAAAGGAAACGGAGCTCTTCCCCATGGCGCTGCTTGTCCGCCATCTCCCTGGGTGGAAGCCAAAGAGGCTCGGGAGTCTCGGGCTCCCTGCTGGCCTGTCACCTTTCCCCCACCCCATGGGTACAGCAGCTGCCAGCACATGAACACTTCATGCTCTGAGATTCTTCGCTTGAAGAACATCAACCATCCAATCCAAACCCGAAAGGTCATCACAACCGAAATGGAAGAGGTGGGCCTCAATTGTCGTCAACAGCGCTTTTGGGAATTTCACAGTACGCCCTCACTTCACCCTAGCCTGTGCTTGTCTAGCTCACATTTCCCTCTTTTTAGCTCATCCTTTTTTTGGGGGGTCCTCTCCTCTAGCATATGGTTTCTTTTTCTTGTTTTTAAGATGCTTTTATGTGGACCATCTTTAAGGTCTTTATTGACATTTTTACAGTATTTCTGTTTTATGTTTTAGTTTTTCTGGCTGCAAGGCTCCCCAACCAGGGGCCAACTGCACCCCTGTGCTGAGAGACCAAGTCTTAACCACTGAACCACCGAGGAAGTCCTGTTAACTTGTCTTTATTTGTATGCATCTTAGTGCCAACCAACATTGCAATGAGATTCCTAGGTGCCTTGGCCACATAGGTTTTAAGCAATTGGGAGTTTTATCAAATAGGAGTTACGTTTGTATAAATGATACCCTTCACATATGGGATGCTGCTCACTCGAGCTCTGTTCCAAATGACGGTGGCGGTGGGCTTCCTGTTTGGCAGCCAGTGGGCGTGGGGTGTTGCAGTGGGAATGACTGATAACGGGGATGGGGGCTCTACAGTGTTGCCGAATAGCTGTAAGCAGTGATCGCCTGCTCCTTGAGCTCAGCACCTGTGGCCTATTTATTTTCCACCCTCTAACGCAAGCACGTAGTAGACTCTCAAGATTTGCTGCAATGAACTGGGCCAGATACAGTTTCCCGGATTTCTCCTCTATCATGTGGATATCCTAGGCCTGTGTTAAAGTTAGGACAGCCTACAATAACCGGAGATAATTTGCTTCAAGTCACACAGGTTGAATACAGGCATCAGAATTCAGTATTTTCAGCCTCCCAGTGGTACCTTCCATTCACAACTCACGGTTTCTCATTTTCTTAAGGCACAGTGAAGTCGCTCACTCGTGTCCGACTCTTTGTGACCCGGTGGACTGTAGCCTACCAGGCTCCTCCTTCTGTGGACTTCTCCGGGCAAGAATACTGGAATGGGTTGCCATTTCCTTCTCCAGGGGATCTTCCCAACCCAGGGATCAAACCCGGGTCTCCCGCATTGTGAGCAGACGCCTTACCGTCTGAGCCACCAGGGAAGCCCCTTCTTTAGGCACAGAATCCTTCTAATTGTTTGGTCTGGATGTTGAGATGCTTGGTGTAAGGAAGGGCCCAAATTTCATTTTTTTCTTTCTTCCAAGAAATCTCTAGACTTGTACGTGACACCCTGGCGATGATGGGTCCAGTTTGAAGATCCTCACCTTAGAACAGCCCGTCTCACAGATCGTCAGCTGGATGCTCACGCGGACGCGGTTTGCTGCATTTCCGCATACCTTGAGAAGCACAGGTTGACTTTTTCCAAGCCAAGCAGCTGACCTTAGCACTTGGCACCCTATGAGATTCCACCATAATTTAAATCCAAATCTTTTTTTTTTTTTAACTAAATACACACGGAAGGTGGCTGATAGTGAGGCAGAGAGTAAGGATGAGCAGGGAGGGCGCTCTTGAGTCAGGCCAGGGTGGCAGGCGGGGCGCCTTGCTTCCACCGCCTTCTCGGGCTGCCCCTCACTTTTCTGTGTGTCCCTGAGCTTTTCAGATTCTGTTCTGCTCTTTGTAGCTGGATGTTTTCCAGAGGGTCATCAAGAGAAAGGAGTATCCTCTGCATTAATGACCTCGGGAAGAATTTTAGCTGTAGAATCAGAGACCAGACCATCTGGTGGAGAACAGGAAAGGTGGGTTGTGGCGGGGGGGAGGGGTGCATTTATTCCCTCTTCCAGGAAAGTGTCAAGTTCACCATGCTCCAGCATCACACCCTTCACCCAATAACTCGGAGATCTCATGTCAAGTTTACTCAGTAATCATGCTGTAAATGGCGAAACTACTTCTCTCATTTGGGGAATCAGAATTGTTCCTTTTAAAGGCATACGATATACAAAATAAGTGACTTTAAGTTCTTACTTCCTGTTTGTTTTTTTTAATGAATTCATTAATGTGGAGTTCCCAAACCACTCTTGAATGTTTGCATTCACTACAATTATTGAGAAATACAGGTGCCCTGTGGAGATGTGAACAGTGCCCTAAGGTGCAGGACGAAGACAGGGCTTCTCTGGTGGGAATCGTAGATGGCACAGAATCTGCCTGCAATGCAGGGGACCTGGGTTTGATCCCTGGGTTGGGAAGATCCCCTGGAGGAGGAAATGGCAGCCCACTCCAGTCTTCTTGCCTGGAGAATCCTGTGGACAGAGGAGCTTGGTGGGCTACAGTCCATGGAATCACCGAGTCAGACACAACTGAGTGACTAATACCCTCTACTTTCTTTACTCTGCCAAAGATAAGCGCCGTAGATGAGGAATCAGAAAACTGTGGCCTGTGGGGCACACCTGGCCACTTGTTTGTTGAATAAAGTTTTATTGAGACACAGCCATGTTCATTTGCTTCTAGACTGTCTGTGGATGCTTTTCCATTATAAAAGCACAGTTGAGTGGCTATAAAAGAGACCGAATGCCTTAAAATATTTGCTTTCTACACCGTTACTCACAGTGTCCCAACTCATCAAAGACATCTGTATGATATTTATTTACTCACTCATTCACTTGCTCAGTAAACACCAGCTCTGTTAAAGACACCGTGAAAAATGTGGAGATGAAGAAAGCAGGGGGAGGGTGGGGGAGGGGACGAGCAGATGCAGAGTGGCCTAAAGGGGCCAGACCGCCCGCGGCCCTGCTGCAGAGAGCAGCATCCGCTATCGGGGATAAGCCGTAATGGAAAGGATATGGGAAAGAACGCACATCCCTGTGAGACTGATACATTGCTGTATATCAGAAATTAACACGAGGCTGTAAATAAACTGTAGTTGAAATGAATTTTTTAACAACTGTTGAACGGCAGTGAAGGAGAACAGGCATTTCGCATCTCTTTCCCAGTCTCATAGGAAATGGAAGTGAGCAATGCTCTTCATCAGATTCAGTGCTCTCCTACTCTTGGTTAGCCAAGAGATTTTATAAAAAGGGTGTTAGATTTTATAATTTTTTTGCATCTTTTGAAAGAACTAATTTTTCTTTCATTCTAGTAAATGGCAAATTAGAATGGTTGATATTTTTAAATCAGTCATTTAAGTTAATCTTGTATATTTTTGGAATAAATAAACTCAGTTTTGAGGATTTTTATTTTTTTAAAGAAAAGAAAACAGTCCTCAATGTCCAGGAACTTTCCACATAACAGAGACAAGTCATGAACTCAAATTGCCACCTCCTGCAACACATACACTAGACAAGAAAGAACTAAGTTTCTGTGTGGCCGAGAGACGGCGAGCCCCTGGGTGAAGGAAGGGATTGGGAGAAGGAGAAGGATAGCTTTTTACGACCGTGGCTCCCTCTGATTTCCCCACAGGAACTTCATGAGAAGGAAGAGTCATTTCCTTCATGGAATTTTATAAATCGTTGTATCCAAAGGGTGGAAATGATTTAGGATAGTACTTTGTGTCCAGATTTCTTTACCTGGACGTGTATTTCTTCTGGATTATGGGGATAATCGTATTTCTAGAAAAATGTTAAAGACTGGAAGGAAGGCTTCCTTCTTCAGAGTGGGAGAGCATTTTCCTTTGTCCCTATTCCCTGAAGAAAGTTTTGTTAAATGGCCTGGGTCTTTAAGACCCCTCAAATACGAGATGGGTTAAAAACAAGGGACAGTTGTAGACCCCCGGCCGTGGCCAAGCATGACTCATGACTTAGAATGCCAGAGCCAACAGGCGTGAAGGGAGCTCTGGCTGAAGGTTCCAGGCGGATGCCACCTCACCCGGGAGGGTTCCATATGGGAAGCCTTCCCGAATCCTCCAGTTGGGATTTTATTTTATTTTTCTTTATCTGTGTTTGGTTGTGCTGGGTGTCCGTTGCTGGACGCAGGCTTTCTCTCGTTTCGGTGAGTGGGGGCTGCTCTCTCCTTGCCGCGCGTGGCCTCCCTCGTTGGGGAGCACGGCCTCCAGGCACGCGGCTCAGCTGCCTCTTGGCGCGGGGGCTCTTCCGGGAGCAGGGCTTGGCAGGGGTGCTCCTCTCCACTGCGCCACCAGGGAGGCCTCCAGCTGGGATTGGCGGCTGCCTCTTCACTGGGACTTACCGGAGGGCAAGGCTCCCTTTTTCATGTCTCCATCACCAAGAGCACCCACTATTTCTGTTTCCCAAATACCTACTGAATTAGTGCAGGTTGAAAGCCCCCTGACGCTGTGTATTCAAGATCTAGGGGCTGATTTTGGTTAAAGAACCCCAGAATTTCAGCTTTATCTAAAAATGAAACAAGTGAGAATCTTTCCATTCCGCTGCCATCAGAGGATGAAAATGTTGGTTAAATTCTGGTCACCCGTTCTCTATAGTCACAATAAAGCCACTAGGGTAAGTGCAGCTGATTTAGGTTAGAACACAACCCTGGGACATTCCACCCCTGAAATCATGATATTTTGACTGATAAAGTGAGTCTGTTCAGTGAGAAAGGTCCTGAAAGAAAGTGATACTGGACCCCATCAGGTCATTTTAATCTTTGGAAGCGCCAAGCCAAACTATTTCGCATTTGCTCCCTCTGAATCAGAGGACCCCTGAAGTTAACACCCCGCTCACCCGCCTCCTGGGCTCCGCCTTCCCGTTACCAGGGAGCCCAGGTCCAGTCTTCTCAGTAACGGCGGTGCCAATCGACAGGGGTGTTCCCGGGGAAAGACCAGAAGACCAACACATGTTCTGGAAGCTCAGCTTGCTCTTCCCCCCGACCCCCCAAGCCCTCAGAGGAGAACCCAGCCCTTGTGTAAGAACACACTTGAGGGCATTTTATCGGCAGACAGATAAAGTCACTGTAGAGACACGCCGTGCTGTCTTCTATCAAAACCGTCGGAAACAACACGGACTCTCCTGCCTCCCTCAAGGCCCACCGTGCCTTTATGAATGGGCCTGCTTCCTCATTCGCTCTCCCTGTCGGTATCGGGGGTCAGAGGCATTGCCTCCAAGACGGGGAGAGAGCGCCGGGCATCCACCCGAGAGCTGGCGGCACACAGAATCGTGCCAGCCCGTCCCTCGGGGGTTCTGCCTGAGCTTTTCTGATCTGTAACAATCCCTTTGAAGGCCAACCAACGCTCAGGTGAGATGAAATGACTGATTTCCCTGAAGTTCTGTCTGCACTGGAGTCTTTCTGAGCGGCTGCCGATTCCGGCCCGTTGAAAGCATTCGGTGGCTTGAATCCACGGTTTCTGCCCACATCACCGCATTCCTGGGATGCCTTTCTCTGGGCCTTCGCAAGATCATCTGACAGCCGCCTGTGAGGTCAATGAACTTTATACATAATTAAACCTTGGCAGTTAGGAGAATTAATTTTTTTTCTCCCCGAAAAGCGGAGAAACAGGACGTGTTATGTGGCCCTCCAGTTACTGAGTAAAAGTTCTCCGGAGTCATCAGGCTGGTCTCACATGATTTAATGCTGAACCGAATAGGAGAGTGCCTGCATCCTCTACTGGGCCCCACGGAACACTCACCACCCACACTGTTTATTCAGACTCGGATCTGGGCCATTTGGGGTTTAAGCCAGAAGAAAGGGGGAAAAAATCCAACCCTGGAATGAACGCTTTTGAAACTCTGTATTCTTGATGAAATGCAGCCAAGGAGTCTTTAAAAAATTCTATTTAAAATCAATTACTGGGATCATATTTTCATTACAATGGATTGTTAGCAACAACTAATTTTCGTGTTTCCATCCAACTCTGGGCTCTAGGCTGGGACTGGAATAGTCGCTCTGTTTTCGCTCTAGTGGCATCTGTATCTGATGCCACCACCCAGCTATGCGAGGGTATTGGGCAACTCTGACCAGCGACTTTCCATAAATCAACAAGGAAAGGTGTGAGGAGGCAAAGACGCCGTCTCGGATGGGCCAGGCCTCCCGAGAGGACTCCGGCAGCCCCTGGGCCGCCCACCCTGCTCTGCGGCAGCTTGCGCCGTCGGGAGATGCCAGCCTGCCGTGGGCGCGTGCTGCTCGCGGGGCAGCGGGGCGCCGGGCGCGTCACCCCGAGGGCGGGCGGGCCTGCGACGCCGCTTCTGGAAGCTACGACGGGACCGCGGGGTCCACGCCGGCCCCAGGGCCCGAGGGCGCGGCCTCGCCGAGCCTGCTGCGCGTGTGC
>SJXO01000677.1:382385-413223 GCA_006408615.1 Connochaetes taurinus | reverse complement strand
GCTGCGGCCTGCCCCGGGGCAGAGGCCGGCCCCCTTGGTCCGCCCGCCCGCGGGGGCACCGGGCGCCCGCGCCCTGTGTGGGCGCATCACCGGGTGAGAGGGGTGGGCGCCGCGACCTCCCGGTGAGGGACTGGAGCCCGCAGGCTCCGAGCCCGGCGCCCACCACGCCCGGCCGCGCCCCCGCCCGCGGTCCAGGCCCCTCGCCTGCGGGGCCCCCGGAGTCCCCGGTAACATCTGGGCAAGAAGACAGTGGCTGGCCGCTTCCCTCTCCAGGGAGTGTCCCCGACCCAGGGGTCCAGCCGAGTCCCCTGCCTTGGTGTAGACGCAGCCGTGGATGGGGGGTCTTTCGGGACAGACACGGACCCCTGGATGTTGCTGACGTGTTCCCAGTTTACACTTCCAGAACCGCGTCTCACAGTTCTTGCTGACACGCATCTTCTCCAAAGCTGGGCACCATCAGCCCTTTACATTTTGCTAATGAAATAGATTCAAGGACATCTGGTGGTGTTGAATTATACCTCTCTGGTTTCTGTTGATTTATGCTTGCTTTCTCACGGTTTTTGGTCATCTGGGTTTCTTTTTCTGTGTATTGCCAGTTCATAGATTTTGCTCATCTTTTTGTAGTGGGTTGTTTTCTTTCCTTACAGATGATCAAGCATTCATTATACATCCTATACATTAAAAAAAAAAAAGCTCCCCTTTCTATATCTTGCCTTTAACCTGTCTGACGTCTTCTGTCACATGAGTTTTAAAGTCAAATTGGTCAACATTTTCTTCCTTTATTGTTTTATGGTTTGTGTCATTCCTAGTCTGGGATTATAAAAAGTGTCTTATTTTTCTTAAATATGTTAGAGTTAACTAATTCTCTTGGAATTCATGTTTTGATATAGCATGAGTTAGAGATCTATTTTTTCCCTGTGAATTACAGATTCTCTCAGGACCATTGAGTACAGTTCAGTCATTTCCCACAGTTTTTCTAATGCCACTGCTGTCCCACCCCCCGCTCCTGTTCACGGAGGGTCTCTCTCTGTTACATTGGTCTAGCGAGCCACACCAATTGGGTCTTAATTATAAGGCTTTAATAAATGTCTTGATGTCTGCTAGGACAAGGGTCCCTCTTACAGGTTGCCAATATTGTCTTGGCTGCTTTTGACCCTAATTCTTCTACAGGAATTTTAAAACTAGGTAAAAATGTTCATGAAGAACCTTTCTGAGATTTTACTATGAATTATCTTCAATCTATGTATTAACTTAGGAGGAACTGATGTCAATGTTGAATCTTTTCATCTCTGAGCATGAGATATAGCTCTCTTTACTTGGGTCTTAGGACTTTCCGTGAAGTTAAATTTATTTTTAATTGGCAGATAATTGTTTTGTAATATTGAATTGGCTCCTGCCATACATCAGTATGAATCAGCCATAGGCATACAGTGTCCCCTTCTTTAACCTCCCCTCACCTCCCACTCCATCCCACCCTTCTAGTTGTCACAGAGCACCTCAGTGAAGTTTCATAACTTGTTTTCATTTAACTCTTGCACCCTTTTCTTTTGATTCATTCCTAGGTTTGTCATAGATTATTGCTATTGCTAATGGGATCTTTTAAAATTACACTTTCTAATTGGTTGTTGCTGATGAGGATGCCATGGCTGTTTGTACAGGATATTAATCTTGTCTCCAGTATTCTTGCAAAGCTCTCCTGTGACTTGTAACTGTTTGTAGTCTCTCCTGGGTTCTCTGTGTAGACATTCTTATGTGCAAATGATTCTTTTTTTGTTTCTCTATTTCAAATCCTTATTTCTCTTACTCCTTTTCCTTGTTTTATTGTATTAGCCAGATACCTCACGTAACGATGAGTAGAGTGGTGATAGAAAATGTGTATTTATCTAGTTCCTGACTTCAAAGGAAATATGTTCCTAAAATTTATTGTAGGTTCTTAGTAGACACTGCTTAGTACAAACTCCCTTCTATTCTTGATTGGCTAGGTATTTTATTGTATTTTTAAATTGTGAATGGGTACTAAATTTTATAAAATGTTTTTCTGCATCTATTGTGATAATTCATTTTTCCTTCTTAATGTGTCAGTGTGAATTGCAGTAGGATTTTCTAATGTTGAGCTTCTGGGATAAACTTTACTCGTTATCACAAACACACATGCACACACGTGTACCCTGTATATTTACCAGTGATAAATATGATATATGTGATCACGATATATATCATATCAAAACCATATATTTAAAAATAAGTATACATCTATATACACACTACACTGGTATGCTTACTAATATTTAGATTTTTGCGTTGATATTTTTAGCTTAGATTGACCTATTGCTTTCTTGTTTTGTACTTTATTTTATTGATTTATTATCTTTGTTATTGCTTTCCTACTACTTTATCCATTTGTGGAAAAAGAATTTCCTCCTGTTGTCTTTGAGTTTACATTATTGCTTAACCTTTTTATTTTCTTAATCTAAATTTTTTGTTTTCAGACCATTGCATTTAATGCTAAACATTCCTTCTACTGATATCTAGCGTTCTAACTATTGTTCAGTTCCAAATAGTTTGTTACTTTCATTTCAATTTTATTTAATAGTTTAGCAGCATGTTTTTGAAATTTTAAGATGTACTGGGGTTTGGGGCTGTGGTTTTGTTATTGATTTCAACTTTTATTGTATTTTGGTTGATGAGTGTGGTCTGAATGTTAGCAGTTCTTTGAAGTTTGTTGAGACTTGCTTTGTGGCCTAGAACCTGGTTAACTTTTGTAAACATTTCATGTGTGTTCTTTATTTTGTAGAGGTTTCTTGTCATATCCATTAAATGACATTTATAATATGGATTACTTAAATTTGTCATTTTTTTAAAGCTTGGTCTGTTGATTTCATAGAGATATGTGCTAAAATCTCTCTATAATTTTGAATTTGTTACCTCCATATAATTAAATCAGTTTTGCTGTACATATTTGACACTGTGTGATTAGGTATTTTGGAGAAGGAAATGGCAACCCACTCCAGTAAGGATTCTGGTAAATGTAGTTTTTTATTATTAAGGAGTGGTCTTCTTTATCCCCCCAAATGCTTTTGGCTATAATGTCTATTTTATCATCTCAATTGAGTCATGCAGTTAAAATATATATTAAGCATTTATTATTTATAAAAACACTTATTAGTTGAATACATTTTGTATGTTTATCCTTCCTGTGACATGTTTTAAGCTTCTCTCTTATAAACAGCTCGAGTTTTATAAAATTCAGTCTGAGGGTTTCTGCCTTTTAATGAGTTAGTCTAAGCCGTTTACATTTATGGTGATGTCGTGTTTGGAATTCATGAGGAATCCACGTGTTCCCCGCCCAGCGTGCTGCCGCTTTACTCATTTTCTGTTTTTGCCCGTCTTCCGTTGGCTCGCTGCCGTTTTCCTGTCGCTTTCTCTTCCTCTTCCGTGCACCCACTCCTTGCTGCTTGTGTGGCAGTAGGCCCCCGGCCGGGCCTTCCCTGCTGGCTCAGTGGTAAAGAATCCGCCTGCCCGTGCAGGAGATGTGGGTTCGACCCCTGAGTCGGGACGTTTCCCTGGAGAACGAAATGACAGCCCACTCCAGTATTCTTGCCTGGGAAATCCCATGGGCAGAGGAGCCGGTCTTAGGCACTTAGCAACTGAACCACCCCCACCAGGCCCCCAGCCACAGCTGTGCTCAGGGTCCAAGCCCAGGCAGGTATGTTTCATGAAGACCAAAGCAAAGGCAGAACCTGTGTGGGAGCGATGTCCCCACGGTTTCTCAGTTGGATGCATTTTGGAAGGAACCAGCTCTCAAGCAGTTAACCTGAGCTGTCTGGATGCCTCTTCAGCCCAGAAGCAAGAGGGGGAATGGAGGAAACAGCAGGAGAAGGGAAGCAGAGAGGAAAAAACAGAGGGGAGATGAAGGCAGTTGTCCCCCCAGTGGCCGAGCGAATGGCCTGGAGAGGCCCGGGTTCTCCGGCAGCCGGGAGCCGGGCCCCAGGGCGTCACAGAGCGGCCAGGGGAGCCGCCGCCCGGCCGCAGGCGCAGAGGCTTCGGACCGAGGATGCGGAGGTTTAGAGAAGCGGCTTGAGCTGTTGAACACCCCTCACCCCCAGCTGGAAGGCTTCCGCAGGGACCCTCACAGGGACACGGAGAGCCACACAGCTCGGGCTGTTACATGACGACGTCCTGGAGAACCTCAAGGAGCCGGAGAACCCTAGGGCAGAGCGAAGAGATGACCCGCGCTGCCCCTTCCCGGGGGCTCCAGACGCTCCCCCACCTTCCTCCTCAGCTTGCCTCCCGAGCTCAGACACGGGCCGTTAGGACGACGATGACTCTTTTCCTCCTGATTTGTCTTGTTTTGATCTGTGTCTCAGCTGATACCCTCAAACCTTAAAAATCATGTTTGTTCCAAAGTCTCAGATTCAAGTGTTATTTGAAACAGTATACTGTAGATTTCTCAGAGTGCTGACCTCTACCCCAGTTTCTCTCTCTCTTGTATTCTAATAGGACACTGTCAGCTATTTTTATCCTGTATCATCTTGCTTCTGTTCTACCTGCATACAATTTTTTTTTTACGAATCTACTTTTTAAAATTTATCAAAATGGATGCCATTTTATTTCCATTGTGGGTAAGACTATGAAATCCAGAACCAGACTGCCTTAATTTGAATCCCAATTTAATTGTGAATCACTAGAATGGTGCCTGGGCTGCAGTACAGAGCAGGCCCTCGTAAATGTTACTGATGTTGCTTCTTGGCTTCTGTTTCCCCAACTCAGTTCAAATTCCTTCTTATTGAAATCCATCTCTGAGTAGTTATTTCATCAAGGATTTGGGAATATGAAACTATCTCTGTCATTCTCTATCTGGAAATACTTTTAATTCACCCTTAATCTTGAATAATAATTTTCTAGGTATAGAATTCTACATAAATATTTTCCCTCAGCACTTGAAAAATATTATTTTGTTGTTTTTGGACCCCTGTTACTGATGGGGTGCAGTCAGCGTCAGTCTGTCTTTTGTTTAGAAGTTTTTTTTCCCCCTCAAATTGTCTTAAAGATCTTTGTTTTCTTTTTTTTGTTCCTGTCTGTGATGGTTGGCAGTTTCACTATAGTCCTGTTTGGGATTCAATATGTCTCTTGAATCTAAGGATTCCTGATATTCATTGATTTAAAAAAATTCTGTCAAAATCTCTGAGTATTGTTCCTCCCAGCTCTCCTTATTATCTTTTTTAAAAAATCCTCTGTTGTTTGTTGTTAGACTGTCTTCTTTTTTGTTTTTGGAGCAGAGAAAGGTTTATTGCAGGGCCATGCAAGGAGAAGGGTTCATGCCCTATAAACCCCGAGATCCCAGATCTTGTTCTTCTCCGTATTGTTTCTCCATTGCCCGTACCTCGGTTTTTCTGTGGCCTGTTTGTTTTCAGTCTGCCCCTACTGTTTCCATCCCTGTTCTCCTAAGGTAAATAAGGTCAACAGCTGGTACGCATCCTTCCACATGTGTCTCCAAACTCATGTATAAACACATACATAGCCCAATAAATTAAATAGCAATGTTCTGTTGTTTGCAAAAGGTCCAATCATGCCTTGTATATTACTTTACAACTTGACTTTCTCTGTTAATAGTACATTAAGGATATATTCCAAATAAGTAGATACAAATTTAACCAATTAAAAAAATAGCTAAGCAAATTCCATGGTATGGATGTAGTAGTTTATTCAGCTGCCCTACTACTCATGAACATTGAGGTGATTTTCAGTTTTATGTCTACACAAACATTGTAGATAAAAATATCCTCATACATATTTACTTATGTGCTGGTTCCTTAATTTCTATGGGAACAAATTAATTCTACCCCACCCTACTTCCCCCCACCCCGATTCTCAAGGAAGTCCACGTTCTATATATTAGCGTTTTCTTCTGGCATTTCAGGGACTTCCCTGTAGCTCAGATGGTAAAGAATCTGCCTGCAATGCAAGACACCTGGGTTTGATCCCTGGGTCAGGAAGATCCCCTGAAGAAGGGCATGGCTATACACTCTGGTGTTCTTGCCTGGAAAATTCCATGGACAGAGGAGCCCGGTGGGCTACAGTCCGTGGGGTCACAAAGAGTCGGACACGACTGAGCGACTCACTTTCACACTTCTGGCATTTCTAAATAATGTGGATGCTGTGATCTTTTATCAGTGTTACTCATGATGTCTCAACTTCCTATTATACTAAATATAGATTTCGCTCTCTTACATAACCGTATCTATTGCTTTGCCAGCCCTGTTCTCTCAATATGACTCTACTGCAATACGCGGTTAAATCTCTTGTTAGTGCTTTCACTATTTGGCCTATGGAAAGAGCATCAGCAGTTAAAGTTTCTAAGCTTTATGAAGTTAATATCCATCTTCTTAAGGAAACCTGTATTGGAGTACAGTTGAACTGGCTTCCCTGGTGGCTCAGACGGTAAAGCGTCTGCCTGCAAGGCAGGAGACCCGGGTTCGATCCCTGGGTCGAGAAGATGCCCTGGAGAAAGAAAAGGCAACCCACTCCAGTCCTCCTGCCTGGAAAATCCCATGCACAGAGGAGCCTTGTAGGCTGCAGTCCACGGGCTCACAGAGAGTCGGGCACGACTGGGCGGCTTCGCTTTCGCAGCTGCACTGCGGTGTCGTGTCAGGTCCGGGCGCAGCGGGGGGTCAGTTGCCCGTGCGCGCGTTCTGCTTGGCGCCGTTGCCCTCGAGGCCGCTCCCGAGCGCTGAGACGGGGGCTGCGTGCGCTCCGGGACGCGCTGGCTCCCGGGGCCCGCGGGCCGCCTCGCGCCGCCACCCGCCTCCCCCGCGCTTCGCCCGCGTGCACGGCCGTGTCGCGGTGCGCATGCGTCCGGCGGCCGCCCCGCCCCTCCCCCGTATCCCCTGTTTTCCTTGGTGCTCTCCATCCTTGCATTGTTTCCGTTTCCTTGGTGCTCTCCATCCTTGCATTGTTTCCGTTTCCTTGGTGCTCTCCATCCTTGCATTGTTTCCGTTTCCTTGGTGCTCTCCATCCCTGCAGGGAAGCTGCTCTTCTGCGTCTCTCCCGGGCTCACGGTACACGTTTCCCCCAGGCCGATCACCCGGCAGTCCGCGGGCTCTCTTTCTTGGTAGCATTCCTCCCGGAGACTTCCGTTTCCCTTCCGTCTGGGGGTTTCTTCAGGCCTGTTGCACAGCTGCATGCTGGGGTGTCTCTCCCTTGGTATTCTAGAACTTTCCTTGACGTTCGAGTGGGATCCCCTTTCTTGATCCGCTCCATTGTTTGAGCGAGCGCGTCCCCCGCGGGGTCAGGACGACAGCCTGGCGCCGTGCTGGTGGCGGCCGTCACCGCGTTTTTCCCGAGACGCTGGTCTGGTGAGCTCCCCTCACCGCATCACCCCTCTGCTTTATGCCTGAGTCAAATCACATACATTTCCTCTTTTTCCGCTCACACATTTTTGTGGCTCCCAATCTATAAGTCGCCTTTCCAAAATGGATCCAAGTTTCCAAAATGGATCCAAGAGAGAGATTCACACTTTGAATGTCTGAAAGGACTTTATATGTTTTCAAAAATATTTTTATTATGTATTCATTAGGCTGCCCCTGGAGAAGGCAATGGCAACCCATTCCAGTACTCTTGCCTGGAAAATCCCATGGACGGAGGAGCCTGGTGGGCTGCAGTCCATGGGTCACTAAGAGTCAGGCGCGACTGAACGACTTCCCTTTCACTTTTCACTTTCATGCATTGGAGAAGGAAATGGCAACCCACTCCAGTGTTCTTGCCTGGAGAATCCCAGGGACAGGGGAGCCTGGTGGGCTGCGGTCCATGGGGTCGCAGAGTCGGACACGACTGATGCAGCTCAGCAGCAGCAGCAGCCCCGGGTCTTAACTGTGGCGTGCAGGGTCTTTGCTCTTCCTCTGGTGTGTGGACTCAGGTGTGGCCTGTGGGATCTAGTTCCCTGACCAGGGGTGGAATCCAGGCCCCCTGCGTTGGGAGCGCAGGTCTTAGCCTCCAGGGAAGTCCCCTGAGAGGCCTTTATCTTCTCACCGGAAGACGTGTCTGTCTTGTACAAAGAATTCTAGGTCAAAACTAAATCACCTCCAGAAGTGTGAAGGCATTGCTCTGATGCATGCTCCCTCCCAGTGTTGCTGCTGGAAGGGGAAACCATTCTGGTTCTTAATGCTTTGTACCTGACCTTTTTTTCCTTTCCCCTGGGACTGTGTAGAATCTTTTCCTTTCCCCAGTATTCTAAATTTCACAGTGACTTTCCTATGTGGGAGTCTGTTTTCATCTGTTGTACTGAGCAATCAGCGTGTTCTTTCAAGCTGTCGAATTCGCTTTTGGTGGCAAGTCTTTCTTTCCAAAACTCCTATTATGTGGGTGTTGTACTTTCTAGACCAGCCCTCTGATTTCCTCCTGTTTTCTATCTCTTTATCTTTTGCTCTTTTGGAGGATGATTTCTTCAATTTCCAACCTGTCTGTTGGGTTTTCATTTTTGCTATTGTTTTAAATTTCCTCTTTTCATCTATAAATAGTTGAGTGTTTTTTTAAGCATTCTGTTCTGTTTTCATGTGTGACATTCTCTCAGTCTTCTGAAAAAAATATTACTCTCTTTGGAAATTGTCTTCTCCCTTCACGGCCTCCATCTCCTCCATGTTGCCTTTCGTTTGTGTGCTTGCTTTGCACTTTGTCTATCCTGTAGAGGCTTCCTTGCATGCCTCGTAATCCTTGAGTGGTTGGTCATCTTGAAGAGTGAAGAGGTAATCATTTCTTTGGAAGCTCTGAGGATGTGTGGGGCTTATCGACTTTGAGCATTACCATAGAATAATATGTTAAATGCCATTTGTTGGGGAATTCTGCATGTCAGCCCCTAAAGTCTCCTACCGAAGAACCTACAGAGACGATCAGACTCTCCAGGGAGCACCCTTCCAAACTCCGCTCTGGGAGGTGAAGCTTTGCCTGTTTCAGGGCTGAGTGCTGAGCCGAGTGAGACAAGGGCCAGCATTCAGCGTGCATGCTTTCTGTTCTGTGTGACATATGATATTCCCCAGTCCAGGAACCATGTCTCTGGAGCCCACACCTCCAGTTTCACCAGTTGGGAGCAGGGTGGAGCTGGGAAAGGGACCTGAGGCCTGGGAGTAGAAGAGTGAAAACATTACTTGCTTAGTCACCCCCGACTCTTGGCTCTTCTGTCCACAGGATTCTCCAGGGAAGAATAACTGCACTGGGCAGCCATTTCCTTCTCCAGGGGACCTTCCCGACCCAGGGACTGAACCCACGTCTCCTGCCCTGCAGGCGGATTCCTTACCATCTAAGCCGCCAGGGAAGCCAAACTGGTTCTTAAGCAACGTTGGTCCCACCTCCTCGCTCAGCCAGGCCTCCCCTCTCCTTCCTTCCCAGTTCCAAGGGCAGCTAGTGCTGTCTGTTCCCAGACCTGAGCCTGTGACTTCGCGCCTAACTTTGCTTATTCCCGGTTCAGGACTCTGCCTTCTTGGTTCTGCTAGTTCCGTTGCCCCTTGCCCACCTGCTTGCCATCTTATTGCTGCTGCCCTCCACTGGTTCTCCTGTCCTTCTGGGCTTATGTCTTTGTGACATAAGTCACATAAGTGACAACTAGGGTCACTTTCCCTAGTTGTACTGCGGTTTCCGATGTGGTGTGTCCGTTACTGAGGTGTTGGATGTGGTGTGTTCAGTTCTCCATTTT
This sequence comes from Connochaetes taurinus, assembly GCA_006408615.1. Taxonomy (NCBI): domain Eukaryota; kingdom Metazoa; phylum Chordata; class Mammalia; order Artiodactyla; family Bovidae; genus Connochaetes; species Connochaetes taurinus. Next base: position 403,538 of record SJXO01000677.1, on the reverse strand, counting down.
TCCTTGGAAATCCTGTGTTACATTTTGGTTGATTTCCTTAATTCTCTTTTTCCAGTTCACTAATTCTATATTTGTGTCACTCTACTGTCTACCTTTTCCATAAAGTTATTTTTAGGAGTTCCATTTTGTTCTTTTTCAAGTCTGCTATTTTCTCTCTTTTTTAATTCACTCCTAATATTCCATTATGTTTTTTAGTCTTTTATCATTTTAATGCTTTTAAGAAATCTTATTTCATAGCCCATTTCAGATTGTAGTATTTTTCTGGTTCTTAGATTTTAGTTAAAAAGTTATCTTTATGACTGGTCCTTATGGTAGTGAATTCTCAGAGGGTGTGTGTGTTGGCAAGTTCATCTTCACCGAGATTTTTTTTCAATGGGAATCTTGTGAGTCCTGAGTTGTGAAATTGTCCCAATATAATGGTCATATATTTGTTTCTTTCAGTGATCAAAGGTGTTCTGATAGTCCTGGAATTGTGTTTCTGTTCATTTCTTATCCTATACCCAGATACACAGATAATGTAAATTCTGTTGTTACAACTGAATGTGATTCGTGTTTGGGGTTTTGATTTCTCAGAGGCAGCCTGGTCTCTGGATCTAAGGCAGTTGTCTGCCCTTCATCTTGAGGAGCGGGCATGGTCTTTGTCCCTTTTTCATGGATGGGGTGACTGTAAGATTTATGCAAAGGGCCCAGTTCCACCTCCCTCCCTCCGCCTCAGTCAGGACGAAGCCCACATCTCTTCATGGGCGTTAGAATCTAATCATTGTCCCCAGATCCCCAAGGGCATTGGTGCGGGTCTGAAACTCGCTTGGACACCGAGGCGTCGACTTGTTTCTAAAGAGCAGGCTTCAGCTCCTCTTCGTCTCCGGAGCCCATGCTTTCCTCCCTTGCTTCTTTCCTTCCAGATGCAGCACGCTGATTTTTCTTGAGCATTTCATATCTTCGTAGTAAAAAGGGATCCATAGGATCAGCCCAGTGTTTACCATTTTGCCAGAAATGAACGCTCACATCCACTATTGAGCTAAATCTAGAATTAATCAATTAAACTAAACGAAAACTAAATACAACGTAGGATTGACTGTAAAGGACCAGAAAGTGAAAGGTCCTTAGAGATCACTTCATCCAGCCGTAGCGCTTCACTGAAGGGAATTGAGGCTCAAAACTGATGAAGCCACTTGCCCACAGACACACGGCCAGCGGACAAGCTGAGGATAAAAGTCAAAGTGGCCACTGTTTTCTCACCACATCACAGGGAGGAACGCCGTCATCCAGCAGCCAGAGCTCGTCTGCCTGCCAGACGCCCCACGCTGCCGGCTGCTGGGCCTTCAGGCACAGGGAGCTCTGGGGAAGGGCGCATGGACAGCTGGTGATGGTTTCGTCTTGTTTCTACATCTTCTGTCTATAGCGTCAGAGTGCTCAGAGCATCACCTAAGTGCTTTATTCCTCTGCCATTTTTTTTAAAGGAAAAATATCCTTTTTCTTTTCTCCTTTCTTCCTTTATTTCCCCTTTTAAGATCCAATTCAGGTTCCATCATCTCCCAGAAACTTTCCCTGAAGTCCGCAGCCCATTGGGGTTTTTTCTCCCTCTAACCCCTTTTGAAACTGTCGTTGGAACCGCATAGTTGGCACCAGACGATGAAGCTGTCTGGCCCAGCTTAATTAGCGAACGTGGATGTGCTTAGTCTCCTCAGCTGAACGGTGAGTGCTGGTTTGCAGAAACCACGGTTGTGCATCTTTACCATTTCCCAAAGTGTTTTTTCGTGATTAATTGATGAGGAAACAACTTAGAGGAAATATGTTCCCTGAGATAGAGCCTGGGCTTGGTGTCAGGAAGCCTGGATTCTGCCCTATTCTTGGCATCACCCCCCTGGTGTTTTAGAGCAAACCGTCTTACCTTGTATGGACGGGCCACTGTATTCTGACTGTGCGCTCACAGAGTGGTCATCTAATTTATCATTCAGATGGGGGCAGCTGTGAGAGAGAAGGGGGCAGTTCTGTTAATAATTCTGCAGGGATCACAGATGGCGAATGGGAGTCTTCCTTGTAAGCAGGGACATGTGGTCACCTTATGGCACAGCTCACCTTGAGCGCTTCAGAAAACTTTGCTCAGCTGCTGCCAAAATACCAGTCTTCAAATAAAAAAAAAAGATTATCCCTCACAAGAGCTTTCATCCACCAGCACAACTTCGCAGGTGAGAGAATGTGTAGTTTTCCCAGGCGTTCATGTTTTCTCAGCTCCTTTCCTGGCCTTAAGTGCTTGTTGTAGTTGAACTTAAAGTGATGAGTTTGAGGATGATTACCATTAAGAGACAAGTGCCTTTATTTTCCATATCAACCCACTCTCTATCCTGTCAGAAAAGAATAGCCCCAGTTGTCAGAGTTCTGAGCCTTGTCTCCTTGGGTGCTTCTGAAAGCTATGGTCTTAGCTCTAGTGTATCCAGTGATCGAGGGAGGTCTCTGAGTGCCTGGGGCTCTTCACAACCGGATGTGTCTTCATGTAGCGGTGTGTTGCTATTGTTTAGTTGCTAAGTTGTGTCTGATTTTTTTGTGACCCCATGGACTAGGGCCTGCCAGGTGCCTCTGTCCATGGGATTTCCAAGACAAAAATACTGGAATGGATTGCCATTTCCTTCTCCAGGAGATCTTCCTGATCCAGGGGTGGAACCCACGTCTCCTGTATTAGCAGGCGAATTCTTTACCATGAGACCCCAGGGAAGCCCAATATAATAGTATATTTGGTGGTTTGGCATAGGAGGTGAGGTGTGTGCACGCATGCTAAGTTGCTTCAGTTGTGTCCAACTCTTTGCAACCCTGTGAACTGTAGCCCGCCAGGCTCCTCTGTCCATGGGGTTCTCCAGGCAAGAGTGCTGGAGTGGGTTGCCACGCCCTCCTCCGGGGATCTTCCCAACCCTGGGATTGAACTCAGGTCTCCTGCACTGCAGCCCAATTCTTTACTGCTGAGCCACCGGGGAAGCCAGTACGTGAGGCAGGTCTTTAAAAAGACACCTCATACGCTCCGTGGTTCACTAGCTGGCTTGCTTCTACATCTCCTGCCAGAGTACTCTGTAGGAACATATACGGTAGGTAAAGTCGTACGGGAAACGGATGAACTTTTTGGCCAACCCAGTGTGTCCTATGTGTTTGTTAGCCTGAAGTTCCTAGGAACACTTGGAAGACGATGATGGCCAGAACACTCACTTCCCAGTGCTGGTACCTCCACCCCTGCTGGTGCCAAAGGAGTCCTCCCGTGGTTGGCCACGGTGTTGGAATGCAAAGACAAACAGATACAATCTCTTCCCTCCAGGATTTTATGATCTAGAAGCAGCCTTGGAGTCATAACAACTAAATCTAAGAAAGTTCAGGAGGAACAACAATCAGTTTGGATCTGGGGGAGTTGGCTGGCATGTTAGCTAGGTTTGAAAAGTAGGACTTTAGATCAAAGTTGGGTGAAGGCCATTTCACACAGTGGAAATGGCACAAACAAAAACCTATAGGAGTCCAGTTGCTTGGCATCTGAAATCAGAAGTCCTGTGCGCCTGGAAGATAAGCTGTAATAATTAGGATGTTCTTTAATGTCAAACGAGAGAACTCAGGTTGTGTTATATAGACGGGAATCCCATAAAGTGTCGGATTCTTGCTGTTATCAAGCAACTCATGCATGAGGATAATAAGCCGGTTGCAGGGAGAACAGTAATGAAGAGGCTTTGGTGTTTAGGAGAGATATCAAGGCAGAGGAATTAAAGAGGAGGAGCCAGATAGGTGACAGCAGGCAGTTGGTTGCATGTTGGGTTGAGCAGGAGAGAAGAACCAAACACAACCGCAGACGAGAAAGTTGCAGAGGAGCAGAGCTGGGCTGGGAGCGAGTCCATGATTTCTCACGAGGTCTGAGAGGGGGTTATGTGAATGGTACATGAAGAAACCTTGACTGGGGCTTTGCATGGAGTAGATGTTGGATAAACCCTGGATTGAAAGAAGGAGGGGATGACGGAGAGGAAGGAAGGGAATTCCTTCTCACTCTGCGCTGTGGGATTTTCAGGGTTTTAGGAGATCCAGTGGGAATTGTGCCCTGGGGCTCGTCCCATAAAGAAGCTTGCCAATGCTCGAGTTTTTGTGTGTTTGTAGTATTTACGTGTGTCTGCACTCGGCCGTGCCTGGTCTTACTTGCAGGATCTTTCCTCCTGGCACGGGAACTCTTGGTCGCAGCACGCGGGATCTAGTTCCTGGCCAGGGATGGGCCCTGGGGCCCTGCTTCGGGAGCGTGGAGTCTTAGCCACTGGGCCACCGGAGGATCCCAGTCCTTCCTGTTAACTGAGCGAGACCTGGAGAGGGTTCAGGCCAGGCGAAGGACCCCTGCCGCTTGGTGTCAGACGGAGGAGAGGTGGGCTTTCAGCCAGACGTGGAGGAAGAGAGGGCTGGAGGTGATTAAGAGCCACCCTGAGACCAGCGGGCAGCTGCCTGGAAGGCAGGGAGGTGGAAGGGAACGCACCACCCGTGTGAAGAGTGGAAGGAGTGAGCTTTACCATCAGAGGTGGTTTAGCTTGTAGAGGAATGTCGGAGGTGAGTGGTGGGGCTCTTCTGAGGCTCGGATGTTGCTTGCCTTCCGGAGAGCTTACCCTGGAAGTCTGCTGGAAGAACCTGGTTCTCTGTGACAACCGGTCCGATTCCTGCCCGGTTTTTTTCTGACCATTTGGGATAATAGCGGGGCAGTCTTTTTGTGTGATTAGAAACCAAGTCACGGTGGCTTTTCCTCACGAGCCATTCCAGGCTAACTCTCCATAAATCCTTTTATTGGATGTGCTGCCCAGTGCTTTGTCTCACAAAATGCCTTTTGGTTCCTTTGCCTCGGTCTTTGATTATTGGGTAAACATTTTAGTTTCGTGATTACATGGTGTTCAGATGGCAATGCATGAATTCGCATCACTAAAATTGTTTGCTTTCAGTTATATTACATCTGCTTCAGGAATGCCAGAAAGCATAAACATGGCTTATTTAGTAAACTACTTCCTTTGGAACATCTGAGAGAGAGAAAGCGTCAAGTCCGGCAGTTGGCATGACGGCTCCTCTTGCACCAGAGGATTTTGAAGCTGTAAGGTCTTTGGAAGCCGTGTGCTGTCACCTTCTCAAACACTTCGAATGAAAGGGGGTTCTTAGAACGTGCCAGCTTTTAGAAACAGGCGAACCACAACTGGATAGAAAATTTAAAAAAATTTATTTCTCCTAACATTGATCAGAAACATTAAGTTGGCTACAGCCTAAAATGGATGCAAGCCAGGAGTTCCCTTGGAATATTAGTATTTTTATTTGATCTACAAAACCCCAGTGTTTGCTGGATCCAGTGCTTGTCAGTGGCTTTCTTTTTAGGGGTGGGGGGAAGAGCTTCACATCCGCTTATCAGCACAATTGATCTTCTGTGGTTTCTAGCACTTTAGTCTTTCCCGTGGGTATTGTATTTTTCCTGGATATGGCTTCCAAGATGAGGCTACATTTAGGGACGTGATATTATTAAATGGACTGGTCTCTACAACAATTATGGTTCTCTAATTTTGGATTAAATCAACTGACTGACATCTGGCTGTGTTTTTGTGGGCATCCATATAAACTTTACAAAGGGCTACTGAGAACTTAGCGGCTTCCCTGGTGGCTCCGCAGTAAAGAATCCACCTGCCAGTGCAGGAGATACCAGTTCAATCCCTGAGTCAAGAAAATGCCCTAGAGAAGGAAGCGGCAACCCACTGCAACATTCTTGCCCCGAGAATCCCAGAGGAGCCTGGTAGCCTGCAGTCCTTGGGGGCTGCTGAAGAGTCGGACATGGCTCAGTGACTAAATGACAGTTGAGACTAAGCAGTTTTTCCTCACTGTTTTGCTTATTCATCTTTTTTATTTAGGAAACCTTCAAGGCCCACTGTGTTCCTCCTTTCCCTTTCCACCACTTCTTAATTGGAGGCCGTCATCAACTCTCACTGACACTATTCCTTCATAAATGACTTTTTAGAACGACTGCATTTGTCTCTGGCTGCGCTGGTCCTCACTGCTCTGTGAGGGCCTTCCCTAGTTGCGGCGAGCCGGGGCTGCCCGTGGCGGTGTGGGCTTCTCACAGGAGCACAGGCTCAGGCGTGGGCCTCCATGGCTGTGGTGCACAGGCTGAGCTGCTCCTGGGTGTGTGGAATCTTCTCGGACAGGGATCAACCCTGTCCCCTGCACCTGCAGGTGGATTCTTATCCACCGCGCCACCAGGAAAGTCCCATAAATGACTTTCAATCTCTGTTTCGGGGGCCACTGCATAATATACTAAAATGTATATTATGTTGATTACTACCCCCACCCACTTAAAAAGGTTCATGGCATAATTTTTAAAATTATACATATATATACATATATATGTATGTTTGGTTCTGACTGCAAAAGCAAGACATGGTTTTTGCAGAAAACCTGGAAAATAGAGAAGAGCAACAGGAAGAAAAGAAGTCCCTTATAATCTCTTACCAAAACGACTATGTTGATCCCCAGCTTAGAAGTTGTTCTGTCTTTCCTAGCACAGAGACCCTTCCCAGTCCGACCTCAACCCTGACGTTGCAACCTTCTCTCTCTAGTTGCTTTCTCTCTGGGAAGCTGTACTGCTGTGCATGGGACTTTTCATAGTTACCTCTCAATGCTTTTTTTCTGATTCTGTAAACAATCCAAGAGGGTGTATGTTTTAATATATATATATATAAGGAGTAAAGTAAAAGAATTATATTTAAAAACATCTCAACATCTTGAAATAAAACTATCATTTTCTGTTTATAGATGTGTGCCTAAGCACACACGATTTCCTATAAATGAGCTCGTGGCATCCATGTGGTTTTTATGGTTGCTCTCTTCTTTCATTTTCACTTATTTCTTTCCCCCACTCCCTCCCTTCCCTCCACCCTAATCCTTCTCCCCCATGTTGCCAGTGTTACCAGCCTTGTGTGTTATGCTCCTGTACTTCACTCCTCTTTAACACATGTAATTATAGTAAACATCTGGATATAACAGAAACATGTGATCTCTCTCATTGCTTCATAAAAATCAGATTAAGTCATATGTTCCTCTCTGCATCTTGTTTTTTTCTCACTTTATAGTGATAGTTGAAATTCTTCCCGATTGTTGAAATCCTTCCCGTCTTTCTTTTTCACCACTGCATGCTAGTCCTTGGTTGATTCTGTTCCAGACAGTGCTGTAGTCACAGGGACATGCGATGACTTCATCAGGGATGGTATTCTTGATTTCGGATGGATACTTCCAGATTGCTTTCTAAATGGTATAGCAATGTCTATTTTCACCAGCAGAGTATGAGGTAACTTTTTGGTGTGTCCTTGCATGTGGCTGTGACAGTGTCAACCCCGAGAAGCAGTGCTGCTAAATTGCAGGGAAGGGTAGGGAGATGGGGGTCCCTTTGAAGTCCCAAACTTCAAGACTAACATGGAGCCACGCAAGACCATCACAGCAACATACACGAGGGAATTCATTAAGAGGAGGTGATGGTTTTCTCAAGCTGGGTTCTGGTAAAGAAATATTTGTAAAAATGAACCTTATAGCTTAAGGTGTTATTTTATGTTTAGGATCTTTATTTTGGCTTTAAACAACATAACCTTATTACCTTACATTCTAGAGGTCAGATATACAATGCAGATCTCACTGGGTTCAAATGAAGTAAGGAGGGCTGAGGAGAATGCACTTTTCCACTTTTTCCAGCCTCTAAAGAGTCCTTGCGCCTCTTCTCCATCTTCAAAGTCATATGCTTAGGATTTTTTTTTAAGCAGACAGCATTTGGTTAGCATGGCAGCTAGAAATTTCCCTCTTGGCTTTAGTTTTTTGTCTTTACACATTTTGGGAGAACTCAAAAGGTGAAGTGTATCACACACAATTTCTGAACCTCTGCCTTCACAATACACACGTGGCTGAATGGCAACATGGGATCTGTGCGAGTTCCCACAACCGTTTACATTTCCAGTGCTTTGAAGACAACTGTCCCTGTGGTGTTAGAAGCCTGCAGGCAGGAGGGTGGGCTGGATCCCGCAGCCTGTCTCCTGAGCTGGGCTGTGGCTGTGCCTCAGCCTCCGAGATGGGGCCCGACTCCATCCCCTTCCCTCCTCACTACCTGTCCCCCGAAGCCTGGGCCCTGGCGCGGCCCACCCTCGCCTGGAGGCTGGGCTCTGCGCCCTGCCCTTGCTCCTCTCCTCCCCTCCCTCTGTCCCTCTGCCTTCCAGCTCACCCGTGTTCTTGCCTTCCCCCAGAGAGACGCGGTATTTGCAGGCGATGTAGCTGCCTCGCAGGTCCCTTTGGGTGCAGCCTCACGGCCGTTGACCTGTTTCAGCGGTTTTCATCCCTGATTTTTCTGCTGATGGCTCTCCACCTGACAGAAAGCTTTCCCCCAGCACCCCCCACCTTTCAGTTTTTTAATCTGAACTCATTTTGGGTCCTTGAGTCCCTGAGGGCCTGAAGCCTCCTTGTACTCCAAGGTAGAAATAGATTCTGTCTCTGAGAGAACTCTGACCACTCTGTTCTGTGCGAACGACTGTCAGCCCTTGTTGTCCCACCAGGAGAACCACCTCGATAATTCTGGGTTATTAGAATTGCGTGGAGAACACTGAGGTGGCCTAGAAGGCAGTCCTGCCATTTTTCAGTGTAGTCTCAGTGTCCAGGAGAGTCATGAGCAGGATTCTGGTTCTAATGCCTTAATTCTGTATTTACTCACCTTTGTGGATTAGACAGAGCCTAAATTTTATTTTGAGAGAGAGAGAGAGTGTGTGTGTGTGTGGTTTTATACGTACAACTTGACTGAACACAGTAGCTCTGTGGTTTATCTTTTACTGAGAACTGCTTTTTTTTTCCCCTTTTCTAAGAAAATGCTAGTTTCCTAAACTGAAGTCTTTCTTGTGAGTTTATTAGTAGTGAGGGCTGTTGTGTGAGGGCCTGCTGGTGATACTAAGATCAAACAATTACCCAGTTCAGGTGACTTTGACACAAATCATATCGACTGAAATAGTACTGAGCATGTGATGCTGGCGTGTGACATTTGAATATTTGCCAAGAAAAGCACCCGAGTCACTCTAACCGGCTGCAAGAGTAACAGATTTGCCTGCTTTACCGTTTTTACGTGCATTTTTATGCGGGAATCTGAAACCAACCTTTATAGTTTGGGGAGGGAAAGTAACATATACAGTCAGCATGAGTCTGTTTACCTGCTTTTCCCTTTCACTGTGTACAGGAATTTAGGTCACTTAGTCCTAATCAGGAACAATGTATAAACTATGGGACATGGATGTTAACAAGTCTGAATTTTCCATATATTCTTTCTCTCCCACCCACCTCTCTTGCAGTTCCTTTCCATACTTTTCCATCTATCTTATAAAGACAGTGATCTATATTTGATAAGGCTTGGGATTTAGGCCTAAGGTACCTGGGTCCCCGTTGTGTCTTGTGACTCCTTGTCACCATGAGACTCACTCTCTGGCCTTGGTTTTCTGATCTCTAAAATGGGACCCCCTAAATCCTGTGGCCGCTGAAAACATCATGCCTTCTTTCCCTTTCCTCCTTTCCTTTGAGTAGCTCATAATCTTCAAACCAGTCACAGTCAGTATTTTTAGGGCTCCTGTAACAACAGAGGGCAAGTGGAAAGGCAGTGTTCTACTACCAGAGTCATCAAAATGGGCCCCACCCCAGAGTAAACTGGTTGCGTTTCTGATAAAAACCTGTGTAGGGGCAGGAGGATTGAGGACAGTCTGCCACCTGGTTCTCACGACGGAAGCGCGTCCTTGAGCCGCGTGGCTCTGTTGTGTTGGCAGCTATGTCGTTAGCCAGGGAGAGGCAGAGATTGTAGCCAAGTCAGAGTAACACCATGTGCCGCGACATTTTACGTTCAGGAGAAGAAGACTCTACCTGTCAGCACCGTTGTTCTCATCATTTACTGATTTCACTGCACGCGGTAAAGGACCACAGTCAGGCCATACTCCTTAAGATGTGGGCCATAAGGGATGGCCAAAACTCCAGTGTTCGGCCAAAAAGAGTATTAGTGAAGAATTAAGGTGACCACTTAAAATATACAGTCAGCTTAAAACTGGAAGTAAAGAATGCCAGTGGCATGGTGGTAAAGAATCTGCCTGCCAATGCAGGAGACCCAGGCTCCATCCCTCAGCCGGGAAGATCCCCTGGAGGGAGAAATGGCAACCCACTCCAGTCTTTTCACCCGGAGAATCCCATGGAGAGAGGAGCCTGGCGGGCGACAGTCCATGGGGTCGCAAAGAGTTGGGCACGACTGAGTGGCTGAGCAAGCTCGCACCCAGAGGATACCACCTGCAGAGACTGCCGTGGGTGCAGAAGACCAGAGCTGAAGGACTGGGCAGAGCAAACAGGACAGGGCGCTCTCGAGAGGCAGTTTCTGGACAGAGAAGCGTCTGAGCCTGGGATTTGATGTTTGGGGCCAAGTGGAGAGAAGTAAAGAGAAGAACTGGCAGTTCGGAACTGGGTCGGAGAACAGTGAGACCACGAGTGAGGACAGAGCGTGTGGGCTACACGGGGTGACAGGCGGGGCCCGGACTTCAGAGTCGGGCTAAGCAAGAAACCACCGATTTATTCCACGGAGCCCTGCAGAAATGAATGGCAAGAAACGAGAACCTGCCACCCGCTCTGAATGGCAGGGGAAAAAATGAACAGAGGGAAGCAGAAGGCTTACGGGCGAGATAAGCTCGTTTTGAGACATATGACTGAACTGAAACCCAGATAAAATATTATCTGTGAATCCAGTATCTTGCATTAGTTAGAAATTCAGTTTCTTTGTGTCTCATTCACAAAAGAGCAGTATGCATTTAAGGGAACATTGCGGGTGCAGACTGCTGGCTGCAGACTCCTTGCTGATGAGAATGTTACCAGCTAAGCAAATTTTAACCAAACACACTGGGAAAGCATAACACAGGAATGAAATTTGAAGCCAACGATAAGATAATACAGATGCAATGCTAATTTTGCATTCACTATTTTGGAAAGAATAAGACTGTTCTCTAGGGCCTGAGTCCACATTGAGCCCCTTACTCACCACCAAGGTTATTACCAGGGGGTCATAACCCTGAGGCCTTCATGAAGTACCTCCTGTAGACTTACGTCTGTCCTCTGTTCCATAGTCCAGGCCCTTCCAGGGCTCCCCAGACTTCCAGAACTTTCCAGAACCTTCCAGAATCTTCCCTACCTCCCCTTCACTGTCCGCAAGTGTACTTAGGATGTCCAGATCCTGGGGAAAATGGTCTTTGACTCTGCTGCTCCTTTGGGGCTGCTGTCTCTTCCCCACGGTTTTTAAGCGGATGGTCTGCCTCTAGCTGCACTGCCTTGCTCCCTGCTCCCCATCCCCACGACCCCTCCCACTGCTCCAGGGGGTCGTCTGTTTCCATCCTTCTCATGAAACAGCTGTCTTACCAGTTTCTGAGGACATCCAGAGCCGCGCTGGCGTACTCTGCTGGAGCAGTTGGAACCTCAGGAAACATCTCTCCTGAAACTCTAGACCTTGCGTCTATTGCACAAGCGGTATTCTCCCTGCCCTCGCCCTGAGCTGCCCGCAGACCAGCTCCGTAGCTCCCCGCTCCACTCCCTCCGGGTAGATCCAGATGCCGGCTCGGGCCTTCTGCTGTCTGCGCCTCCGTCCCGTCTCCACCCGCTGAACGGCCCTGCCTGTGTGCGCGTGGTTCCGGAACCCCTGGGCTCTGCCCTCGTCCCCCGTCTCCGTCGCACACTCCCGCTCTCTGCTGCTCACATGCCCGGGGGCTCCCCGATTCCTACGTCTCTTCCTCCTCCAGACGCCCCTGGCCCCGGGGCACCGGCCTCTGGGCCTGGCCCGGCCGCTGGCCGCCGCGCCGCCGTCGTCCCCGCCCTGCGCCTGTTTCCTCCGCTTCCAGCTCTGCCCTCGCGGGTTCCTAGACGGGACGCCTGCGGGCGGCTCCTGGAGGCTCTTGATCTGGTGAGCAGAGCAGGTCGAGGCCCGAAGTCAGTTCCAGTGCGCAGAGGTCAGACTTGGATCACAAACACGGACCGTCCATCAGTGCTCAAACCTGGGCCAGTCTGTAGACCCGGGGCCCCTTGAATGAAGGGGAGGCTGGTTCCCCTTGAGGAGGGGCCCCGCTGCGCCGCCCCGATCTGCGCTCTCCACCCGCCCCCAGCCTCGCCTGAGGCCTGCCGCCCTCTACCAGGGTGACCGTGTACCGGGGGCAAGGAAGCGCTGGCCCTTCCGCGGACTGCGGGCCGCGGGGTCGCCAAGGACGCTGACTTCAGGAGACCGGCGCCTCCAGGCTGCGGCCGCCGGGGCCGGGGCGGGCCGGGCGTCGGCGCTCCCGGCGCTGCAGGGCGCGCTGCGGCCCTCCTGCTCCCGGCTCAGACCTTCCCGGAGCGGCTCCCGGAGAGGCCGGCCTCCCCCGCCGCGTGGCCGCGCTCTACCGCAGAGCCCCCCAGCCCAGCCCTCCCGCGGCAAGGGCAGGGCTCGGCAAGTGCTGGGCCAGCCCTCGCCGCCCCTCCGCGCGCCCCCCTTCTCCCCCCTTTGCGCTCGCACTGGTCCTGCACCTGGAATTCTTTTTCGCTTCTGTGTCTGGATCTGTGTGGTGCCTGTTTTTAGCACGCATACACCACGTCCCCCTTGTAAAACATTTTTTTCTCCACTTTAGCTCGTAACAGCCAGGGAAATGAGCTAAAGAGTGTGGATGGATTAATTCACCAGTGCCGGGGACAGGAGGGGCCCTTCTAGGAGTGGGTCGTTAACAGTCTTCATAAACAAAAGATTGCCTTGTTTATACCTGTTCTTCAGAGTCAGCATTTCTTAAATCTGCTCAAGGTGGAAGGGAGTGCTTTGTGTTTAAAAAATCATTTGGGCAGCACGGAAATAAGAACTGTTCACTTTGTTTCACGCGAGAGCCTAGTCCAGGACAGGTGGCCTCTGCACTGGTACAAATAAAGCAGAATTGGCCAGTTGAAACCTATCACAGAGCAGGCAGGTGAAGGGCCAGGTGGCGCGCCCCAGACCAGATGGGGATATTTACTTAGACCTTCAGTGCTTCTTGTCAAGAGTCCCTTTAATCAAGAACCTTCCTTTGGATGTTTAATCAACTGCTGGGGTCTTTGAATGTTAGTCTTTTTTTTTTTTTTTTTTAGAGAGATAAAGGTAATTCTCATTCCAGTTTTCCTCTCTCCAAAGTTGAGATGAGAAAACAGTGTTGGTGGAGTCCATGCAAGCCGCAACATCCCGCTTCCTTTCAGACTTCCATTCGAAGTTCCCAGATCTCATAGTCAAATTGACACAGCGCAAATAGTAAATTGAAAATATTATAAATCCCAGGGATATTTTTTTCATGCCAAGTAAGGCAGTGCCATCCTGGGGGTCTGTGCAGGCTCTGTGGTCCTCTGGGCCATGGGCTGGACCACCCAGCCGCTGTTGGGGACCAGGCAGCCTGGACCCTTAGCGTGGCGCTGGGTCTGCAGGAAGTCATGCGGCTCTGCACGCTGTGTTCGTCCTTGACCATCTTTGAGTTCTTCTCCTTTGATGGGACTGGGCTCTGTTGCTGGTTTTCTTCTCACTTTTCTGACGACCACGTTACTCTCCCCTCTCCAAACAGTTAACAACACGTTCGTGGAGCTCCTACTGGGGCCAGGCCCACGCTCACCTGCTGGGGTCTCTACTAAGATGGTCAAGCCCACCCTGCCCCTGCCTCTGAGCCCTCCTCTTCCTCTGTGTCTTTCAGTTCAGTTCAGTTCAGTTCAATTGCTCAGTCGTGTCCGACTCTTTGCGACCCCATGAATCACAGCACGCTGGGCCTCCCTGTCCATCACCAACTCCTGGAGTTCACTCAGACTCACGTCCATCAAGCCATCCAGCCAGCCATCTCATCCTTGGTCGTCCCCTTCTCCTCCTGCCCCCAATCCCTCCCAGCATCAGAGTCTTTTCCAGTGAGTCAACTCTTCGCATCAGCTGGCCAAAGTATTGGAGTTTCAGCTTCAGCATCAGTCCTTCCAATAAACACCCAAGACCAGTCTCCTTTAGGATGGACTGGCTGGATCTCCTTGCAGTCCAAGGGACTCTCAAGAGTCTTCTCCAACACCACAGTTCAAAAGCATCAATTCTTCTGTGCTCAGCTCTGTGTCTTTGCTCCTCCACAAAGGCTTTTATTTTCATGACTTCCTACGTTCCCACTTGTAGTTGCCCATCTGAAGTTGAGTATTAAATTTCCTCTTTTTTTCCCCCAAATTCAGGGTGTCCTCAGGATAGCCAGCTCCCTTCTGCCTCTGTGAGGAGTGGTACGAGTTTCTTTCTTTCAAGACCTGAATCCTGGAAAGCTTCCCGTGTCATGCGTTTCTCCTCTGTGCTCAGGAATCAGCCTCAGCCTTCTTCTGAGGATCTTGCTCATTCCCTCCTTCTTTGCCATTTCTACTGCCTCTGTTCTACCTGGGCTGACAGCTGCACACCTGCCTGGCCCGTCAGTGAGCTCTGCACATCCAAGCCTATGTTCCCTTTGTAAATGCCATCTCACCCATGTCCCTCTTAAGTGGCAGAGGTGATGTCTTACTCTTGACAGCGTCTGACTCACCTCCTTGCACACAGCTGGTGCATAACCAGCGCTTGTTGCTCTCTTGGCAGGAGCATAGAGGCATGTTAGCTTGTCAGCCTCACTTTCTGGCTTTCTTTACCTGGCGGAAACTTTGAAGATGATTGCCCACGGTGACAAAGTCCCCGGTGTCATAGCCGCGGGGAAAGTGCAGCGCTGCCGAGAACAGTGAAATGAATCCACAAACTTGGACATGAAATCAGGGAGGGAAGCCCAGGAATGAGAATTACTTGATGTGGGAGAAGCAGAGATGGTGAGAAGTGATGGGAGGGAGACGCTGCTGCCCTGGCTCTCTTGAGACGATGGCGTGTGCCCTTCAGCCCAGGCGGTCCGCCTTCTGTTGCCTGTTCACCGCTTTTATCTTGGCTTGTGCTGGCGGAGTGCAAGCACCAAGGCCACGGCAGGATGCGGTCGGAGGGTGCAGTCCAGAAGGCCCCAGGGGTTGGGAAGGCTGTGGCCGAGCATTCCTGGAGAGGAGGATGTGAACACAGGGATGGGGGTGACTCAGACGTCCTCCTTGAAGAGGTGACGCTTTCATAGGGTCAGACCGGAAACAGCGAACCCATATCAGAAGGGGCAGAGGAAGCGCAGGAGGAGAGCTACAGGTTCCAAGTAAGGGACGCTCCCCAGTGAGAGCTGTCACCCCCGAATCGGGCCGTGCAGAAAGCTGTGGCCTTCTCCTTCCTGGAAACGGTGGACTGGAACAGACAAACCCTTCACAGTGGCCTGAGCGCCGGCTCCTCTGGAGGCCTGGGGTGGGCCCAGCTTCCCATCCCCACGGCTGGCTTGTCTGGACCTGGCTTTGCAGGGTTAGTCTGCTGCAGGTTGCTGCTCACTCGACCACAGAAGTGAAATTTGTTACTGATGAGAAATAATAAAAGATCTTTCTTTTTCTAGACTTCCTCTATGGGTGTTGTTGTTTTCTTTCTAAATGGGGGAGTTTGTTTTGCTTTTTCTCCTTTCACGGCCTTCAAATTTAGCTTGTAGGTTTACCCTGCCCAGTGGTTCAGGGCAAGGTGATGAGGGAAGCCAGCCCAAAATACAATGGGTGCCCACCATTTTCTTCAGAGCTGGTGTGTGGACCTTGTGTGCAGGTGGAAGGCTAGGCTGCTGAAGATCTTCGAGGATGTATCAGCACTCACAGGGGAGACCTTTGGGGATGTCAGAGTGTTGTCTGTTTCTTTCAACAACCGTTTATGAAGAACGTGCTCTGTGCCCTGCATGGTTCTTGCCAGTTTCAGAAGAAACAGAAATGCGTGAGGCACAGTCCCTCCTTCCAACGCGTTTACCATCTAGCAAGGAAGATAAGCTGTGCTTACAGATCACCTTGTGCATTACAGAGAGAGGGTTAGTTATTCTGGCTCAAAGGAACACTTGAGACGGATGACATCACGCTAGAATTATAATAATTTGAAAGTCTGCTGTTTCGATCTTTGTCATTTCTACCTTGGATTAGTCTGATATTTTACTTTAAAAATATGATTTCTGAATAGGTAATAGGTTCACATGGTTCTCACACTGAAACAATTTAGAAACATTTTTATTGATGAGTTTCACTCTCACCTTGTCCCCATCCGCCCAGTTCACCCCTTATTCCCTGAAAACAGGTGACTATGTTAATTTCTTGAGTATGTATACAGACTGTTTTCATGCAAAATAAGTGTGTGTATATACACACACACATCTATTTATTTATCTAGATCTTCCTGTTTCTACATAAGAGGCAGCCTTGTTCTCCGGTGGCCTGTGGATTGGTCAGTGTGTCTTGGAGCCTTAGCATGTCAGTGCGTCCTTTTCCTCTCTTCATGGGTGAGCTGCTGCCTTCATAGTATTTCACTGTTTGGCAGAATATTGTGGTGGATCCATTATCTGTCCCTGGGTAACAAACTGCTCCGTAACTTAGTGGCTTAAACTAAAACAACGGTTTTATTTATTCACAGCTCTTCGGTGGGCTGTTGGACTGGGTTCTGCTGGGTAGTTTTTCTTTTCATGGATTTACTGCTGTGAATGGGGCCGTCTGGCAGCTTGACTGGGCCTCGATGGCCCGGCACGGCTTCACTTGCGTGTTGGCGGGAGAGTCCACCGCCGCTGGCTCCTGGTGTTCGGGCGACTAGCACAGGCTGCTTCCCGTGGTGACTAGGTTCCAAACGCGGAGAGGAATTAGGCCCCGATATAAAAAGGCTTATGAGGGCTCTCCTTGCGGCATGTTCGCTAGTGTCCCTTTACCCAAGCAGGTCACAGGGTCCAGCCCAGGGCCAGAGGGAAGGCTCTGCCCGGGGAAGGCGTCGCTGGAGGCCACTATGCAGCTATCATCTCCATGTTTTGTTGCCACCCTTATTGATGGGCACGTGGCTATTCCCAATCGTTTGGTCTTACAGATAACGCTTTAACAGATAACCTTTGTCATCAGTCAGTTAAAATGTGGGCAGGAGACATTACCAGAAGGGTTGCTGGGGCCAAGGGTCAATGCTTTAAAATCTTCTATCTATTCTATTTCTGTTATTTCTCAGGTTATTTTAAGCTTGTATTCTTCAGTCACTTGTGTAGGAGCTTTGAAAATGTGAAGAGTTCAGACAGGAAATATGTATAAACTGAATTAACTAAAAACTCATTCTTTAAAGGATGGAAGCTAGACTAGAAATCAAATAATTCTGAACAGGGTAACGTGTATTTGAATAAATACGCTTTTTATCATAATAATGCTTTACGCTTGTATTGTGCTTACGGTATAGAAAGTTTGCTTGTAATGTCTTAGTGCTCAGAATTTTATGAGCTGAAGGTATAATTGGCCCCATTTTATTGATACTTAGGTATTGGTGTTCAGTCACTAAGTCCTGTACGACTCTGTGAGACTCGTAACACGCCATGGACTGCAACACGCCCGGCTTCCCTGTCCACCAGCTCCTGGAGCTTGCTCAAACTCATGCTCATCCAGTCGGTGCCATCCAACCATCTCATCCTCTGTCATCCCCTTCTCCTTCTGCCTTCAATCTTTCCCAGCCTCAGGGTCTTTTCCAATGAGTCAGTTCTTCGCATCAGGTGGCCAAAATATTGGAGCTTCAGCTTCAGCATCAGTCCTTCCGATGAATATTCAGGGTTGATTTCCTTTAGGATGGACTGTACATATAATTATTGATTATATGTAAATATATATTATATACATATAATATGTGCATAGGTATAATATGCATAGAAATATCTTTTCTTGTTTTAAGACTTCGGGAGTTACCTGGCTTGCCCTGTCTCAGATCACAGTCGGGTTGTTTCCAGCCCTGTGGCAGGAGCTCGACTCTTCCCAGGAGCTCGACTCTTCCCAGGAGCCGCGTCTCGTTTTGCAGGGACTCGTGTCGTAGCCCGTCTTGGGCTTCACTGTGGCTCAGTGGTGAAGTACCCGTCGGCCAATGCAGGGGACACAAGTTCAGTCCTTGGGGTGGGAAGATCTGGAGGAGGAGATGGCAACCCACTCCAGTATTCTTGCTGGGAAAATGCCTTGGACAGAGGAGCCTGGTGGGCAACAGTCCATGGGGTCACAGAGTTGGACACAACCGAGGAACGGAGCACAGCCTGGCCCGGTATCCCGTCTTAGCCTCAGATACATTCATTTGCTCCACGGAGCACAGCCTGGCCCGGTATCCCGTCTTAGCCTCAGATACATTCATTTGCTCCATGGAGCACAGCCTGGCCCGGTATCCCGTCTTAGCCTCAGATACATTCATTCATTTGCTCCACTTGCTAACTGCCATCCGAATACCTCACAATCACATGAGATGTCTTCTCAGGAGGCTCTTTTAAAAACCAGAAATAGGTCATTTCTAAGTTCTGAATACTCGAGAAACATCCCCCAATATTTCTCTTGTTCTGCACGTGACATCACTGACAGCTGTATTTTCTGATCTGAGTCACTAGTAAATCTTGAAAGAGGAATTCTTTTTAAGCTCATGTGCTTGCTTTCAGCTTTCAGGAAAGAGAAGGGAGTTATTTTTAAATAAAACCTTGTCTTGGCCCTCTTGCAGCGGACGCGAAAAGCAGACTGTTGAGTTTTTTTCATTCACACTCAGACGTTTTCATAGGAGCTCGGTCACGGCGAAGTGGGCCCCACACTCAAACCACCCACTTCCCTGAAGCTTGATTGATGAGCAAAGCTGTTCTGCCTGAGGGCAGCCTGTTTGCAGGAGCTGGGATGATGACGGGTCCAACATGCACAGATTTCAAACCAGGTCTCTTATCCCAGGACTGCAGGGTGTAGGCCAGAATGTTTGTTTTTAAGGCAGGAGAGGGGGACAGATGCACATTGGGAGCAGGGCAAGCCACATGGATCAGGAGTCACCCCATATTCTAGAATCTCCCCAAGAATGTGGCGGTTCAGGCCAAAGTCCAATCCTGAGCAGCTAGGAACAGGCCGCGGAGCTGTGATGTGCAGGTGAGTGGAGAGATGTCTAGTCCAATCCTGTGCAGCTAGGAGGGGGCCCAATCGGACTAAGAATCGCTACACATCAACGAGAGGTGTACATTTAAAGAAAGATAGAAATTTGATGCTGAGTCGAAAGAGCCTGTGATGGAAGTTTGGAAGTAGAGCCAGGCAGTGACACTGTGAACAGGATGAGTCGGAACCGCATCTTTGCATAGCTGCCTCTCTGCTGCACCCAGCAGTGTCTTACAGAGTAGGCTGAGCAGAAGCATGGAGGCCCCAGATGCTAAGATTCAGTGTAACCTTGGAAACCATCTTGCCCAGGCTCCCATTTTAGGGGGAAGTAAACTGAGGCACAGGAAGGTTAGGAAAACGGCCTGGGGTGGCTTGCCTGGTAGAGCCAGGTCTTCTAAATCTTAGTACAGTTACTTGTCAGCGGATTGTGCCGCCCATTACTCTATGAAAGTTATGGGAATGAATGAATAAATTAATTTCCTTTTTAAAGAAACTTATTTAAAAGCTGGATAGGGGCTTTCCAGGTAGCTCAGGGGCAAAGAATCACACCTGCCAAGCAGGAGACGTGGGTTTGTTCCTTGGGAAGACCCCCTGGAGAAGGAAATGGCAATCCACCCCAGTTATTCTTGCCTGGGCAATCCCACGGACAGAGGAGCCTGGTGGGCTACAGTCCACAGGGTTGCAAAGAGTCAGACATGACCGAGCAACGGAGCATGCCCTCAGGCATTTAAAAGTTATTTGTTCAAGTCTTATCCCAGCTGGTACATCCTGTTGGTGGTGGTGGGAAAAGGAGGGTTGTAAGGATGAACTGGTTAGTGTTTTTTGAAGGACCTTCTGGAATCTGGGTTTGCCTTAAACCTCAGTATTGGATGAAAAAATTGAACTTTTCTGATGATTTGTTATCAGCTCAAGGCGCAGATAGACTGCGAGTCGGGGGGAGTTCAGCCAAGGCTGAGTCCGTGTGCTGGATCTCAGCGCAGCAAGAGGAGCAGAAGTCTTTAAGGAAGAGGCCCCGGCCTTGCACTTGGTTCCTCTGCAGTGTGGGAGGCTCACTGCCCGCTTCATGCAGAAGGTGCCTGACTTACTCCAAATGGGCAGTGCATTCAGACATCCAGGCAAATGTCACCCCTTCCTTCAAACTGATTTTCTTTCCACCACGTGGAATTTTCTGTCATCTCTGGCTCTTGGCTGGCTGCTGGGACACAGGAGAAACTTTCTTCAGGGCCTTCACAGAGGTGTCTCCCAGAGTCTGTTGTGAATCCGTTCGCCTGAGAAGAGGGGCACTGGAGTCTCCCTCTCCCCTACAAGGGGTCAGGGCTAGTCGTTATCTCCCTTTGGAGACAGAAATCAGGCATTGTTCTGCCAGCCAGTGAACACGTTCTAGAAACCCATTTATCAATATCTACAACACTGCTTCATATTTGGTTTCCTGTGTCGTCAAGAAAAACCTGCAAATAACTAAAAGTAGGGATTCCAATGAAATGTGGGTTCTACTTCGCTAGGTTTGGTGTGGGAGGCTGTGTAACTCTAAGAATACCGGTAGTGGTATCTATCTACATTCTAAGAATTAGGGAGGCGAGGTTTGTACCGAATTAAATCACCCTGTCATATCTGTGAGGCTTCCTGCAGAACGAAGGCAAAAATAAACCCAAACAAACAAAACAAGAACGTGTCTGAAGACAGTGAGCCCTGCGCTTTGTGAGCCGTAAAGAGTCTGCACCGGGCCTGGAAAGCTTCTTGCAGACCTGCTTTCTTGAAAGGTGCTTCTGCTGGGCCGCCGGGGGAGGTGTCACCTGTCGCTACTGTTTTGCCTGTGGTTCTTACTACGCTGTTTACCTGGGGTGTGGTTGCCAGTGTTGGGATCTTCTTGATAAAAAAGGGGAGGAGAGAGAAGACGCTGCCCACAGCACGGAGCACGTGGGACGAGTCCAGCTCGGCCGTGTTGCGTGCATGTGTGTGTGCGTGCGCGTGTGTGCGTGTGCGTGCGCGTGTGTGTGCGTGTGTGCGCGTGTTTCTCTGTATGTCTGTATCTATCAGCGTGTGTCTCTGTCTCAGTGTGTGTGTGTCTAGGTATGTCTGTGCGTCTGTGTGTGTGTGTGTGTGTGTCTGTGTGTCTGTGTGTCCGTGTGTCTGTGT
>SJXO01000677.1:337378-374438 GCA_006408615.1 Connochaetes taurinus | reverse complement strand
GGGGGAGGGCCGGGGGGGGGGGGGGGGGGGGGGGGGGGGAGGGAGGTTCAAGAGGGAGGGGACACGTGTGCACATATGTACGGGACATGTGTGCGCCTGTGGCTGACTCATGTTGGCAGAAACCAGCACAATATTGTAAAGCAAATATCTTGCAAGAAAGAAAATGCAAAGAAAACCCTGACTTCTGAAAAGATTTTAGAAAATTAAAAAAATAAATACGGAGCTATATTTATATTAGCAAGTCCCAGAGAATATATACTATGGCACAGAATGATTTAGTCAAGCTTTTCATTCAAAACTAGTGAATTAATTGCTCTCATCTCAATGGTGTCCAATTAGCTAGGGGATCTTTATCAAGTGTGGACTTACTTGGGATTTGAACCATGGGAAATGATGGGAAATAGCTCTTTTTCACGTTTTTTATCCTAGGAGGTGGGCATCTATTTCTTTGCTTAGTTTGACAGTAAGTGTAAAGAAAAGAACGAGAACTTTTGATGGTGTGATCAGGGGTGAGTAATATGGTAAACCCCAGTTTATCTCAAGTACAGTAAATGGTTCTGTTAGCTAGAAGAGTGAGGTGTTCTGGTTAATTCAACCCCCTTTAAAAAAAAAAAAAAACCTAGACCACTTCTCTGACTAATTTTTACAGAGTTCAATACAACAAAACACATCCGACCACACAACTACCCAGACATACGTATGTGTCTTAATGATTCAGACAATATTTGAGGGTTTCCCCAAGCCCAGGGGTCATCGAGAAACTCATCAGTCATGTTGGAAATGGCCATTGGTGGGGACTTGGGGCTGATAGAAGGCTGGCCTGCAACTGCTGGTTGGAAATAGCACCTGCTTTTCCTTGGAGGAGAGATGGGGGAGGGGAAGCCAAGAGCAGGCTTTGGTATCATCACTGCTGTTTGGCCAGAGGTGAAGGCCGCTTCTCATTTTCCCAGGGCTCATCAGGCAATATGTGATGCTTTTATTGGGCTTATAAACACTCGCAAATACACAGGCCCTAAAGTGAGATAATGTATGGAAAGGATTTAGTGCTGAGTGGAGCACACAGAAACCCTCAGTCAACGTGAGGAACCTTGAATGCGTTTGTCTGTGATTCATTTGGTCTGTTGTTGGAGAGCTCTTCTCACACCTCCTTCTTGGCTGGAGGAACTTGATTTGCCTGAGCTAGGACCTCCCGCGTTGTTTACATTTTTGAGAACTGCAGGGAACTATCATTAATTTAACGGTGAATAGTGAAATCAGTTAATATTATGGCTTCAGATTGTACCTTCATCTCTGGGACAAGAGAGAATTGGGCAAGTGTGAAAGAAATCTAGTGTTTTGTTTTTTTTTTCCATGTTGTTAAGAGTCTAGTGAATTTTGGGAGGGCAATTTGACCTTGATTTTGAAAATACTAACTTTACATACACTTTGACTCAGTTTCATTTCTAGGAGACTTTCCTACGTGTATGTAAGGACATCCATTGTGGCATTATTTTGTTTTTGCAGAAAAAGCCAAAAAACAAAGTGGGGGAAAAAAAGAAATATCCATGTAGAAAGACTGGCTAAATGAATGTAAATTGTTTTGAACTGAAATGCAACTGTTTAAAAAAACGTGATAGACATAAAGTCACACAGGAAGACGCCCAATTATTGTAGAGTGGAAAAGTTGAGGTCTGTATGGAGCATATGATTTCATAGTTGAGAAAAAATTAGAAACATACATATATGCATGTATGCACATAACATTTTCTGGAAGGAGATACAATATACTGTTCTGTTACTATAATTTAATAATTGTGAGCATTGTGAATTAAAATGATTAGTTAAGACAAAATACACATTAAAATTAGTTGAGAAACACATATTAAGTGTTTATAGTAAAATGGGTATTAAATTGCTTCAAGATCTGCTCTCTTATGTTTAAGCATTTTCTAGTTTGCATTCTAATTTACTTATTCAGACTTCTACACGCGTCACATGTACAGTTAAACTTCAGTTCAACTTGTGTGTGTGTGTGTGCTGTGTCATTCAGTAGTGTCCGACTCTTTGAGACCCCGTGGACTGTAGCCCACCAGGCTCCTCTGTCCATGGGATCCTCTAGGAAAGAGTACTGGAGTGGGCTGCCATGCCCTCCCCCAGGGGCTCCTCCCGACCCAGGGATCAAATCTGAATCTCCTGTGTCTCCTGCACTGGTGGGCAGGTTCTTTCCCACTAGTGCCACCTGGGAAAGTTCAGCTTCCGGGCGTTCACAATTTCTAAACCGGTATTTTAATTCTATTTCTGACAGGGTAGGAGGCAGTGGTGATCACATTACTTGTTAAACCCCCACCTCTGTATTAAACACTTGTACTTATGTGTTCTCTTAACCGCACACAATTCTGAAAGATGAAGAGGAAACAGAGGCTCTACCCACTGAAGTGACTCTCCAGGAAGTTTGGGAACCAGCGCTCAAACTGGGTCTGGCTCCAGAGAGCCTGCTGTTCCCATGTGTCCTTCTGCCTGAGATACGGCGGCGCTGGTGAATTAACTTCTCAGAGAGTCTGTTTTGCTTTTGAAATAGATAATTTTGAAAAAAAAAGAAGAAAGATATAACAGAAAACACGTTTTCATTGTTTGCTCTTGTCGATTCCAGCACATTCCACCATCATCATCATGAACTACTCTGTGCGGCACATGTGTCTGATCTTTGAACACAGGCTTAGGAAGCTGATGGAAACCTCCCAAGCCCGTTCGATTCTATTTCCATAGTGTGAACCAACCCACTGGGCGTGGGGCCCAGGGCAGCCAGCCGTCTAGAGCCACTGCAGCCTGCCGGGCTGGGCCCGACTTGGAGCCCACCAGACCACTGTTTATTTTCCTGAGATAAAGAACAAAGGAAGACACAGGAGTGAAATCTGCTTTTGAAAGCCTTCAAGCAGTGTCATTTTTATTAGTTGAACTCACTCTAGGTGTGGCCTGGTTTTGCTCGCAGAGGTTTCCGCGGCCTCAGAGCGGACGCGCAGGGCGGCCCCGGGGCGGTAAGAGCAGCGCCCGGCCGGCCCTCCCAGTCCCCGGCGCCGCCGGCTTCTCTGTGTCCTTCCCGCCCTCCTCTCCCGCACCTCTTTCCTGAGATCTCGTCTCTGTCTGAAGGTGGTCCTGGCATTTCCAACCCAGTAAAATGGGATTGGCACCGGGGCTGTGTTCACGGAACGGCCGTCTGACCCAGTTTGTTCGGTGGCTTGATTGATTTGGCTGTGCTGGGTCTTTGCTGCAGCGCGGGCTCTTCCTAGTTGCAGATCGGGGCTGCTCTCGAGGTGGGCTGCGCCGGCTCCTGTTTGCAGCGCGGGCTCTTGCTAGTTGCAGATCGGGGCTGCTCTCGAGGTGGGCTGCGCCGGCTCCTGTTTGCAGCGCGGGCTGTGAGGCGCGCGGACTTCAGAAGCTGCAGCGCGCGCGCTCAGTGGTTGCGGTGCTTGGGCTTAGTCCTGAGGCTCTCGTGATCCTGCCGGCTCAGGGATCGAACCACGGTCCCCTGCGTTGCAGAGCGGGTTCTTAACCCCTGGACTGGAGAAGCCCTGACCCAGTTTTGTGAAAGACTTTCTAGAGGAAATGATAATGATTCTGAGGCCTGAAAGAGAAATAACAGAGGCGCCCAGTTATCCGGGAAGAGAGATCGGAATGTCTAGAAGCCCGGAGGCTCTCTCGGAGAACTCTGCGCCTCGATCCAGCTGTGTCTCCAAGCGTCTTCGAATGAGGATATTGGCTACAGACTAGGCCCTTGACCTTGTTAACGGCTCACCATATCAGTATAACTAGGATACAAAAACATTCCTGGAATCGATGACTTTTTTCCTAAAAATCCCTCCAACATCGTTGTTGATACTGTGGGAATTTATGACTCAGATCTCCTGCATCTGTCTTCTCTTCCTAAAGTCGCATTGGCAGACGATATGCCTGGTCAAGGTGAAAACTTCAGGAACTTGTGTAGAGTGAAGTGATAACTGCCAATTCTTGCAAAGGGACTGTTGGTATAATATCCTTTTTGCAAAAATCAGGAAACGTTTAAGGCTGGAGTTTCTGTTTTCAATAACGAAGATGGATATTCACAGAAGAGGAGGAGGAAGGAAAACAGAACGCTCCAGCCTCAGGCGTTGCGTTTGGGCTTGTTTTATTTGTCACTGATGGAAACACCAAAGGACAATTCTCCTTTTATTTCTTTTCCTGTGTCCAGCACTAAGGCATGCTTTTGAACCTTGAGCTGTATTATCTTCAGACAATACACAAACCTAGTTTTTCCCAATTTATACATGCCAGAGTTTGGGGTCTCATCTGCCCTCTGGCTGGTCGAGGAAATCTTTCTTTGGAGTTCTTTTCCTTATTCTGTTTCAACACCTAAATTTATTTATTTATGTTTTTGCCCATGGGTACTAAAACTGAAAGGGTGCAGGTCAAAGTTGAAAATACCTCTGTGCCAATAGGCTAATCAACCTGAAAAGTCCTAGTTGTGGCACATGGGATCTTTTTCTCTTTTTTTCAGTCATGGCACGTGGGATCTAGTTCCTTGCTGCTAAGTCGCTTCAGTTGTGTCCGAATCTGTGCGATCCCATAGACGGCAGCCCACCGGGCTCCACCTTCCCTGGGATTCTCCAGGCAATAACACTGGAGTGGGCTGCCATTTCCTTCTCCAGTGCATGAAAGTAAAAAGTTAAAGTGAAGTCGCTCAGTCGTGTCCGACTCTTCGTGACCCCATGGACTGCGGCCATGGACTAGTTCATTGACCAGGGACCAAACAAACCTGGGCTCCCTGCACTGGGAGCCCGGAGTCTTAGCCGACGGACTACTAGGGAAATCCCTGTATTATTATTTTAAACTGACAAATGTGTTCTGGTTCAAGATCAGCCATAAGTTGAATTGTAAAGAAAAGAAAAAAATACAATTTATAATTAACACAATTTGCAGTTAATATTAAGGGGCAAGCACAGTCAAATCATGGGCTTCCCTGGCGGCTCAGAGGGTAAAGAATCCACCCACAATGCAGGAGGCCTGGGTTCGATCCCAGGGTTGTGAAGATCCCCTGGAGGAGGGCACGGCAACCCATTCCAGTATTCTTGCCGGGAGAATTCCTGTGGACAGGGGAACCCGGCGGGCCACAGTCCATGGGGTTGCAAAGAGTCAGACATGACTGAGCGACTAAGCACAACACAGCACACACGGTCAGATTGTACATGAGATGAATTTAGCGAAAAGAGAAACAACAAAACGCTATTCTTTTAATTGACAGCAAATGTCCACTAATTATAAATGAAAGACAGTCCGCAATTCTTTCAGTAGAAACCCTAGTTGGAAACTGAGACTCCTGTAGTAACTATTAGGCATCGTAGGGTCGGGTAGGTCAGTCACACGTGTGTAATAAAGACAGTAAATCGACATAACTATGGCTGTGATGAAATGTGGATAAAGCACTTTGAACCTCCACAGAAATAAGCAGAGTATAAATAGATAGCATGCTCAGGCAGAGAGAAAATCAAGTGCTATTTTAGCACTTGGGCTAGGGATAATTTATTGTTCAGGCTCTTTGGTTGAGTCAGTGTTTATATGGTACTGTATATTAACAGACAAAAATAGTCTGTACACATCACTGTCTTGGACAGATTCCTGAGTGATCAGCAGAAACTGTTCCAACAGACCACTCCCCTACAAGGAAGGGATTTATAATATTTTAAATATTCATCCTAAAAATCCAAGCTGTCTTGACGATTTGTTTGGTAATACATCTGGTTCAAAGAGAAGCAACGCGGCGTGCACAATGGAAAAAGACAAAGTGGCTCACACTCCAAGCTCTGGGGCCTAGGTCGCCTGGCTTCAGCGCCCAGCGCTGCGCTTCCTGGCTGTGTCGACCCTGGGCACGTCACTTGGCTTCTCTGTGCCGGGTCTTGCTCCTCAGTCGGTGGGGTCGCTGACAGTCCCGGCCTCACTGTTGAGATGGTGACGTGGCTTGATGCAGTAGAGCGCGCGGCCCAGCACCTGGCGCAGAGCGAGTGTGAGCCGCCCGCGTGTTGTCTCCCAACCTTTCCCTTCCTTGTGGTATCTTTCTCTTTTTAGTATTGAGAAAAAGGTGTTTGTTTGGCTGCGGCAGGTCTCAGCTGAGGCGTGCAGGGTCTCTGGTTGTGGCGTGAGGGCTCGGCGGTTGCGGTGAGGGCTTCGTCGCCCCACAGTGTAAGGGGTCTTCATTCCCTGAGCAGGGGTCCCGCCGTGTCCCTGCACTGCAGAGTCTTAACCACCGGGCCACCAGGGAGGTCCCCTCGGAGGGTGTTTTTCAACAACCTTTCCTTGATCATGTCCCGTGTGTCAAGCACTTTGTCCCATACTGTTATCTTACCTGTCCGTTATGAAGTCACAGTCAAGTATTTGAACCCAAGTCTGTTTGGTCCAAGACCCATCCTTTTCATCATGACACTTAACTACTTTTTCTTAAAAATAAGCCCTTTGAGTTCAACTCCAGCCAGTTCTGGCTCACTGCTCTATCCATTTGAGCTCTATTTTTATTTGCAACTTTGAGTATGTTTCATCACTTCAGTTTATATCTCCCCGACTAAATTCTGTGTTCTTTTTTTATTAATTAATTTATTTTAATTGGAGGATAGTTTACAGTATTGTGGTGGTTTTCCCATACATCGACATGAATTACGCACGGGTGCACGTGTCCCCATCCTGACCCCCCTCCCCCCCCACCCCTTCCCTCCCGGTTGTCCCAGAGCACCGGCTTTGGGTGCCCTGCTTCATGCATGAAACTCGGTCATCTGTTTTACATGTGGTAATATACATGTTTCAGTGCTATTCTCTCAAATCATCCCACCCTCTCCTTCTCCCTCATAGTCCAAAAGTCTGTTCTTTACATCTGCGTCTCTTTTGCTGCCTTGCATATAGGGTCGTTGATACCATCCTTCTAAATGCCTTATATATGCATTAGTATACTGCATTGATGTTTAAATCCTGTGTTCTTCAAGAGGAAGCATCTCTCATAACTCCTTCTGGCAATCTTTTCGACTGCCTTTCAGTCTGATTATACCAGAATCAGGCATGGCTGAAGGATTAAACAGATTGGAATTTCTACCAGCCATGAAGTTTTCCCCATACCTAAGGAGCAGAGCAGATGCTCGCGGCTTCCACAGAAGCCGTGCACAGCACCCAGGCCCATAAAACACAGGTCATTTCTGAGTCTACACACAGTCTTCATGCAAGACAAAGGGCAGTAATTCAAGAAGTAGCTACGGAAGCCTTTCCACTGTCTGTTGGGCCATTTCTACAGGAGGGTTAAGAGTATGACCTCCAAGAGACCCCCGAGGGGGCATTACTTGTTGAATCCAGCATCGTCCAAGGTCTGAACTTCATCCTGGTAGCCTGGAGACCTGATTTGTCGATTCCTCAAGGACAGATCTGATTCTTAGGGACTGACTCCCGTTAACAGCCCACTGGACAGGTGCTCAACCAAAAGGCCAGTACGTTCATTTGTAAATGAGACAGCTGGTGCTTTGCTGTCCCAGCCCACACTCTCTCTCCAGGCAGGTTTTCTTCAGAAACCAGACTTGCTTCAGAGGTAGCTTGGTGAGCGCAAGGTCTGAACAAAGAAAGGGAGGAGACCGGGTTGGTTTGAGAACAATGACAGCAAGATGACATCACACGCTTATTCCCAAGATTGCCTCGGTTACGCAGCCAAGGTTGGCGTGGAGGCAGCTGAGGCTGGCGTGGAGGCGGCCGAGGCCGGCGTGGAAATGGCCGAGGCCGGCGTGGCGGCGGCCAAGGCTGGCCTCCAGTCCACT
The DNA here is from genome assembly GCA_006408615.1 of Connochaetes taurinus. Classification (NCBI taxonomy): domain Eukaryota; kingdom Metazoa; phylum Chordata; class Mammalia; order Artiodactyla; family Bovidae; genus Connochaetes; species Connochaetes taurinus. Next base: position 366,645 of record SJXO01000677.1, on the reverse strand, counting down.
GGCCTGCAGCTGACTGGTCTGCTTCCGCCTGGCACAGTCATCCGCTACGCACATCCATCAGGTTGGAGACAAAGCTTTCAGGAGCAGATCCATCTGATGTCTTCAGAGTGCCTTTCTTCCTCTGTGCTGGCCGCCTGTGTGGTCCTAGAGATGGGGCATGTCTGAGGGGCAGGGTCTGGGGCAGGCTCTGACCCCCTGGAATAGAGTATTGGTGCACTTTGGCGAGCTGCCATCCAAGGCAGCTCAAAGTCAGGCAAGAAGAGAGGCATATTCTGTTATTCTTGGTAAAATAAATCACACCGCTTAAAGTGCACAAGAGACAGGAAGGAGAAGAGAGCAGAGGGCTTCTCTCTGGGCAAGTGCTTACTCTTCCCGCTGTGTGATCACGGCGTCCACACTGAGTCCTCAGACAGGTTGCTTTTCAACCCCCACCCCCACCCCCCACGTTCAAAGGGCAGCGTCCCGGGTTCCCCTTCCTCTGAGCTCCGGCCGCACTTGTCTCCACTCAGAGGCCAGCCTGCGTCCTCAGCTCCTTCCTCAGGGCTGCGTTAGCTCCCAGTGTCTTTGAAATTCGTCTCTCGTAGAGGCAGCTTCAGCTCTCTGAGGTCGCTGTGGGCACAGCTGAGCTGGTGGCCGCGTGGGCCCCTCTTGTGGGGAACAGCATCCTGAGCCCAGGGTCCCCCCGGGACCTGGGTGGTGCTCAGCTGACTTGGAGCCTGGTGAGGCGGGCAGGTCGCTCATCAGCCTCTCCTGCGGGGGCCCAGCTTCCTCACTGGGGGGCCTGGAGGAGCAGACACCCCACCTCTGCCCTCCTCTGCTTGGTCTTGGCCTTCAGCCAAGAGAGAGGGGGACGGAATGGTCTGCCCCTTTGCTCTCTGAGCTGCTGACTGGTCTAACTCCGCGTGGAAAGCCTCGCACTTGTTACCCTTCCCTAGCATGTCCTGGTCCATGGCAAATAGTGGGTTTGAGCCACACCTTCAACGCGGCATGGATTTGCCCGTTCACTGGCGACCTGCCGGCGCTGAGCTGTGTGTCACATAGAACACATGCTTTCCGCGGCAGTACCGCGACCTCCGTGGTCTCAGAAGACCCCAAAGCTTTACTGCTGTTCCCTTCCCAGCGCGTTCACCCCTGGTGGGCTGCATCCATGTCACACCGGGAACTCTTTAAACGAGTTGTCCTCATCCTTGGCTTCCCTGGAGGCTCAGACCATAAAGAATCTGCCTGCAGTGAGGAAGACCCGGGTTTGATCCCTGGGTTGGGAAGATCCCCTGGAGAAGGGAAAGGCTACCCACTCCAGTATTCATGCCCAGAGGATTCCATGGACAGAGGAGCCTGGTGGGCTGCAGTCCATGGGGTCCCAAAGAGACGACTCAGACAGATACCCGAAGAGGGAGCATGAGGTTGTGTTGGTCCAAAAGGCGTCCTTGAGGAGACCGGCACGGCGCAGAGCTGCGCGGGAGGGTTCCTGTCCTCCTCGCGTGCGTGCGTGACGCAGCTGGGAGCGGGATGCAGGGCGGGCCGTGACGCCAGCCGTGCAGGCATCTTCACGGTGGCGGTCTTGCAGGAGAGTCTGCACAGCCGCTCCCGGTCCAGCTCTGTAATCAGCAGGGAGGCCGAGGTGGCTGCCCTTCCGTCACCACCGCCCCCCAGGCCCCAGGGGAGCCATGCAGACTCTCCCCGAGTCCCTCCAGGGAGACGGGATGAGGCAGCCTGTCCAGGGACGGGATCTGTGCCCATGTGGTCAGCTGGTGTAGTTGGGCATTTTCTCAGCAGGTGTGGCTGAAGGTCACCCGAGGTCACCTCCTGTGTTTTCATGGTGCTTTGTGGAGGACAGTGGCCAGAGGACCTCCACGAGCGTGTTCAGGCAGGTTTCTGGGTTCTGCCGATTGTATGTGGCAGCCTGGAGTAAGGCCACCCGCCTCCATCCCAGCTGCACCCTAAAATCACCCAGGAGTGTGTTGTAGGCTGATGCCCAGACTGAATCCCACCAGACTCTGTGGGTGGGAGCCAGAATCCCTGAGTGATTGTGTGAGTGATGGTGCGAGCGATGGTGCAAGCGATGGTGTGAGTGTGCGAGTGATTGTGCGAGTGTGCGAGCGATTGTGCGAGTGTGCGAGCGATTGCATGAGCGATTGCGCGAGCAATGGTGCGAGCGATGGTGTGACTGATGGTGCGAGCGGTTGTGCGAGCGATGGTGTGAGTGTGCGAGCGATGGTGCGAGCGAGGCTGAGGACTCGCTCTGCGGTGACCTAAATGGGAAGGAAATCCAGAAAAAGGGAAGAAATGGGGCTTCCCTTGCAGTCCAGTGGCTAGGAATCCGCCTTGGAATACTGGGGTCGTGGGTTCGTCCTCTGCTCTGGGAAGATCCCACATGCCTTGGGACAACAGACGCCTTGGGCCAAACTACTGAACCTGCGAGCTGCAAGCATGGGGCTTGCGCTCTGCAGAGAGAAGCCACACACCTCGACTAGAGAGCCCTCGGACAGCAGCAAAGACCCAGAGCAGCCAAAAACAAAGAAATATGTATCCGTACAGCTGATTCATCTTGCTGTGCGGCAGAAACTGACACTCCATTGTTAGGCAAGCTTACTCCAATAAAAAGTAATTTAAAAGAAGACTGAGGACTAACTGCTGTAAGGAAGGGAGAGAGGATGAAAGCAAAGCAGGGTAAAAGGGAAGAAGGGAACTGAGAAATACAGAAGAAATGGAGGGCTGCCCTGGGATGGTGGAGAGAGAGACGGTTCCTAACCAGCAAGTGCCCGAGGCTCCCCGCAAGAGGGAGGTGTGCCAGCCCAGTCCCCCCAGGATGACTATGGGGATCGAGGCCGCGCCCCCCAGGATGAATATGGGGGTCGAGGCCACGCCCCCCAGGATGATTATGGGGATCGAGGCCACGCCCCCCAGGATGAATATGGGGATCGAGGCCGCGCCCCCCAGGATGAGTATGGGCGATCGAGGCCGCGCCCCCCAGGATGAATATGGGGATCGAGGCCACGCCCCCGAGGATGAAAGGATGAATATGGGGATCGAGGCCGCGCCCGGGTCTAGGTGTGGTCGGATGCGCCTGGTCTCGCCATCCGGTGAACCATGTACCAGCTGTGTGCCTCAGGGCACAGAGCTCCCCTGAACTTCCCTGAGCTTCTGGGCTCTCTGATGGTCCCTGCAGGGCTGTACGATGGATTTGATGGGATGATGGTGAAGGTGACACGCGACGGGTGTTCTGCACGTGGTTGCTCTGTAGTAAGAAGCTTTAGAAGAAATGCCTACTTCTATTCCAATAAAAAGTTACTAGCTCTTCGCATCAGTTATTTCTCTCTGCTCTCCTGAAAGACAGTGGTTCTGAAATACTGGCTCAGGAGAGTTAATACAGAGCTCAGAGGCCCGGCTCACAGAAGGACTCATATTTACATCAGCCCCCGGGGTGACTGACACAGGAAAGCCCGGGAGCCTTTCTGTAAGGAAAGCTGGGGCATCCTGCACTGTCCTGAGGACGGAACAATCAGCTGCAGCGGGTGCCGGGGAGGCTCTGTTAGGCTCTGTTAGGGAGCCTCACCACCTTCTATTTGTTTGCTTCACCTCCTTGTTTCCTGAACTTTCTAATGATTTTGGTGAACTTCTGCCCCACCCCAACATAGACAAGGGCCAGCAGGCACCCGGCGGGGTAATTTTGGCAAGGTTCCACCTTTCATTTACAAGTCAAACTGAGACAGGCTCTAAAACTGGCATCCTCCGAATTAGTAACCCCTCGCCAAACAAGGCGAGAGCCTTTTCCTCTCTGCCTGCAGAGGCGAGAATGAGTCGTCTTGCTCACTCTTTGTGCTCGATACCCCTGAAAGCGTCTCATTTGGAGCCTTCGATCGTCAGCTATGAGAGTGCAAAGTGAAACAGCATCCTCTCAGCGTTTAGTATTTATTTTCAAAGGCACGCGGGGCCCCTGGACCACAGTGAATCAAAGCGTCTGTGCACGGACAAGTTTCCACGGGTGCTGCGAGAGTGTTGGCCTGTGGGAGCCCACAGGGGCGCCCGGTGGATTTAGTGCTTATAGTTTCTGTTGTAACTGTAATGGGAGAGAGGGTGTGTCTGCCCGGCGGAGCAGCTGCTGTAGGGCCTGAGGCCTGGGGGCAGGAGGGGCTTTGGTGATGGCGGCCCATGGCCAGCCAGGGTCTGCGGGGAGTGGAGGGGGTCTCCTTCCTCTGCAGTGTGGTCCCCACTGCTTCTTGGAGGCAGAGTTCCCACTCCGAGCAGCCTGGCCACTTGCTGGCTGGTGGCAAATCACTCACGTTGCCCTGGTAGGCCTGGGAAAGTGGAAACACCATGGAGACCAAGCCTGGCGGTGGGGGCGGGCAGCTCGCCTCCGCCCCTGCTTCAGGGGGGTAAATACTGTCCCAGGAGCCACTGTCTCAGGAGCAGCCCATGGTTCGTTTTGTTTCATGAAGGGGAAGGGATTCCTGCTGCAGGTTTTGCTAAAGGACAAGAATTCCTAGCAACACCAAGGGCTACTGCTTTATGGGCGGGACTTTAATTTCTCTCTTTTCTGTCCTTTATGATTTGGTGAGGGTGCTGGAGTTTGAACCTTTTAAGTGGCCTAAAACTAAAACTTATTTTCCATAACCTGTCAGGGGTTAATAAAATATCTGCTAGGGATCCCTGGAGTCTTTGGAAGGGAGAAGAAGGGAAAAGAAAGAAGTGTTGTAGAAATGTACGGTTTTAAAATTCATATCTAAAAAAAAAAAAAAATAAAATAAAATAAAATAAAATTCATATCTAAAATTGTGCTTAAATGATAGCCATAGGTTGCCATATACTGAGTTAATGCTTGCCGGGGTGGGGGGCACAGGAATATCCTGGAGTTCTTTCGTGAGTGAAGGGAGTATTAAATATTCATCAAAATATCTTTTTGATATGTATCAGTATACAGAAATGGCTAAATGAAGGAATAGTCAGAAAAATGGCGCCATGCCAGTGATGAGATTTAATATCTGTCGAGCACCCCACGTGCCGGGTGCCATTCAAAGTGCAGCACACCTTCACGGGCACTCGCTCCATCTTCTAGCCTGTAGGTCAGACGCTGCTGTCACCCTCCTCTTAGAAAGGAGGAGGGGCCGATCTGAGCGAAATCTCTTGACTTGAGCTGTCAAGGTCAATGTCCATGCAAGTATCAACAGTAACACTGAGACCTGGACGCAGGCAAGCCCCTGGCTGAGAGGTGCCTTCCGTCCTAAGCGGGAGTTGGGATCTTTCCTCCCACACCCAGCCTGCGGCCCTCTGGAAACCAGAGCTATGGGACTTGAACTTTTCTGGCTTCGCCCTTCTTGCCTCAGTTTGCAAATGGCACCAGGAGGGAACGTGTGGAGGGGTTCCTCTTCAGAGCTTGGTGTGAGGTGAGACGAGACTCGGGCTCTGGAGGCATCCAGGGCTGCCTCCTGGAAAGCTGCAGTGTCCGGTGTGTGTCTGAGAATCTGGCAAGGCTGCCAAACCAGGCCGCTTTCTTATCATCTATTTGACGCTCTCTAGACTCTTCTGCCTTGAAAACTGGAAGCTTTTTCTTTCCCAACTGCAGTAACTTGGCTGAGCACCTCCCTGGCTCTCGGGAAACGTTCTTTGGTGGGTGGACCATTCCTTCTTGCTCTCCGTTGTGAAATCTGTGTGTATCAAGTGCGGGAAAGTAGGTGAAAACCGTTGCTTGGCGCCCACGCTGTGCTTCAGGAAACCTATTCAGAGGTTCCCAAGCAGAGGTTCTGGAAGCAGGGAACCAGCCAGAATATTCTTGCTGCTTTACTATTATTTTTAAATGACAGACTTGTGCTTTTCCATCCGTTTTAATTGAGTCAAGTCCCATGACTTCTGTGATCCCCAAATCCTCCATAAATTCACATACAACTGGCTTCCCCCAACCCCGCCCTACTCCCTTGAAACCCTCTCCGTTCCCAGCCTGGGAACCTGCCCTTTAAATTGGACATGGCTCGGATTTTAATCTCTCCTCAAAGGCACAGTGACAATTTCACAACAAAGCAGGCAGTTGGGTGGGGGGAGAGTTTTGTTTTCTGCTCCCATTAAGAGAGCAACTGTTCTTCCTTTGTCCCATGGGCCGAGTCTTGGCAGCAGGCGGGGAGACCTTGAATTTGGTGTCGCAACATCCATCAGACCCGAGTGAGTCTGGGCTCCTCGAAGGTGAACTGCAGCTGTTTGGATAAAGTTCTAAAATCTTGTTTGTGCGATTCTCAGCCCTTGTTTTACAATCGCTCTTCCTGACAGAGAAACCAGGAAGCTTTCTTTTCCCAGGATCCCGGGCAGGTAATTGTTTTCCCAAACTGTATTTTAATCGCTAATGGAAGTGGACATTCTTCGCCCTGAGAACCTTCTCCCTCGTCTATAAAGCCTATAAACCATCCGCATTCTCCCTGGGCCTTGGATTCAACCCTGAGACTGGATTACAGACCGTCCCTCCCTCCCCGAGATGCATTTCCATCTCTGCTTGTAATTTAGGGCCATTTACATTTCTCAACAATGGTCTCTTGGAATCTTGGAGCGCTTTCCTCTCAGCGGCTGGCCGTGGCCAGGTGGCCTGTGATCTCCAGAGAGGAGGGATTGGTGAAGTCTGTTTCTTGGTGTCATTAAGGAGCAGAACCTGCCGCGAGCTGGTAGTTTTTACCACCGCCAGGTGTTTTCAAGGCCCCCGGTCTCCTGTTGACGTATCAGGAGGCCCCTGGCTCAGGAGACACAACCCAGGAGGCCCCCAGGGGCCCCGATTCTGTTCCCACCCCTTCAGCCCCAGGACTCTGAGCGTCGGGAAGCGGCTGATGACCCGACGCTGTTTAGAGTGTCCTTCCTACACCCCATGCCAGGGACTGGGTGGGGCAGTTCTTCCGAGCAGGAGGAGTGGGTTCATTTTCCACCCTTGTCCCCTCCTGGCTTGCTCCTTGGAAGGAAAGCAGTGCCAAACCTAGACAGTGTATTAAAAAGCCGAGATATCACTTTGCCAACAAAGATCCGTCTAGTCAAAGCTATGGTTTTTCCCGTAGTCATGCACGGATGTGAGAGTTGGACCATAAAAAAGGTTGAGCACTGAAGAATTGATGCTTTGAACTGTGATGTTGGAGAAGAAACTCTTGAGAGTCCCTCCGACTGCAAGGAGATCCAACCAGTCCATCCTAAAGGAAATCAACCCTGAATATTCACTGAAGGACTGGTGCTGAAGCTGAAGCTCAGTACTTCGGCACCTGATGTGAAGAGGCAACACATTAGAAAGGACCTTGTTGTTGGGAAGCTCGAGGGCAGGAGGAGACGGGGGCAGCAGAGGCTGAGATGGTTGGACGGCATCACTGACTCCATGGACATGAGTTTGAGCCAACTCTGGCAGATGGTGAAGGACAGGGAAGGCTGGCGTGCTGCAGTCCGTGGAGTTGCAGAGAGTCGGACATGACTGAGTGACTGAACAGCAACTCCTCTGGGTGGGGAGAGTGTTCCCCTCCCTGGCAATTGGCCAACCTGCAGACAGGAGGCTCGGAAACTCAGACACATCCCGGAGCCCTGCTCCTCCAACCCCTCTGAGAGTCCATCGCCTCTGCTCGCTCCAGGGCCGGGACTATGTCCTGAGGATCACTAGAAGCATAAAAGCCAAGATTCTTGAAGGGCAAAGTCTAACTTGCCAGAAAGTCTTACTGTTCATCAGCAAACATCCGTCCATCAAGCCTGGCGCTAGGTTCTCTGATACCAACAAACGCGCCACCCAGAGATTCCAGCCCAAGGTCCACACTGCGGGGGCAGGTGGTGAGCGCTGCGGCCAGGCCAGCCTCTCGGGTGCCGGGGAGCGGCTGTTAGGGGGCCGGTGAGGGGAAGACAGGGCCTCCTGGGCTGGCGGGCAGCCGACAGCGGGGTGGGGGTCAGGATAGGTATTTGGAGAGACTGCAGGGCCCCCTGGTGTGTCATCCTGGAGGGGACCTGTGCCTATAGGAGGCCCCAGGTGAGGTTTCAGCCTTTTCAATGTTCACGTACCATTCTTCATGTCGCGGTAGAGATGCATGAGCTGAGAAATGCAGAGGTTGGCTGAATAGTTAAGCCTTCACCTTCCCTCCCCAGCGGCCCGTCGGTAAAGAACCCGCCTGCCAGTGCAGAGACGTGAGACGTGGCTTCAGTCCCTGGGTCGGGAGGACCCCCTGGAGGAGCGCGTGGCAGCCCACTCCGGCATTCTCGCCTGGAGAACCCCTGGCCAGGGGGTGAGTGCATGAGCTCACAGGCTCAGACACGACTGAGCGACTCGGCAGGCACGCCGTCGGAAAAGCGTTTGGTCCACTCTGCCTGCGGCGGGCCGGGGAGTGTCCCAGGAACTGACTGAAGGCAGGCCGCTGCCCTTGCCACACGCCACACGCACCGCGCGCTCACTCCTTCACTGACTCGCTCACTCATTATTGCATCTGCTCACCTCCAACTCGCTCAGCAAACGTCTCCTGAGCGAGCGTCTCCTACACGCCAGACGCTGCGAGGCAGACGAGCTTCCCGGCAGGAGCCGCGAGCAGGAAGCTTGTAAAATCCCGGCCGCCAGAGGCCCGGCCGCCCGCGTGGCCTCCCAGGCCTCCCCGCACACTCCGCGGCTCCCGCGGGTCAGCAGGGGCTGCAGAGGGCCGGAAGCAGGCCCGTCTCTCCGGCCACGTCCCATCATTATGGGAAATCCTGATTAGTCTGCAAGGGATGCTGTCACCGGGTTCCGGGAGCACCGGTTTCCGCGGCCGCCGCCGCGCTCTGCTCTGATGAAGCGATGTCCCGTCGGTGGACCAGGCGGAACGCTGACCGGCACAGCCCGCGTGGCTCGTCCGGGGACGCACACGGCAGAGACACAGGTGCTGGCTGGAGCTGAGATGGTGGTTTGGAGCTGCCTTTGCTTGAGGATGCCACCCACAGCTTTCGCCCTCCTTCCCGTCACCGAGTCAGCTGGACTCCCTTTATCCCAAGTCAGAGCTCTGGTGTGAGAACTTCCCCCCTGAGGCTTCGAGATTCCGGTGAAGCCCGTGCTCCTGAGCGGCCCCTGGCAGTCTGTGCTGAGAGGCGCAGGCCGCGCAGAAACCTCGAGCCGAGATCCCCTGTCGCCAGGTTCTGAGAGATCTGGATAGATCATCTCCTCAGGGGTCCGGGCAGCTCGCCATCCCACGGGGCATCACCATCCCACGGGGCATGGGCTCAGGCCCCTGAGCCTCCCCGGGAGTACTCTTGGTCACCTGTGCCCTGGGAGGTGGGAAGAATAAGGGTCAGAAAAATCTGAATTTGGATCTCGTCTCTACCACCAACCGGTGGATGGGTCCAGGCCATCTCTTTCTCTGTCTCTCTCTTTTAATGGAAGTGCAGTTGCCTTAGGGGCTTCCCCAGCGGCCCATCGGTAAAGAGCCCGCCTGTAATGCAGGAGAACGAGAGGCCCGGGTTCGATCCCTAGGTGGAGAAGAGCCCCTGAAGGAGGAAGTGGCAGCCCACTCCAGTGTCCTTGCCTGGAGAATCCCACGGGCAGAGGAGCTGGTCGGACGCAGACCACGGGGCCGAGAGAGTCAGACACGGCTCAGCAAACAAACCAAAGCCAGCCCCACATAGCCGCTTTCAGTGTTGGCTTTCTACTGCACTGCAGAGGGAGTCGGCTCCGCATACATGTATCCCCTCTTTCTGGGGGGATCTTCTTCCCATTTAGGCCACCACGGAGCACTGAGCAGAGCCCCCTGCGCTATGTGGGGACCTCTCACGAGGCTGCGGTTTACACTTAGCGGCGTGTACATGGTCCCTGTCTCCACGGTGACTTCTCACTGGGCTTCGGGTTTCTACTTGCTGGCGCACGCATGTCAGTGCCAACCTCCCGGCTCACCCCACGCCGCCCTCCTCGCCCCTCGGTGTCCACATGTCCCTTCTCTACGTCTGCGTCTCCAGTTCTGCTTTACAGATAGGTTCGTCTGTACCTCGGCCACCTCCGAACACCTCTGAGCTCGAGTTTCCTCCCCGCTGAGTTTCTTCTTAATCCCATGGGGGACACAGGTTCAGCGCCAGCAGAAGGATCCCAGATGAACTAACCAGGGCTGGAACTCGTCTGGGGCGCCCAGCACAGCTGTGCCAGCCGTTCACAGCCGGCTGAAACCTGTTCCGGTTGGCTTTGGGTCCGCACCATGCTGGTTGGTCAATATTTTGAGGATGACTCCCGGAAATAGTTTATGTGGAAGAGTTTGCAGAGAGTGCAGCACACGGCTAGCTCGTTTCATGATGGTCTTTGGATAGTCACCACTGCCAAGGCTGACGTTAAAAATATATTTTCTTTCTATACATTTTTCATCATCTGACAAATAAGTAGTCTTCAAATTAGCGTGTATCTTTTGAGTCTCAACAAAGGAGAAGTAACACAACATTTAGGTTCAAACATTCTTATCTAGTGTCTTTTCATGAGTCATCCTGATTTTCCAGGAATCGTTTCTGAGCCTCAGAGAGTGACTGAAGGACCACTCATGTTGGCCTTTAGAATGAAGATTGTATTTAGTAAAGGTGGCTTTTGACAAGATACGATTCATTCTAGACTTCTCTAGAATGTCCTGGCACCCCTACACTTCAGCTGGTGATCCAGTATGACATCTTAGGTGAACTGGCAGACAGTAGACATTTTTAAAGGGGCTTCCCCAGCGGCCCAGTGCTTAACACTGCACTTTCACGGCAGGGGCCAGAGGGCGCGGGTTCGATCCTCCGTGGGGGAACTAAGATTTCGAGGGCCATGCAGCCCCCCAAAGGGGGTGTGTTCTGTGGTTCTTAGTGGAATGCACGAAGTTCAGTGTTTTGCTGGAGATGTCAAGAGATGCGATTACACTTGAGGAGGGCCACGGAACCCGTCTCTAGGCTACTTATAAAGGACAGTGATGTTCCATTCTTCAGCTGGGTCTCAGAAAAGAACAGTACGATTTGGTGCTTCATTTTAGACTAGAGTGTAATTGGCAGGAGACACACCCACAAGCACCAGGAGGTGAGCGTGGCCGTCCCCTCCCCTCCCCGCTGGGCCGAAGCTCCTGCTGGAAACGTGGAGTCCCAGTCTGGCTTCTCAGTGAGTGATGTTTAGGCTTCAGAGTCTCGTTTGGGTCCCTTCTCTTCTTGTGAAACGAGTGCTGCGTTAGAAACCATGCAGCTGGGCTCGTGGATGACGCGGGACAGGCCGTTGAGCTCCGCCAGGCTTCAGCTTGGGCTTCGCTGGTGGCTCGGATGGTAAAGAAGCTGCCTGCAATGCAGGAGACCCAGGTTCCATCCTTGGGTCAGGATGATCCCGTGGAGACGGGAATGGCAACCCATTCAGCATTATTGCCTGGAGAATCCCGTGGACAGAGGAGCACGGTGGGCTACAGTCCGTGGGGTCACAAAGAGTCGGACACGACTGAGCAACTAAGCACACACACAGGCTTCAGTTTATCACCTATAAGGTGAGGGTCAAGTGGCCTTGACTCTGTAGGAGTCTTACAAAGAACTCAGTGAGCATATGTGTGTGCATACATAATCATATACCTGTGTATCTCCTTGGAGAATTAAACTGAAGCTATGTCCCCTGTCTCCAGAAAAATTCATGAACACAAAAAAATTTAGCCAACTCTTTTCAGGAAATTTCTGGACTTCCTAAAACCATAAACATCCTAAAAAAGAGTTCTATTATCTAAGGGAGGAAACCCTGTGTTGAATGTCCCTTTTTGTGCTAAAATTTTTATTATATTTTTATCACTTAAAAGGAAACTGTAAATCAAATCTGAGTATTGTCAGTGCTGCACAGTAAATAAACGTCTGTGATCACTGGAAAAATAGCGGAAGTGTTAGTCGCTCAGTTGTGTCCAATTCTTTGCGAACCCATGGACTGTAGCCCGCCAGGCTCCTCCGTCCATGGGATTCTCCAGGCAAGAGTACTGGAGTGGGTTGCCATTTCGTTCTCCAGGGGATCTTCCCGACCCAAGGATTGAACCTGGGTCTCCCCCCACATTACAGGCAAATTCTTTACCTTCTGAGCCACCAGAGAAGCCTGGAATTTCTAAGCTCAGTTACTAATACACCAAATGACGAAAGGTCTGGTACAAAAAGAGGCTGTGTGTGACCATCATAGTCACAGGGACCGGGTTTGCTGTGCAGCAACAGGTAGGACATTCATATAACATGTATTAATTTATTTCTAAGTTTAACTCAATATGAGGAATAGTTTTTCATTCCTCACTTGTATAGGGTGGAGATGTACTTTTTTCTTTCAGTTTGTTTTTCCAGACATATTTAGAGCAGTCAAAATAGGAAAACCACCACACCGGTCCTAAAATTCACTTCCTCCATCCGTTTTCTGTACTCTGCTCCAGGTTTGATGAGTATAACTTTCTAACCATGTCATTTATTTTTATTTTTATTTTAGTCTAAATGTCCCTTCAAAAATACCAGGGGGAAATATTTTTAGCTTAGCTAAGAAAACAAACATGTTGAAACGACACCCAAAATGTTCAGAAAGAATGGTGTTTCTAGTGTATTTTAACAGTGAGTCCAAATGATGCATGCTGAAACCGAATTTTTCTTCATCTTAGGTGTGTTAATTTCTTCAGGAAAAAGACAAAGAGGACAATTGAGTCCAACTTTTATATCGGAGCTAAATGTTTGCTGTCTTAAAAGATAATTTCAAGGTAGACACTCTACTGCCTTTTCCCCCAAGTTTTTAATTGCTATTTATAGTCCTCCTGGGCAGAGCCAGTGGAAATGACAATAATGGTACAAACAAGGCAAAAGATGAGAAGAGTGAGTGCTGAGCTCGGCTCCATGCATGCATCGTAAAGACAGACTTTTCTGCCTTCATGACCCCCTAGGAGGTTTTGGTAGAATTGACTTAGGATTCATCAGGTTCTGTTTTGATCCTTACTCTGAGAGCATGACTTGGTTCTGTACAGATCCAAGGGGTGAAAATGATTCTCTTTTGATTCAAAAATATGATCCATTTCACCAGCTCTTGAGGGCCAAGCATTATTCCTTCTCCATAAACAGATGAGTGGGGACCAATAGTAATGAATGAGTGGATAACACTGACCGAGTGAGTAAGTGAAAGAACAAATAAGGTAACTACCCAGCGAGGCACTCCGTCTGGTTTCAGAACTTGTTCATTGGGATTGCATTTCATTCGCTGGGTCTTCAGGTACATAGACCTTGACTCAGCCCAGCGCTCTGCCTTCCTGGGGTCATGGGAAGAATCTGTGTCTTGGATGCCTTAGCCCAGCTACAGGTCAGAGTTGAAATCTCTGTTCTATTCATTATACGTATTATCTTCATCTCCTAGAACTTGAAGCATGTTTATCATATGTATTTGGCTAGCTCTCTTCCAGACGGTTCTCCAGTTTCATTTTACCCGTTGCTTTGTGTAGCTCTTTTGTGAGTGCACTTAGCTAGACTTGCACGGGAATACGTGGCCTCATCAATCCGCTGGTCGTTGCCAGTAACTTCCTTCTCATCTCATGATTACTAGTGCTTCTTTCTTGCGAGCCTTCTGAACCCTGCTGGGCCCCCAGTTGCTAAGCATTTTCATTGTACTTTGTCTAACTTTATCAGGATCTTCTAACCTCTCTAATCCAGGCAGTGAATTGGGCTCATTCACACTGGGCTTGTAGAATTGCAAGATGGACACTGTGAAATGTATCAGTGGGCTATTTAAATCCTTTCCCTTCCTAAAAGGTTACAAGGCCAGATCTCTGAAATTAAGGGTTTTGTTTTTAAACCCATTAGGCCAACATGGGGACTAAAACTTGAAAATTGCACATTAGAACATTGGCGGGGGGGTGGGGGTGGGTTCACATCACACACATGGCTATGGGTTGGGGAGCAAAGCACGGATTTTAGACTTATCCAAAAACTCACTTTGCATTCAGAATAGAAGAAAACATCGATTATAACAGAGACAAAAATCCCACAGAAACTCAGTTTTTGCTATTTGATTAACTTTATCTCATGACTTTGCCAACAAAGGTCCATCTAGTCAAGGCTATGGTTTTTCCTGTGGTCATGTATGGATGTGAGAGTTGGACTGTGAAGAAAGCTGAGCGCCAAAGAATTGATGCTTTTGAACTGTGGTGTTGGAGAAGACTCTTGAGAGTCTCTTGGACTGCAAGGAGATCCAACCAGTCCATTCTAAAGGAGATAGCCATGGGTGTTCCTTGGAAGGACTGATGCTAAAGCTGAAACTCCAGTACTTTGGCCACCTCATGCAAAAAGTTGACTCACTGGAAAAGACTCTGATGCTGGGAGGGATTGGGGGCAGGAGGAAAAGGGGACGACAGAGGATGAGATGGCTGGATGGCATCACTGATTTGATGGACGTGAGTCTGAGTGAACTCCGGGAGATGGTGATGGACAGGGAGGCCTGGCGTGCTGCGATTCATGGGGTCGCAAAGAGTCAGACACGACTGAGCGACTGAACTGAACTGAACTGATCTCAAAGATAAATTAACCCTTGCCCAAAACTTCTCAAAAAAAACCTCTATTTACCAAGAACACCTAATGAAAGCGTTGTTTCTTTTGATCCTTAAGTTTTTGGAAGAAGGCACCTAATTGGTATATTTCCCTTTGTCCTGATGCCCAGCCAACCACCAGCAGCAGTACAATGACCTCTGGTGACGAGCCTGGCTGATTTCAGACCCTCTTTCCACATTATCACTGGTACGTGTGTCTCCTTCTGTGCAAAAAAGAAGTACACGTGGAGGAAGGTTTCAGAGGGCGCAGGCAGCCCCAAGATTTGAAGACTCACTTGTAAAGAGAGGGCGTGAGGGGACACCTGTAGGACGATGGAGCGGGGAGAAAGGACTCCCAGCGGGGCCCAGCTTACAGCCGTGTGTGAGGCTAGGGCTCTGAGTCTCACCGGGCGAGGCGAGGGCTGCCCCTGGCCTCGGGCTGGGGTCTGGGCCTTTTCTCCCTGAATGCCAAGGATGGCAAAGAGGAAGCCAAGTGTGTTGCCACAGAGTTCTGCAAGGCTAGGTCAAAGGTGGAAAACAACGGATCAAAATAGAAGTAGGGCACAGCTACTATTCACTGCTTCTGGGCAGCAACTAATACCCCGCTTATTAATACCCCGCTTATTAATACCCTGCTTATTAATACCCCACTTATTACGCGCCAGGCACTGTCCCGAGGTCTTTGCTGTATTATTGTATCTCCTTTAAAGCCAGGTTCTGGAACTTCTGTGGTGATCCAGTGGTTGAGGCTTTGCTTTCCAATGCAGGGGGATAAAGAGTTCAGTCCCTGGCTGGGGAGCTGGGATCCCACATGCCTCACGGCCAAGAAGCCAAAATGTAGAACAGAAGCAGTGTTGTAACAAATTCAGTAAAGACTTTGAAGACATGGTCCACATTGAAAAGAAAAAAATCTTAAAAAAAACCAAGCTCCTGAGTGCTGCCCCGTCTGCTAGCTGTTGATTAGCTCCATGATTTATTCATTCATCCGGCACGTATGAGGTGCCAGGCCCACACTGCCTTAAGCTTATTACACAGGACTCCTTTAATCCTCACAAGAGCGTCGTGAGGCAGTACTGTCACTAATCCCACTTTACAGATGAACAAACTGAGGCCCAGAGATGCATTTAGCACCTTGCCCAAGGTCGTGCTGTAGGAAGTGGCTGAGCCGTGACGACACCTGTGTTGCACTGTCAGCCACCACGACAGGCTGCTTCTCGGGTGCTGATCCTCACTGATTATAATTGTAGTCTGGCTGCTGCTTATATGACCTTGGTCACTGTAATCACAAAGAAAACATTGAAAAATATAAAAGGATGTAAACAGATAACCTCTGCTGTCCTCAAAAGATCAAATTTTAGATTAGGGTTAAAATCACTTTGATGATGTTCATTGATATCTAGATGGGTCAGTGGTAAAGAATCTGCCTTCCAGTGCAGAAGATACGGTTCGATTTTGGTCACCTGTGTCATGGGAGGAAGAAAGAGAGGGGGTCCGAAAACCTGAATCGGAATCCGAGTCTCGTCTCTACCATCAACTAGTGGATTGGTCCAGGCCACTCTTTTTTTTTTAAGTTGAAGTATAGTTGCTCTAGGGGCTTCCCTGCCGGCTCAGTTAGTAGAGAATCCCCCTGAAGTGCAGGAGGCCACTTGCAGCACGGGAGACTCGGGCTCAATCCCTGGGTCGGGAAGATCCCCTGGAGAAGGAAATGGCAGAACCCACTCCAGCGTTCTTGCCTGGAGATGTCGATGCACAGAGGAGCCTGGGGCTGCGGAAGAGTCAGGGCTTAGAGACGAAAGCACAATGGCACAGTTGGCGTCTGTCTCAAAACCAAAAGGTGATTCTTTGTCTGCATTTAGTGCAGAGAGCAGACCCTGGGGCACTTGGCAACTCAGAGAAACCCCCGTGGAAGCGCTTGGGGCAGGCCCCGCGGGAGCATCATCAGGTGCCCAGAGACCCCGGGGCCCCTGGCAGGCTCTGAGATCAGGAGTGGGAGCCTCTCCAAGACCGTAAACCAGAGCTTCAGAACCAGAGGCCGTGATTCAGTGCCGTTGGACCAGTAAGCAGCTCTAATGAAAACCAGTTAAGTCCCCAGGATAAAGACTCAAGGCCACTGAGGCAGAGACTTACTTGAGGTGGTCCAGTGGTTAAGACTCTGCCTTCAAATGCAGGGATTCGGGGTCAATCCCTGCTCTGGGAATTAAGGCCCCACATGCTGAGGGGTGTGGGGAAAAAAGACCACGGGGCTGCCAGGGTGACAGGTGCCATGTTATTTGTGTTCAGCTGTTGCGCGTGGCCCGTCCCTTGGGTTTGGATACAGTAGAGAAAGACCAGTAACCATGGGTCAGCTATGTTTCTAGACACTTCCCTCCAGGTTCCTTTCTTCTTCCCACGGAAGATGTGCAGGCCACCTAAAAAGCCCTGCCATTCCAGGAGGACTTTATACTTAACAGAAGATAAGGGAACCTGCAGAAATTTATGCTACAGAGGCCAAATTAACTTACCAGTGAGTGGAGCGGTCTCCTTTTCCTTCCAGCTGGAAACAGATCAGAAGCTTCAAGGCATTAGACAATGCAAGCTACATAACAAAATTCTGAGTCCAAGCATCTCGCGGAGTTTTGGCTCTTGATGTTAACGATGAATGACTGTAACCCAGGTGTGACTCTCAGTGCAGGGCTGGCAGTCTTTATTAGAACGGCAGCCGGCTGCAACAATGACCTCTAAGAACATGGAAATAGACCCTCCAGAGCCACCATTTCTCAACTCAGCGTTTGACCTGGGCAGCTCGTCCCAGTACTGAAAGGGTAGCAGCCGCCTGTGGTCCAAGGGCACTTAGGGGCTCTTAGCGGCAAAGGACATGAGGATGTGCAGGAGCCCTTGAAGAGCCCTCTAGGCGGCCCAGCTGCCTCTAGGCAGCACCACCTCACCATTTCAGACAATGGGAAGCATCCTGACGACAGACCTCCAGAGGAGCGGCTCCAGGGAGACAGTGCGGGACAGGGAAGCCTGGCAGGCTGCAGCCCGTGGGGTCGCAAAGAGGCAGACGTGGCTAAGCAACAGCAGTGAACAGGAGGAGGCGCTCATTCCCTGTCAGCTCTCACTTTAGCAAAACGGGAGCTTGTCCTGCGGCAAGGACAGGAAACTATCCTAGAAAGTTACGCGATTTAAACATGTTACAGGTGGGTGGATGGATGGATACAGAGAGATGATGGATGGAGAAAGAGAGAGAGGTGAACAAACAGATGATGGAGAGAGGGAGAGACAGACCGAAAGGGTGAGAATGGGTGATTGCGAAAGACGGCCAAAGCCCCAGCAATGAGACACCTGAGAAGTATTTACTAAAGAATTACTTGCCAGTAAATCCACCAAACCCGTGCAAAACAGACGCCCCTTCTGTCAGTTCCTGACGCACTGTCCACAGGCCTCTGACATGGCACCCTATCACCTTGCAGCGTTAGGGTCTGCTCGCTGACGGTCTGCCTGGCTGGAGTGTGAGCTCCTATCTTCTTCTTGTCTGTAGTCTTAGCATGTAGCCCAGTGTCTGGCTCCATGGAAGGAAGGAAGGAGAAAGGAGAAGAGGGAGGGAAGTGGGTCCACTGATAGGATGAATAAACTTCCATCCTTAGAGGAGTGGATCGTTCCTGACGGGGCAGTCGTGGATGCTTTCCTACCCAGACCTAACCTCTCTGATGTCCTGTTTCCCCTCAGCCAGGGCCGAGCTGTCGCACTCAAAAGTCAACGCGATGATGTGCGACTTGCCTGGCGCTGGAAGGGTTTGTTGGTACTTAGCCCATTTAATACCTCTGCAGGCGTCCTCGGGGGCAGGGGGGACAGCGCCGTGCTGGGGCCTCCCTGCGGCCCACCTGCCCGGGGTCGCGCTGCCGAGCCCCCGGGAGACGAGGGCCCAGGGTGTGGTCCTGCCTGGGCCCCGGCCGCTGGCCTGGCGGGAGGGACGTCCTTCTGCCTGCATCCAAGCCCTCGAGTCTCTCCAGGCTCAGTCTAAGGCCGGTTTGGGCAGGTTCCCCTCCTCCACGGGATCTCTGTCTCCCTCCCTGAAGTCCTCTGTTGGGCAGCCCCTGCAGTCCCTTGGTCCCCATGACGTCTCTCAGGGACCTTGTGCCCAGCAGCCTCCAAAGCCCCGAGCGGCTGCCAGGCTCGCAGCCCCTTCCAGGGAGCGCGGCCCGCGGCGGCTTCTCACGCCGAGGGCTTGGGCCTCGTGGGCCTGCACCCTGGCCGTCACTGATACTGGATTGGGGCCCGCGGTTCAACAGAAGACGGCGGACTTGCTCTGCGGTAGACAGCACAGCTTGGCAAGACACCTGGCACAAGCCCTCTGCCTGTCTGGGGCACTTCGTTGTTTTCATTCTCAAATGATATGCTGTTTTTTCGTACCAAATGGAAAGAGGAAAACTTTACGAAGAGGAAAACTCAGGTGGTCCGTGATTTCGCCACCCAGATTATCATTCAGCATGTTAGACCCGGGCAACGAAACACCAGCTGTCTTATTCACACGCTCTGTTTTGTTCCTTTGCACTCTAGTTTTCAGACTGTTGCTATTCATAGCTCAGTACCTCTGTTTCAGAGATTAGGAACTCTTTAAGTTTTAAAAATCACATTTCTTACGTAAATCCCCCAGTTTTTAACTGGTTTTATTTCAGTTGGGTACAGCATTATAAAGATTACAAAGAACAGTTAAATTCCCAGATTATCTAAAAAGGACTATTTAACTCAAAATGCCTCTTTCCCGTAATAAACACTATGGGCACCCTGGTTTATGACGATGATTGAGTCAGTCAGAACTTCCCTGGGAGTCATCTGTGGTCTGTAACCTTGTCATATAGTTTGATTGTTATCTGTACTTTCTCTGGGGCTAAGGTCTTTTCTGTTCCTTTGCTAGACCCAAAGGTCCTCTAGTCCAGCGTCTCACCTAATCCTGCCTTTCTCCCCACTGTTGCAATTCCCTTCTCCAGGGGGTCTTTCTAACCCAGGGATCGATCCTGTGTCTCCTGCATTGCAGGCAGATTCTTTACCATCTGAGCCACCACGGAAGCCTATGCCTGGCTCTTGGCATTCTGTAAATGTTTGTCGAGCAGGTACATGTGAAACACACCTGGCCTGATGCCTTCACCCAAGGAGTAAATTATTCCCACAGCTTCTTTTCAGCTTGTGAAGCCCGTGAGGCCGAGCGAGACTGGGGATCAGCAGGGTCTCCTGCATTACTGACCACTGAGATCCCAGCCACCGAGCAGGGCAGTGGAGACGGGACCAGTTGGCCAAGGCTGTAGTTGGAGGGATAAACACAGGGGATTCTTGAGGGCTCCCCAGGCCCGAGAGGGCCGAGGCTTGGGGCCTGGGAGATGGGGATACAACTGTCCCAGAACAATGAAGACGGAGCCAGAGATGTGAAAAGTGGCAGTGATGAGTCCAGGGAGAGGGACAGAGAAACACAGAGACAGTTGCAGCAGGTACGTTCGTCCAAACGAGACGGCTGCTGCCAGCGCTGGTCGGCCCCAAACGCCTGTCTCCTCCTTCAGGTTGTAAATCCCTCACGAGCAGGGCTCATGGCTTGTTCGCCTGGGGGTGCTCAGGGCCTGCCAGGGCCGGGAGGGGTCCTGGCACACAGCAGCTCCCAGGAACGGTTTAGAACCTGAGCTGAGTTGATAAAGGAGGGTTTCGCTGCCTGTTTTGACAGCATACCCAGGGCTCCCGTGGTCTCCATTGCCTGGAATATTATGAAGCGCTCTCCTTAAATCTAACTGTACTTTCCTGATACAGTTTAAGTCCATTTCCTCTCAAATGGCTTACAATGCACAGGATGATTTTTCAGCCATTCGGGAAGAAGGAATGCTGTGTATAAAGCCTGGATTCAATAAAACCAGATTTTTTAAAAAATAGCTCTTAGCATCTTCTACTACAGACACTGGTCTGGGCAGGGCTTTTTATTTTATTGAATCCAGCTGAATAGCTTGACTACATTAATGATGGGGCTTCATTTCCAACCAGTGGCTCACAGTCTTTTCCCCTAAAAGCCTTATGGTACTTAAGCAACTGCTAATACATGAATAATTGCTGGTGGCATCATTTCCTGCCATGATTTGACCACCAGGATGAGGTTTTTCTTCTTGTACCTAATCTGGTGTTCTCAAGCAGGCCATGTGTGGGCCTGCAAGATCGTACTGAAAATGCAGTAAACAGATCTAACTGCAGCTATGATTTGGGTTGTATTAGGTTTCTTTATGTGGAGAAATTAAGGATTTGGGGGAGATTCTGATGGGTGGAAAGTCACATTGGTCTGAAGGGGATGCTCCCTCAAGGTGGCCCAGAGGTTTGAACCTAGTATTTCTGCTGAGCATGGTCAGAGCCATTCTGCAGGGTCCCTGGGATGGACTGGGAGATTTTACTCCCTTCACTTTAAAGATGCTCTTTTGCTCTTTCAGGAATTCCCTGGTGGTCCAGTGGTTAGGAATCTGCCTTGCGATGCAGGAGACTCGGAGCTGATCCCTGGTTGGGAACTAAATGGGTGTGTGTGAGTGCTTAGTCACTCAGGCGTGTCCGACTCTTCGCGACCCCGTGGACTGTAGCCAGGCTCCTCTGTCCCTGGGATTCTCCAGGCAGGAATACTGGAGTGGGCTTCCATTTCCTTCTCCAGGGGAATCTTCCCAACCCAGGGACTGAACCGGCATCTCTTCTGTCTCTTGCGTCGGCAGGCGGGCTTTTTCCTTTACCACGAGCATCACTTGGGCTGCCCGGTGGTTCAGCTTGTGAGGAGCCCGCCTGCAGCGCCGGAGACTCTGGGCCAGTCCCCGGGCTGGGAAGATCCCCTGGAGAAGGGAAAGGCAACCCATTCCAGTGTTCTGGCCTGGAGAATTCCATGGACCGTATAGCCCATGGGGTCGCAAAGAGTCGGATATGACTGAGTGGCTTTCACTTACTTGCTTTGGGGAACTAAGGGGCTTCCCTGATAGCTCAGACAGTAAAGAATCTGCCTGCAGTGCAGGAGACCTGGGTTCAATCCCTGGGTCAGGAAGGTCCCCTGGAGAAGGGAATGGCGACTCACTCCAGTATTCCTGCCTGGAGAATCCCATGGGCAGAGAAGCCTGGTGTCCATGAGGTCACAGAGAGTCGGAGACAACGGAGTGACTGACACTTTGACTTTCTCTTTCTTTGGCACTAAGATCCCACGTGCCACGGAGCAACCAAGCTTGCACGCCACAACTGGAGAGTCCATGCCCCCAAACGAAGGACCTGACCCAGCCAAATAAACAATGAATAAACATGCAAAGAGATGCTGTTATTTAGCTCCCATAAAACCATGCTTCTCTTTTTATAAAAGTTTCCCTGCAGGATGATACTTAACCATCACTTGAGTGATGGTATTTTTTAGTATACCTAACTGGGGCAAGATACCCGTGTAGAAGACAGATACCTCAAACATACTTGTTAATGGGAATTCAGCATAGCACCTAGGAGCACAGCCTGGAGTCTCATGACCTGAGCTTGAATCCAGCACTTCCCAGCCATGCGGCTTTGTATGAGTCACCTGTTCTGCCTCAGTCTTCTCCTGTGAGAAGTGGGGTTATAACAGTGTCTACTGCGTCTAGATAAACTGATGTGTGCCAAGTGCTTAGAGGCACACTTGGTCACAGTGCTCTGAAATTCCTGTTATGACTCATGTTGTTCATTTTGTTGAAAATTTGGGGCATTTGTTCCTCTCCACATG
Source organism: Connochaetes taurinus (assembly GCA_006408615.1). Classification (NCBI taxonomy): domain Eukaryota; kingdom Metazoa; phylum Chordata; class Mammalia; order Artiodactyla; family Bovidae; genus Connochaetes; species Connochaetes taurinus. The sequence goes on along the minus strand of SJXO01000677.1, from coordinate 344,472 downwards.
GCCTCCACTTAGGATGCATAGTGAAGTTGATCTCCCAGTTGAGGATTTAAGGTGGGGTAAGACCTCACATACAATACTTTTTTGGCCAAAATAAAGTATTTCTTTTAACTGGGAACTTTGCATGCCCATTGCTGTGGGGCTCAGTACTGTGGGGATAAATGGGGACCAAAAGCCGGATGCCCCTCCTCAAACACTCTGTAGTCCAACTGGACAAACGTGACTGTCAGGCCTCAAGTGGAGCTGGAGGGGAGACAGGTGACACGTGGGAGGCCTTCCAGAGATGGAGGCACTTAAGGCAGCCGGCCTGGGTGGCCAAACCAGGATCCTGGAAGGATGATCTGAGTTTGGAAATGGGGTGCAGACTTGCGGGATGGAGGTGGTAAGGTGACAGGGAGTTGGGAGGTGGAGGCAGGGATCAAGCGTGTTGCGGGGCTTGGTGGGGAAGCAGCAAAGGCAGGCCCAGGCCTAGGGCGAACCGTACGGTGAGCGCAGACGGCACCGGGAGGTCAAGTGAGAGAGGCCAGACTGCAGAGGTCTTCACAGAGCAGGCAAGACTAGAGAAAAGGAAGTGAGAAGGAGCTCTCTGCGGGCTCTCTGCGAGCTTGGCAGCTGTGTCTCCCGAGGCCCTTCCCGCCACAGCAGCGTCCCCACGCCGGGCCCTGCGTGTCCTCCAGTGACGAAGACGAGCTGGAGGCATTAGGCTTTTTCCCCTATGTGAGTTACCAGCCACCACAGACCCCAGGAATGCTTTTCTGTTTTAGGAAAGGCCGTGGTGGCTTGCTTGGAGGTGGTAAGGCTGCTGTCTCTACTTATTTACGTCTGAAATTCCGACTAGGACGCAGAGAGACAGGGTGGTGTTTGCTCAGGGGAATGCTCGTCGTCCTGCGTCTTCCTGGGCTTTGCTCAGAGCTCCGTGATCATCTGCTCGCGCGAAGGAAGTTTGCTGGCCCGTCTGCCCGGCTCTTGCCTCCTCCGGTCTTGTCTTTGCTCTTGTTAGAAGCCCTGTTTTGTTCCCTCCGCGTGGGCCCATTCCAGCCTTGAGTGAGGAGCGGGCGGTCTCCGGCAGCTCATCTGTATCATCGCTCAGTGCCTGTGAAGTGGAGGGAAATAAACAGCACGTGGGAGGGGGAGTCTGTGTTCTAAGAACTGCTTCGGTTTACACATCTATAGATACACTCACCCAGCCCCGCGGGTCACATGGACTGGCTGGTGAAGCTGAGCATGAGTCACTTGTAAATTACTCATAGAGAAAGAAATATGTTTCTAAAAGCCAAGCACCGTTGGCTTACGCATGAAGCCGGGGGAGTGAGCAGGCAGTCTCATAAAGCACTCAGGCCTCCTGTGACAGCTGGCGCGCACGGTGCATCTGGTGGGAAGAGTGAGTCTCCGGGCCCCAGAGCCTGCTGCCGTGTGCCGGAGTTGTGGCTGAGCGTCTCCACCAGCGGGAACCCCCGCGCTGGAGCAGGGGGTGCTTGGGATCGGTTCCACCTTTAGCCAGTCTTTCTCATACGGTCTCACTTTGGCACAACAACTCTTAAATTTTTTTAAGATTGTTGTTGTTGTCGTCATTGTGGACCATTTTTTAACGTCTTTATTGAACTGGTTACAATGCTTCTGTTTTATGTTTTGGGTTTTGGCTTTGAGGCACCTGGTCTCTCTGACCAGGGATGGAACCCGCACCCCTTGCTTTGGAAGGTGAAGTCTTCATCCCTGGGCCACCAGGGAAGTCCCGAGAACGCATGTATATATATGGCTTGGAGGATGAGTACTCGAGGATGTTGTGACGGCCTCTGCTGAACATCAGTATGAATCTGCCACGGGCACACTTGTGTCCCCTCCCTCCTAAAGCCCCTCCCAGCCCCCTCCCCACCCATCCCTCCAGGCTGTCACCGAGCACCGGTGAGAACTCTTGATTGAGGCCTTCAGTAACATAGTCAGATGGTGGAGACCAAACGTCTGAGCCTGAAATATGGAGAAGTGTGTTGGTTGGACAAGATGTCAGGTGGGGAGGGGTCAAGGAGAGGAGGTCTGCGAGGGTCTCAGAGGACAGGAACCTCAGCAGAGCTGTGAAGGAGAAGGAATTCCATCCCAAGCATGGTGGGAAAACCACCTGAGCAAAGTGTTTCAGGAACAAAGGCGGCCCCTTCATTGGATCCACTGGGAGTCTCAACTTTTTTGACACATGCAAAAAATAGAGAAGAGGAGAGAACAATCACCAGGGGAGGCCAAGGCACTGCTTGCTTACTAAATTAGCCCAAAGGAGGGATTTCACCAAATGCAAATTGAACAAAGAACAATATGTGTGACTCAAAATATCCGTTATGCTCTTAATGTGAGAGGGTGTGAGGCAGGGAGGTGACCTTTGAAAGGTTTTAAAGTTGTAAACTTTTGTAACCACATTGTTTTGATTGCTGGAAGATTTAAGAAAGGATTACCTCGGGGTACCATTTTGGAAAAGTGATTTAGAAAAAAAAAAAAACACCTGCTCTCTACAGAGTATGTTGGGACTTTTTCACTCTGTTTTTGCTTTGAAGAGTCCGATTCAAGTGTCCCTGAAGCAGCTCCGCCCTCCGTGAGAAACGAGACTAGAGGCGCGGCTCCGCTCCGCCTGGTCTCCTGCCCCGGGCCGCTCTGCCAGAGCCGGGTTCAGTGGGTCGGGGCTCCCCGGCCCGCTCCCCAGAGGAAGTGCCTTTGGCCTCGCTTCTCCTCCCAGCCCCGCCCCGCCCTTGCAGTCGGGCTGCAGCCTCACCAAACAGTCTCTGTCCCTCACCCTGAATTGGTGACTCCGGGCCAGACATTCCCCTGAAGCCTCCTCGGAAGTTTGGGAAACAGGAAATGTGAAGAAAATGTCTAATATGCCCAGTCATGTGAACTCCTCTTTCGGTGTTGCAATAAATTTTGGAAAAGAGTGCTCAGAGCCGTGGTCGCACCCTCCCTGTCAGAGAGAGCCTCTGCTCCTTTGAGAATATGGTCGATTTGACTATCCCGCCTCAACTTCCCTCTTTCTAAACATGTTAACCCCGATGCCTGAAGAACAGGACCAGAAAAGCAGCATTCTGGGTCTTCAGAGGCATGGTCAGCTTGCCAGCAGGGCTGCTGAGCGGGGCCCACATGCTGTTGCCCCTGAGAAATCCCCCGGCACCTCTTACAAACGCCCATCCCTGCCAGAGAGTCCGTGCAGGCTCACCTCGCGTCTCCGGAACCTTCACAAGCTCTGTTTGCAGTAAATGATTGATGATGAGCCTGGCTCCCACACTTTCGGCTCTGATCATCTCCACGCTGAAACATTCAGATGCAAATAATGTCCAAACTAAATGGCTTCAAGGGATCTTTCCGGGAGGATGGAAAAGCGTGCATATCTTCAGAGGGGGTGGCTTCTGCTTCTAGTGCAGATCCATCCAACTGTACACACACACACAAATGTTCATTCTTCTATAGGTAAATTATACCTCCAGGAAAATGTTTAATAAAGTGGCTTGAGTGTGGAAAAAATAAAAAGTGGACATGATGTAAATGACTCCACTGAAAGGGATTTCAGAAACATTAAGAGCTGGCCAGTAGAAACTAAGAAATATCCGTGGGCAGTCTCCCCACCCCCCGCCCCCCGTACGGGAAATCTTTGCAAGGTGAGCAGATTCAGCCCAGCTTGTAGAAACTACAGCTGGCTATGTGCATGCGTCTGTGTTTTCATATGTGGTTTGTTATCTTGATGTCCATTTTTGTTTGGCTTATTTCCCTATTCAATTGGATTTTTTTCTTCTATTTCCTGAATTTGACTCCCTCACAGTACCAGATATCCCAGGCCTTATGAAAAACAAATGCCCAATAAATGTCCCCTCATCCCCTGGGATGGTGTCCTTCCCCACGCTCTGGAACATTCTACTGAAATTAGCTAGTGCATGTTGGCCTCCGATGCTTGTGTAAAAATGGAAAGTGAAAGGAGAAACGTATACACTTGCAGTTTTCAGAAAATTCCCAGCTATGTCAGTTTCTGAAAAAAAAATCCATTTCAGAACTTTTACTTGGGGAAACTATTTTTGCCCCACAAGAAAAATAAAACATGTGCTCAGTAAGTAGTGACATTTATTTAAAAGTAAGAAAACAGCATTCACAACTCTGGATGGATGCGGGTGGGGGCAAAGCTTCCCTTTGCTTTCTCTCTCTCTCTCTCCTCTCCTCTTCACAGCCCTCAGAAGAACAGGTGTGGAAATTCCCGCAAGTGTCAACTCTGTCCGTTTACACGTTTGTATACGGAGTTTCATGTGTTTTTTTTTTTTTTCCTTCTGACAAGTCAGTCTTTTTGTCATCATCTCATCTTGAAACTAGAGAGGAAGGGAATGGAAGAGCGAATTGCTAATAAGAGAGGCTTCTGGAAATTCCCCTTTTATGGTACATGAGTCTTTCTTAAGAATAGTTCTCTTTCAGTTGTGTTTTTGTGATTTTGGTGAAAATCACTTGCCCAGCCCTACCTGTTTTGTTTAAGTCTGACTTGATCCCAGCTCTCTTTAGTTTTTCTCAGCTCTCTTTAGAATCAGGGGCTGGAGAAGGTGGGGCAGAGGATAACTTGATTTTCACTGCTTGGGAGGAAAGAACCCAATTGAGATACTTAAAAAAAAAAAAATCACCTGAGTATAAATCTGTCTTCACATGATCGTAGATCATGGATTCATCCAGTATCTTATAACCTGAATGATCTCAGATAAACTGAGTGATTCACGACTGCCCGGATGGTGACGAGCAGCCTCATAAAACACCCCTGGCATCTTGTGTGTTAATGAAGACTGACTGGTTTCAGTTACAACCTGGGTGAAGGGAAGCTGACCGACCTGTTTCCAAGTCAGTACAATACAAGGTGATTCTCAAGCAAAAAAGCTTTTTTTCCCACACTGCTTCAGAGGATGCCTTCCTGAAGATGGATGTGGCTCTTGGACGCTGGGGCCGGAACAGGCTGACGGCCGGTGTGCCCACAGGTGTAAGGGCCCCTGGAGGGAGGAACAGATCTCACTGTCCCCAGAGTGGCTGGCAGACCGCCTGGGGGGCTTAGAGGGCCCCACGGCGAGCGGACTGAGGCCTAGAATGTAGGAGAGTGTGTGACAGCTGGTCCAAGGCCTGGGCTACGGGGAATATGCTAATTAGTGAGATGCCTGCAAGGGCCAGGTCACCGGTCGGCCAGGTAAACAGTATCGGGTTATTTCTGCTTTGGCAGAGGGAGGCAATGGCTAAGTGCCTTCTGTCCAGTTGTTCTTGGCAGTTCCTTATTAATTGCACCTCAAGGCACCACTATAGTAGACTAGAAAAACGCTCCTCCAGGAATCCTCTGCCCTCCTTCCCTCAGCGTCCTCATGACCTGCTCCTGCAGCGTGGGAACCACGGGCACCTCTACCTGGGCACCTTTCTGAGGACAGCTAGCCTCCCAGGGCCCTGGGGGGCTACAGCCCACTCTCACCCCAATCTCAGGACCCCTGGACTCTAGGCCAGGTGAGGTGAGACCCGGTCAGAGCTTTTCTTATGAAATCTCTTGACCTCTGAGTTTCTTTTTCCTGCTACGTTGAGCCCCAAAGATGTTTGTTTTCTTTCTAATTTTGGCTTTTGAAAGAAAAAAAGAATGGGTACAGTGTAAAAGTTTTCTCATATCCAGAGTGGAAATTCCCTGGTCGCCCTGAAACCAGGCAGGTGCAGTTTGTCTCTCTGTCAATAAACAGTGTGTACTTGGCCTGGACAACCTCTGGTGGCCTCGGTGGGCCCCGGCCCATCCTGGGGTTCCAGAAGAGGCAAGCTGCCCTGCGTCAGAAGCTGGGCCTGCCTCTTGCTCTTTTTTTTTTTTCTTTCTTTTTGATCTTCTGAATGAGATCACATAGCGTTCTCTTCACGGTATTTTGATGACATATGACGTATAAACACAGGTGTGACCTTTACAATGTACACGGTGTTACCATTATAATGAGTGAGAGAAGATACAGTCAGCTGAGTTCAAGGTGAAAGCTGGAAGCAGCCAGTACTAATTTTCACTGAAAACAGCATGGCAGAACCAGGTGGGGGAGCCCCTCTGGGGGCTCTGTTCAGTTGCCTGTTGTGCTGTTTTATGGACCAACCCCAGGTGAGGGGTTTCCGTGGGATACGCCATCTCTCACGGTCCAGACGTACTGGGTGGCACTCACTCTGAGGGCCCCTTGTCCCCTGGGGCCACCGTTCACATCATGAGGTGTCTGGTCCTGCCGTCCATGCTGGCTGACATTTCACTTCTCTGGGACTCCGTTTTCTTGCTTCCTTTGTCTTCTTCCTAATCCCAGTTGAGGACTTGGTTCCTTGAGGGGAAAAACCGTCAGAGCCACAATTAATGTAATTGTTTACGTGTGTGAAGGCTTTATTTATTCACAGCTTCAGGGCTGTCTGCGTGAGGGAGGGTGGCCTCGGGCTTGGGCTCACGCGAGTCTCCGCTGTGTCGTTTTCTCACCAAGCAGCCAGCGCAGGGGAGAGAAAATGGAGAGGACAGCCGGCCGACCGTCCGGGTTCGCTCCTGCAGCCCTGAGCTGCCTCTGGACAAGCGCTCTGACCCGCGGCTGCGGGTGTCCAAGACACGGGGAGGTTAGGACTGCAGGCCAGGAGCCCCTTGCGGTTCTGAAACCCACGGGTGGGCAGCTCCTGAACAGAACAGGAGAGGGCCTCCCAGGCCTTGTGTCTCTTTCTGGAGGTTCGGGCGGACGGGTCGTGCACAGCGGGCATTCTTGCAGCGTCGGGGAGGGCGAGGTGCAGGGGGACGCCCAGCCTGGCGTCTGGGGGAGCCCCCGGGGCTGGGCGGCAGGGCTTCCGGAGGGGCGAGCTTGCCTCCCAGGGCCCAGCAGCAAGGTCGGCCGGCGTCTCTTGCCCCGAGGAGGCTGGGGCTGCTCCCGGAGTCTGGTGCGTGGAGGCCGGGGCTCTGCTGGAAATCCTGAGACTGCCCTCTCAGCACAGGTCTACCTGGAGTGGTCCACGCCCGCGGCCTCGGCGTGGTCCGTGAGCTGAAAGCGCTGCGCTGCTGGGAATGGAAAAGTTGCGCGCCGTGCCCTCGGCCCAAGGGACGAGCCCCCTGCTGCCCGAGGGCCTTGCCGTCCGCG
>SJXO01000677.1:321886-336975 GCA_006408615.1 Connochaetes taurinus | reverse complement strand
AGCACGCGTGTCCGTCCCCGCGCGCCTCCCTCCTGCCGCGCGCGCCCCCCGCTCGGGGCCGCCGGGCGCTGGGCCGCCTCCCCGCGCGCAGCCGCTCCCCGCGAGTGGGCTGCCGCCCGCGCTGCGTGTGTGCGGCTCCTGCTGCTCCCCCAGCTCGCCCCGGCCTGCCCGTCCCCCGCGGGGCCCACCGCTCCGTCCTCTGCGGCTGGGCAGGGTCCTGAGGAGCATGGAGAGGCCGGGGGAGCCGGGGGCCGCCGAAAGGGCCGGGCCTTGGGCCGGTGCTCCCAGCAGCGCGGGGAGCTGAAGGTGGGAGGTGGGCTTGTGGAGCGGTGGGGCTGAGGGCGTCCGCGGGCCCGCTCTGTGGACGGGAAGCCGCTCAGGGCCTGGGAATGAGACGGAAGGGTGCAGTTGCTCTGCTGTTTGAGGGGCGCTCCCTGGAAGCAGCGCCGGGAGGAGGCTGGACGGACAAGGCGAGGCGGGGAGCCCTGGAGCAATGCCGCCGGGCTGAGGGGTCCGCAGGGGTGGGCCGAGGAAGAGCCGTGGCCTCATGGCAGGCGGCGGGGGGCGGCAGAGAAGGGGTCACTTGTGAGCTTCTAGCCGGGCTGTGGCTTCAGAGGAGCTGACAGGGCTTCTAAAGGCAGATTGAGGAAAGCTTAGTGAGCTCCCTTTGGGGGGTGCCGGGCTTGAAGTCACTGAGTTATATGTGGATATATTTCATTCTAAACTAGGATTTACTTGGAAAAGACCCTGATGGGGAAAGATTGAAGGCAGGAGGAGAAGGAGACGACAGAGGACGGGATGGTTGGATGGCACCACCGACTCAATGGACATGGGTTTGAGCAAACTCCGGGAGTTGGTGATGGACAGGGAGGTCTGGCGTGCTGCAATCCACCGGGTCGCCAAGAGTCGGACACGACTGAGCGACTGAACAACAACAAATTAGATCGGGGCTCATAAGAAATTTGGGAGCTGTCAGCCTGCAAGCGAGGTGGTGGCTGGCTTGTTAGGAAGGATGTGAGGTGTCCACTCCTTGGGGAAGGCTTGTGGCCACGTCCATAAACTTTGTGATTTAGGGTTGCATTGCCTTCTGTCCCTAAACTCCAGTTGCCCAGAGTTGGAAGGCTCAGGTGTGTGACGAAGGAGTGGTTTTCATCCTTTCGGTACCAGTAAAAGTTACATGAATATCTCTAGCATGTGTATTCAGGTATCCTCTTTCCAGAGCCACACATGATTTGTAAATATTATTGTCTTATGGAAGGTTCATCTCCCCTTGACTGTTTCAGCTGTCCGTCCACCTCTGGACCTGCCATTGACTTTTTGAAGTAGCTGGCTCTCATAGAATATTCCAGGTGGGGACCTCATGGCTTAGGAAAAGTCAGAAGTTTGACTCATCAATCCCAACTTGATGAGGACAGGCTAGCCCTTCTGCACTGAGGTCAGGAAGGCATAGCTTCTTCTGACTCCAGAGCTCTTGCAGGCTTGGGTATGATGGCTCAGAGGTATCGAGTCTAGTTTGAGTTGTTTTTTCAAGAACTTCCCTTGACTAATGATGTTAAGGGAATATTAATAAGATCCTCAAATCAAAAACTACAAATCCTGCAAAAAGAACTTTACCAGCTTCAAGCTTTTCACACGGCTCTTTTCATATTTGCATTTCCTATCACTGCTTTGAAAGAAGAGGAAAATTGAGATCTCTGACAGTTAAACGGAAAGATGAGGGGAGTAGAAGCATTCACAATGACTGATGGCAGTGCCTATGCTAAAATGCTTCACAGAAGTCATTTATTCTGATGACAACGCTCGAACGAGAGCCTTATTTTCTGTATTTTATGAATTAAGACACGGAGGCTCTGAGACGTTGAAGATCTCATCTCCCAAGTTAGATTGAAGCATTCCAGGGAAAGAAAAGAGAACGACGAACTCATCTGACTCATTGACACGGCTGGGGATTTGCAGAGTTCAGGTCGCAGCCCAGTTCTGTCTTCCTCTGATGTTTGTGCTCTGTCCTTAGCATCGCGCTGCCTCTGGGGGCAGAGGGTGGAGTGCAGAATCAGAGGCCAAGTGAAATAGGTTTTCAGGTGACAGAGTGACAGGTGGTGGGTCTTCCTGCAACTGGACTGGATGCCAGTTCTGAGCTAGCCTAGCTGTGGGTAGAACTGGCAGCTCATGGTATTGGATGAGAGCTGGCATCCAGGCAGAAGTATGTTCCATGGGTGTTCTAGCCTCCCGTACCCACTACCAAAGGCGCTGTGGTCAGACTGTGTGTGCTCTCTGCCTTCAGTCACGTCCAGCTCTTTGCGACCCCATGGACTGCAGCCCACCAGGCTCCTCTGTCCATGGGATGCTCCCACAGAGAGAATCCCATGCCCTCCAGGGGATCTTCCTGACCCAGGGATTGGGCCCACGTCCCCTATGTCTCCTGCATTGCAGGCAGATTCTTTACAGCTGACCCACCGGGGAAACCCTCCATGGTCAGAAACATAGGTAGAAAGTACGGGAATTGAAGACTGAGGAGGCATTTTCCCCTGACCACCTACCATCCTGATACAGTGGGTGTCCTAGAATTTCACCAGACCCACACAACTGTATCTTCCAATCACATATTGGATTCTACTGCCATATTTAAAATGGATAACCAGTAAGGACCTACTGTAGAGCACATGGGACGCTGCTCGATGTTAGGGGCAGCCTGGATGGGAGGGGAGTTTGGAGGAGAAGGGATACGTGTACATGTATGGCTGAGTTCCTTCGCTGTTCACCTGAAACTATCACAACATTGTTAATCAGTTATATCCCAAAACAAAAAGCTTTTTAAAATTAAAAAAAAATGTCGATGCTGACAGTCAGCTTGTAAGTTACTATCTTTTGCCTCCTGGGAACACTTTTTACACTGCATCATTTAACATTTAGGAGTAGCACTCTATAAATAAGTTGGTCGGTTCGGTTGACAAAAGCTGGTGATACCAGTGCTAGGAGATTAAAGAAGAAATCCAGCCATCAGGATCCCTTCTGTCTTCACATGACTTGACAAGTAAAATCTCAGGCTTTTGGGCTAACTTGGGGAAAGGTTTTGACGAATTAATGAGAAAACCTTTAATTTTAGAATTTCTTGAAAGAGGTGTGCTTTTAAACTTTCAAATACCCAGAGTTGGGCGCGCAACGTGTTGCCGAGTGGCAGGTCTGCTCAGCGAGTAGTGACCACATCAAAACAGCAGGCTCGGTCTGGCGTGCTGTTTCTTTGCCCATAGCAGTTACATCTCTTTGGTGTCAAATGCATGTTTTTAAAAATCTTGAACAGTGTTTTCTCTTAGGTAGATAAACAAACTCCTTGATGGCTATTTATAACTATTGGTTAGTGAGTCTCTCATAAGCCCCACCAGGCAGTTAGAACGTGAAGGGGATGTTTTGCAGGTTGGCTGTGGAGTAAAGACCGCCTGTTTTGATCAGAGCCTCTGTATCGCCCACCAGAGCCCCTGCTTGAAGTTCTGAATTAGTATTTCTCAGATTCTCGCCCAGAGCTCTGCTGCCAGCCACCGTGGATTGTATACGTCGGGAGCAGTGATTGCGTCTCCTCCTAGCTGTGTGGGAGCCTGGCCTTGGGGATTCACCAGCGGGCCCATTTCACTCTGTTTTCCAGCTCGTTTATCCAAGGGCTCAAGGCACCACCGAAAACCTTCCTATCAGAGAGCCAGTGTTTGAGGGGCATTTGGTTTCAACTTGCTTGTGTTTGAACACTCGTATTTATAATCATGCTAATCTCTGAGGCACTCAGATCACATTAATAGCTTTATCTAAGGCTGCCAAGGAAATGAGCGTGTATCCACAGGGCTGGGAAGGAGGAGAACTTGGGTTGGGCCTCCAGAAATGGAACAGGCTGTGACGTCCATTTCAACGATCCTTTCCAGGAGCTTTCTTTTGGAAAGCCACGCGGCCAGGACTTGCTCGTGGACGTGGATCCCCTCCTCCACTCTCATGTGGGGCTCCTGCGCCGAGGCCCCTGGGCCTGGATGGCCTGCAGACCCCGGCCCTTCCTCAGTGAGTCCGCTCAAGGGCCACCTTCTCATGCACCCCCTCCTGCCTTCCCGCACACTTGTCTGCAACCGGCGGGGAGGAACAGCGCTTTTCCCCCGAGTCCACCTCAGAGCTGAGGTCCTACTGGCCTCCGAGCTGATGCCCAGGAAATCCTGTAGGACAGACGGTCAGGCGCTTAGGATGGCAGAGGGGTGAGCCACAAAGGGAAGCAGCTTAGGGTCAAGACAGATACTGTCAGGGCGGGGAAGGGAATTTTGGGGGGAAGTCTGAACAGATTCATTTGACCCATCTACTAGGCTAATTTATAGAAAATGCACAAGAAGGGGGAAAATTCCCTTTGAGCAATGAGCGAGGTGAAAGAGAAGCAGGGGGTGTCCCTCATCTCATTACAGAAGAGGAAACCGAGATGACTTCTTGAGTCGTTTATTGAAAAACACCATGAGGGCTCAGTGTAGGTAGGTTGAAAAGAGGCCCATTTGCCTTCTCAGTGGAGACGTGGCTTAGGACTTTTTGAAGAATATTGCCTGTTCAATTAGAAGAATATGACAAGAGTCACCCAGTGGAGGTTGGAGAATTCATCTCCATTCTCAAAACCTGGGTAATGCCTTCCTGGGTAGCAAATTTTATGTCGCATTCCAGCATTCCTAGAACATTTACTGCCGGAAGTTTCAACAAAATGTGCTTACTTAGCTTCAGAGTTTTTAGGAATCCCATCTGGGTCTACTTGTTTATCCCTACATGGAGACTGTTGGTGTATCAGCCTAAAACACCTCACTGGAAACCTGGGCAGAGCCTGGTTCAAGAGTCTGTGCCCAGCTGGGGAGTTCAGGAAAGGCTCAGTGGTGCAGCTTCATAGCCTGGGAAGACTGTGCCCTGAGACAAGCTAGATGCGAGCAAAGACAGATGCTAAGAGAAGGTGAAAGGATGGCACGTTGAGATACAAGGGAAGGACAAAAAGAGTAGATGTACAGAGCAATAAAAGAAGAAACAGGAATTCCCTGGTGGCCCGTGGTTAGGTGCTTTCGCTGCTCTGGGCCCAGATTCAACCCCTGGTCAGAGAACTAACATTCTGCAAGTCATGCGGTACTGCCAAAAAAATAATAAAAAAGAAAAGAAAAAAATCATTATAATGGGCAGTGGACAGAAAAGTGACGTCTCTATTTTTCTCTGAGCCTACTAGACCCACCACTACTGCTAACAGATGAGAGCAGCGAGCTTTCTGTGGAATCCACTCGTGAAAAGGAGAGAACCCTTAGGAATCTTTCTACCAGACCTCCGTGTCTTCCATTTTCAGGCTGACTCCAGCCAAGTGGAGAAAAACCACATCTGGACAAAGGAAACTTATCTCCTCAAATCTAAAAGCCTTATGTCAAGAGAATCCTTACTATAGAGAAAGCTATGGAGCTAAACACTGAATTTGATTCCAACCAAAAACTAGATAAAAGGTTAGAAATCAATATTATTCACGCCATCTCCTTCCTTCCTCACTGCTAACCCTCGGCCAGGCCCCTCTAATAATAACAGTGTTATTTTTCATGCCTGAAAGGAAAATCAGGGATTCCATCAAGAAAAAGGCTTTTAAAGGAAGCCTGTGATATTGCAATATTATTTGGACTCTCCCTCTAAATAATGAATGATTCCAATTTCTCTTAGTATGGGTTGAGGGTGGCAGAATTAAATCTCGCTGGGTTAGAAATAAGTCAAAGTCCCCTAATGTCAGCCAACGTTTATGATAGAAGTGAGCTTGATTTTTTTCTCATAATTGTTAAATGACGTCTCTTTTTCAAAGAGACAGAGCTATTATAAATAAGCAAATCACAGCTGTATTCAGCTTATGGCATCCTGGCTCTGTGCAAGCCCGTTCAGCTGGCAGTCGTTGAACTCCGATCAGGGCGGCCTTGTGAGAGAGTGGAAGGGTGAGATGCTTTATGTCAGAATTCTGGGTTTGAGTCCTGGTTGTGCCATCAGGCGACCATATGTCTTTGGAAAAGTAACCTCTTCGTGATCATCAGTCTGGTAGAGGTGACAAGAGTCACGACTTATCTATACGTCGTTTGGAGGATCAAACCCAGTTGATGGACATGGAAGAATTCTATCAACTGCAGGGTGCCCCATGAATATTCATTTTCATTAAAAACATCTTATTTGTTATTATTTTTTATTTTTGGCTGTGCTGGTCTTGGCTGCCGGGCACGAGCTTTCCCTGACTGCTGATGGGGGGGCTACACTCCAGTTGCCCGCAGGCTTCTCGTGGTGGTGGCCACGCTTGCAGCCGAGCTCGGGTTTCTAGAGTGCGTGGGGCTCGGTAGTGTGCATGGGCTCAGTTTCTCCAAGGCATGTGGGATCTCCCCAGATCAGGGATTGAACCCGTTTCCCCTGCATAGGCAGGTGGATTCTTAACCACCACTGCACCACCAGGGAAGTCCACGTTTTCATTTTTAATAGGTACCTTTATATTAATGGGAAAGAGACATGGTTTCATCCGCAATATACATTCACTCTTAATAACTCGTTAAGTGCCCTGCTGCATTCCAGCCAGCAAGCCATAGACAGAGACCAGGGGATTCCACTGTCACTTCCCAGCATCACATCGCAGTGATGGGAGCTTTACTCCTTATCCAACATCACATGATAATTTTTGGCCTTTAAAAATAAAGAGAAAAAAGCCCAAGACCCAGAAAGATTGAGAATTAAGTTAATTTTAAAGTAACAAATGCTTCTGTATATTCTTGTCCCCTTCGTATGGTGCCGGTAATTTTTAAAATTAGATTTTCCTCTGGGCGTTTCATACTAAAAATGATGAAGTTCCTTGTCCCTTGTAATTGCATTTCTTTTGATTTTCTTTTATTATGACTTGCATATCACTGACACTTTCCCCCTGGAATGTTAAAAGTATACATCATCCAGCTAAGAGGAAAAAATACTGTCTTCATAAAAATGGAAAAGAGAAAGTAGAGGCTCCTCTCGGTTCCAAACAAGGCAAAGTTCTTGCTCTTCGCACGTGCCAAGGCTGATGTCATGGAACCAAACCAGTTTTGAGTTATCTGCGATGAAAAAAAAAAAAAAGCAGTTCAACAGTCTTCTGGATTGAAAAACAAATTTTCCACAGCATGATAACCCAAAACTGACTGAATGCATTCTCTCTGTAATTTCTGGGGCAACCATAAGTTCACTGGTGGCTCAGCAGTAAAGAACCTCCCTGCCAACTCAAGAGACACTGGTTCAGCCCGTGGGTCGGGAAGATCCCCTGGAGGAGGAAATGGCAACCCACTCCAGTGTTCTTGCCTAAAAAATCCCATGGACACTGGAGCCTACAGTCCAAAGGTCACAAAGAATCCTACACAATCGAGCACAAGGGACATGCCCGCATGTGCGCGTGCACACACACACAGACACACACACGTACCATATCCATCTGTTATCTGAGGAATGGATGAAAAAACCCATAAGATCCCTTTGGTTGATGTACTAGCATATCATTGAAAGTTACCACTAGTGAGTGTTATTTATGGGTGATAAGCAGGATATCATGGCAACTAGATGGGGAAACAGTGGAAACAGTGGCTGACTTGATTTTTTTAGGCTCCAAAATCACTGCAGATGGTGATTGCAGCCATGAAATTAAAAGACGCTTACTCCTTGGAAGGAAAGTTATGACCAACCTAGATAGCATATTGAAAAGCAGAGACATTACTTTGCCAACAAAGGTCCGTCTAGTCAAGGTTATGGTTTTTCCAGTGGTCATGTATGGATGTGAGAGTTGGACTGTAAAGAAAGCTGAGCACCAAAGAATTGATGCTTTTGAACTGTGGTGTTGGAGAAGACTCTTGAGAGTCCCTTGGACTGCAAGGAGACCCAACCAGTCCATCCTAAAGGAGATCAGTCCTGGGTGTTCATTGGAAGGACTCAAGCTGAGGCTGAAACTCCAATACTTTGGCCACCTCATGCGAAGAGTTGACTCATTTGAAAAGACCCTGATGCTGGGAAAGATCGAGGGCAGGAGGAGAAGGGGACGACAGAGGATGAGATGGTTGGATGGCATCACCGACTCGATGGACATGGGTTTGGGTGAACTCCGGGAGATGGTGATGGACAGGGAGGCCTGGTGTGCTGCAGTCCATGGGGTCACAAAGAGTCGGACATAACTGAGTGACTGAGCTGAGCTGAACTGAACTGAAGCAGGATATATCCAGGGAAGGCATCTCTCAGTTTTTTAGAAAATCATCTTTGAGTTATTGAAATTCTGTTTTCATTCCATGTGAACTGTGGTCCTACATCACTGTTGCATGGACTTCGACGCAGGAGTGGACAGTGGGGACTTTGGGAGCCCTGCCCAGGAGCCTCATTTCTGGTTCCTTGGAGTGGATAGTGGGGACTCTAGGAGCCCTGCCCACGAGTCTCCCTTCTGGCTCCTTGTAGGCTGGTTGGTGTTGAGCTGCTCAGTCGTGTCTGACTCTTTTGCGACCCCACTGACTGTAGCCGCCAGGCTCCTCTGTCCTTGGGATTTCCCAGGCAAGGAGTAGGTTGCCATTTCCTTCTCCAGGGGACCTTCCCAACCAGGGATCAAACCTGGGTCTCCTGTATTGGCGGGCAGGTTCTTTACTGCCGAGCGCCAGGGAAGCCAGTGCCTTGAAGGTTTGAGTGCTTCTTGCTGTTGCTGCCTAGAGTAGCAGGCATGTTCCTAGCTTCTCTATCAGGCTCGTAGCTTCCAGTTTCCTCCCCCAGATCAGCTCTAGGATTCAGGCATCCACTGTACCCAGAATAGACAGATGGCAAGTCTGGACCTTTCCATGAGAACCGAGAAGGCCCTGGTGGGCCTGCCTCCCAGTCTCCCAATTATGCAGCCTTCTTTATGCCTGCTTTTGGTGCACAAACACTGAAAATGGGGTCCCAGAATCTTCAAGTTACGAACTTTAGGGCCGGAAAGGGCCTTCAGAGGACAGGAAGGACCTTTCTCCTCCTGCCACAAGGAAGGCCCTTGAAACCTGGAGTGGAGACTCCCTTGACAGCGAGGAGAGGATCTGGGCCTGGGGTAGCTGACGTTTGAACCCCATAGCTTGCCCACTGTGTGGGTTGTCATGGGAACAAGGAAGGTACAATGGGCTGCTCAGGCTCTTGCCTCCGAGAGGGTGTGCTCCCTCGTTCAACATTAGAACTGGGGAATTTCCTACTCTCTCATCAAAGATCTTGTAGGCTTGATGGCAGTCAAATCCTACATGTTTTTAATTAATATGAATTTTTCATGTTTTGGCTGTGCTGGGTCTTCCTTCTTCGAGTGGGCTTTCTCCAGTTGCAGCGAGCAGGGGGCTGCTCTCTAGAGGTGGTGCGTGAGCGCCTCATGGCGGCGGCTTCTCTCGTTTCAGAGCTGAGGCTCCAGAGGGCTGGGCTGCAGCGGTATTGGTGCATGGGCTCACTGGCTCTCTGGCTCGTGGAATCTTCCTGGAGCAGGGATTGAACCTGTGTCCCCTGCACTGGCAGGTGCACTCCTAACCCCTGGACCACCAGGGACATCCTGAATCGATACGACTGATGTAAAATACGGTCCTCACTTCAGGTGCACAGCGGTGACTCCCTGTGTGCATATATTGCGAGAGGAGCGCCACGGTGTCGTCGTAACAGCGCGTCCATCGCCAAGTTATAAGTACAAGATCAACTCTTTTAACAACTTGCAAACATACTGTATGAAAGTTGCTAAAAGGAATGACTTATTTTATATCTAGAAGTTTATATAAAAGGTCTTATAGACATGATGGCAGTGAAATTATAAACATTTAAAATGACCCTTAATAAAATGACCTTTCCCAGCTGATGTACCAATAAGTAAAACTTACCTATTTGAATCTGCAATTCATCAACTGAGAGCTTATGACTGGTGGTCAGATATCCTTCAAAAACTCTCCAGGTGTGAGTCGAATAACCTTAATTTTTTTTTCAATTTTGGGAGTTGAGTAGGTGAGGATTACCTCAGAAGACATTTAAATGACGTTTCAGGTTCAAATTGAAATGGAAAGCACATAAAATTGTAAGGCCTAAGAATTTCAAGAATTTGGCAGAGGGGAAAACTCACAAAGAAAGCACACAATTAGACGTTTTCGTTCTGCCCGTTTATCCGGCACAAATCCCTCTCCAGTTGGCCCATCACTCCCCTGCCGGCATTTAACCCCACAAGGGTTAACGGAGGATTCTGGAGCCAGCGGCTGGCTCAGACTGCAGCCAGGATCTCAGGCCCGGCGTCCTCTCCAGGTGCCGTGGCCGGAGGGCCACATGGACGCCTCACGTGACCCTGCCCCATCTCCTGCGAGCTTCAGGTCCGTTCGTGCCCACGAGCTGGGTCACTGAGCCAGGAGGAGGGCTGGGAGGTCCTCACCAGTCCTTCCCGTGGCCGCCAAGACAGCACTGGTCCCACGGAGCCCACATGCAGCCCTCCATACATCCGAAAGGGTGGACATCAGTCTGTCCCAGGAAACTCAGGCAGGTGGGTGGGGGGGCTCAGAGGACCAGCTTGGAACCTGCACTGAGGCTCCCCTCCCCTGCCCAGTGCCTCGCCGGCAGGATGCCAGGCCTCGTGTGCTAGGGGCAGCGGGGAGAGGGCTTGGCTGAGAGTCACCGTGCACACGAGCCTCTGTGCCCTGCTTGTCCATCTCAGGGCTGCCTCGTGGCTCAGGTGGTAAAGAACCCGCCTGCAATGCAGGAGACACGGGCTCCATCCCCGGGCCGGGAAGACCCCCCGGAGAAGAGAGCGGCCACGCGCTCCAGCATTCTGGCTGGAGGATCCCATGGACAGGGGAGCCCAGCAGGCTACAGTCCCCGGGGTCGCAGAGTCGGACACGACCGAGCGACCAACACTGCCTGCGTTTGTGCGCCTTTAGTTTGCGTAGAGGCCTTGTCCTGAACATGCTGTCTCTCAGGGGCCACTCCTGAATCGTTTAAAAATGAAAAAAGCACTTCAAAGTTCGGCCTGACCACAACAATCTCCAGTTCGCCCCGCAAACGTTTAGCTTGCCAGACACCAACGGAACATGACAGGATGAAGTACGCAGCGAGCAGATGCGTTTTGTGTAAGCTCCACGGGCAGCTTCCTAGGAATGGAAAGGTCTCTGGCTTTGTTCAGCCATGAAGACACTTCCAAGTGGAAGTCAGCAGAGAGGAGAGCCCGCGGTCAGGAGACGGGTGGCTGAGGCCTGCGTGGGGAGTGGGCTCCCAGGCAGGGTCTGCACCCATGGCTGGGCCTCCCGGCCCCCTGTGCTGCCCGTGACGGGGGGGTAGGGACACGGTCGCTGTGACTCAGCAGAGCCCATGAGCCGAGCCTGCACAACCGTCGAAATCCTCTCCCCACGGGGGAGGCGCTGGAGTCTCTCATGCTAGCGTGCTGAACAGGCCTCAAGCTGGATCGGCTTTTGAGACACAGGGAAACTGCTTCACGTTCCAGAAGTCCTGGTGAAACAACCCTGCAAGGAGGTGGAAGGAGTGTCTCCTTCCGGACTCACATCTCTATCCACATGTCATGTTTATTTTTTAATTTATACATAGTCCAAGGGATCGCAGGGTCGGACACGACTGAGCCAGCAGCGCTTTCAGTCTCTCACTTTCATCGCTGACCTACGGAGGTTCAGGTGCACATATATTATTTCTGAAATTATTTTTCATGATAGGTATTACAAGATATTGACTATAGTTCCCTGTGCTCTACAGTAAACCTTTGTTGCTTGTTGCACATCTGTTTTTTTTTTTTTGTGCTGCCCGTGACGGGGGGGCAGGGACACGGTCGCTGTGACTCAGCGGAGCCCATGAGCCGAGCCTGCACAACCGTCGAAATCCTCTCCCCACGGGGGAGGCGCTGGAGTCTCTCATGCTAGCGTGCTGAACAGGCCTCAAGCTGGATCGGTTTTTGAGACACAGGGAAACTGCTTCACGTTCCAGAAGTCCTGGTGAAACAACCCTGCAAGGAGGTGGAAGGAGTGTCTCCTTCCGGACTCACATCTCTATCCACATGTCATGTTTATTTTTTAATTTATACATAGTCCAAGGGATCGCAGGGTCGGACACGACTGAGCCAGCAGCGCTTTCAGTCTCTCACTTTCATCGCTGACCTACGGAGGTTCAGGTGCACATATATTATTTCTGAAATTATTTTTCATGATAGGTATTACAAGATATTGACTATAGTTCCCTGTGCTCTACAGTAAACCTTTGTTGCTTGTTGCACATCTGTTTTTTTTTTTAATTAGAAACCTAGCATGCTATGCATACTAAGCCAAACAAGTGGAATCAAAATGTCATAAATTTTTTAGTTAGGCAAAAATTCGTAAGTTTTCTAAAATATATTCTGCACATCCTTTTTGAATGCTCTTGAGGAGGCGTGTGCAGGAGCGGCCACCAGGGCCAAACCACAGACAGGGATTCCAGGAGGCCGCGAGTGTTCCGGGGGATCCAGACTGCAGCGCCGCTGGCGGGGGCTCCGGGCCTGTGTGTGCTCCCTGCTCACAGCGCTGCTTCTGCTGGAGCATCCAGCCTGCACGCACAGGCTCACCCACCGTGGCGTGGCCCCGGCCCTGCCTGAGTCTCGTGCCCTAAAATCCAGCACCTCCTTTCTCCCCTTATGCAAAGTCCTGCAGGCCTGGCGCCATACCTCGGAGTTGAACAGTTCAGACTGCAGCTGTGTGACCTAGGCAGGTTGTATAACCTCTCTGACCCCAGTCTTTTCTGTCAGTCGCTCAGTTGTGTTTGACTCTTTGCGACCCCGTGGACTGTATCCTGCCAGGCTCCTCTGTCCATGGGATTTTCCGGGTGAGAATACTGGGGTGGGCTGCCATTTCCTCCTCCAGGGGTTCTTCCTGACCCAGGGATTGAACCTGTGTCTCTTGTCTCTCCTGCATTGGCAGGTGGATTTTTTTTTTTTACCACTGCACCACCTGGGAAGCCCCCATACCACACTTGATCTTAGCCAGAAGGCCATAATATGTAATGTCGTTTATGAGTCACCTCATGGGGTTGGAGCAACAGTTCTGTCTACTCATCCCAGAAGTCGATTTTAAATAAATGCTGGGATGAGTGGTTTGACTCGGGTTGGGTTGCTTGCTTCAGATGCATCCAAAGAAGAAATCAAAGCCAGGGGAATGAGGGCTGCTCTCATGAAAAAGCCCCATGCAGTGCCTGCAAAAGCTGTCCAAAGTTTGTACCATTTTTATTGTAGGAAGCATGTTACACGTGGATCCAAGATCCATGCTCTTGGCCAAAAGTTTCCCTCGGTGAAAATAACAATTTGTTAGAACCAAAGTCCTAGCTGAAAGCTTCACCACCCCAAACATGAACTTATCCGTGTGACCTGAGGGGTAAAGGAAGTTTCCAGCGGATACTTGCGTCTCTGAGCCGTCGTACTAGGAGGGCATTTGCTGAGTCCTGGATCTGAAGCCCGGCATTGGCTGGGAGAGCCCCTTGGACAGCAAGGAGACAGTCCATCCTAAAGGAAATCAGCCCTGAATGAATACTCATTGGAAGGACTGATGCCGAAGCTCCAGTACTTTGACCACCTGATGCAAAGAGCTGACTCATTGGAAAAGACCCTGATGCTCGCAAAGACTGAGGGCAGGAGAAGAGGGTGGCAGAGGATGAGATGGTTGGATGGCATCACTGATTCAATGGACATTGACTTAAGCAGACTCTGGGAGACGGTGAGGGACAGGGAAGCTCGGCGTGCTGCAGTGCATGGGTTGCAGAGTCGGACACGACTTGGCGACTGAAACGGGGATTGGGTGGAGGAACGCACTGTCACAGGGAAGCCATGGTCCCGAGTCTCTGAGTGCAGAGCGCAGGGCTGGGGGTGGAGCAGGCAACAGCTGTGAGCTTGCGTCCTGGAGCTCAGCTCCAGCGGTGCTGCTCCCAGGGGTCAGGGCAGGAGGAGCTGTGAGGCAGGGCCTCTGGACTATCTCCCCGCATGTGGCCTGAGAAGTGCAGCTCCACAGGCCCACCCCCCCCACATCTGGGCCACCACCCCCCATCCAGGCCACTGCCCCCCATCCGGGCCACCGCCCCCCAGCGGGCCCACTGCTAGCCACACCGACAGCCTGGCTCAGGGCACACCTGTCCTCTCGTCCTCTCCTGCCTTACTGGCGTCCACAGCCGGCTCGCTTCACGGCAAGGGGCCCTCGTGAGGGGTCAGTGGTCCCCCAGAGGCTGTGCTGACGGAAGGTTTTCAGCCCCTCCACCCACTCGAAGCCCATCCAGGATGCCCCCTCTCCCCGGGAGCCGCCTGTCTCTGTCTGTCTGTGTCTCTGTGTATGCACATGGGCTTTGGGGTGGCTCAGACGGTAAAGAATCCGCCCTGCAATGCAGGAGACCCGGGTTGGATTCCTGGGTTGGGAAGATCCTCTGAAGAAGGGATAAGCTACCCACTCCAGTATTCTTGGTCTTCCCTTGTGGCTCAGCTGGTGAAGAATCTGCCAGCAATGTGGGAGACTTGGGTTCGATCCCTGGGTCAGGAAGATCCCCTGGAGAAGGGAATGAAAGCCCACTCCAGTGTTCTGGCCTGGAGAACCACATCTGTGTCTCTCTCTCCGTCCTCTTTCTCTGCTTCTCTCCCTTCTCAGCCTCTTTCCCTGTCTCTCTCTGTCCCCTCTCTGTTTCTCTCCCTTCTCAGCCTCTTTCCCGTCTCTCTCTCTGTCTCTCTCTCTGTGTTTCTCTCTCTGTTTCTCTCCCTTCTCAGCCTCTTTCCCTGTCTCTCTCTGTCTCTCTCTCCATCCTCTTTCTCTGTTTCTCTCCCTTCTCAGCCTCTTTCCCGTCTCTCTCTCTGTGTCTCTCTCTGTTTCTCTCTCTGTTTCTCTCCCTTCTCAGCCTCTTTCCCTGTCTCTCTCTGTGTCTCTCTCCATCCTCTTTCTCTGTTTCTCTCCCTTCTCAGCCTCTTTCCCGTCTCTCTCTGTGTCTCTCTCCATCCTCTTTCTCTGTTTCTCTCCCTTCTCAGCCTCTTTCCCTGTCTCTCTCTGTGTTTCTCTCCATCCTCTTTCTCTGTTTCTCTCCCTTCTCAGCCTCTTTCCCGTCTCTCTCTCTGTCTCTCTCTCTGT
>SJXO01000677.1:285454-309103 GCA_006408615.1 Connochaetes taurinus | reverse complement strand
AAAGGCGGGGCCGGCGGGGGGGGGGCGGGGCGGGCAGGGAGCCCCGGGTGCGGACGGCGGGGCCCGGCCGTCTATCCTGGGGCCTTAGAAAAGGAAACGGGAAAGGCCGTGCTGGGAAACGCTAGTGCAGTCAAGTGAAGTCGCTGTCGTGTCCGACTCTTCGCGACCTGTGGCCTGTAGCCCCCCAAGCTCCTCCGTCCATGGGATTCTCCAGGCAAGAATGCTGGCGTGGGTTGCCATTTCCTTCTCCAGGGGAACGCTAGAGGAGTAGCAAAAGAAGAAAAATCTCCAGCTCATAAACTACAAAATATTTTTTTTTCAAGTTTAGACTCAGCCTTGAGAGGTATGTGGAATAACTGTGGCATTATTGCATTATAACATTTATCTATATACCATTTATCTGTATTAACTTTGGAATGCACTTGTGTTTAATGTTTAATGCTGTGGTTAATATTTCGAAAGCTGCTTTAAAAAAAAAGATACATGCATCTCAGCATCTTTTTTTAAAAAATGTATTTAGTTATGCCCTCTACACTAACTGTTAGCAAAATGACCATTTTTCCCTTTAGAGATTTTTGGCTCTTAATTCTTTAAAAGCATTTCTAAGGAGGTGAGACAAGCCCTGGTTCTCAGCTACCTGAGAAATCCTGGAGCTTGCTGGCCACTCAACTACTTTGTATCAATCAATCTACATCCACTTCCATGTCAACAGAATGTTTATCGTGAGGGACAGTATCTGTTGTCCCTTCAACCCTTTTCCTTTAGGTTCACCTGTCTTGGCCAAATCAGGATTTAACTTACATCATCTAAGAGTGCATACATGTTTGATTAAACCCATGAGGTTCATTCACTTGGAAATCCAGATGGAAAATGACCAGGGGATTAAATTCTGGCTCTGATGGTTTGACCCTTAAAGATGGTTTCTGGGGCCTGTTTCCATGGAAACCTATTTAGAGCCCTCCACCTCCCCTTCCATGGTCCTTCTCCGCGGCCATCCTCAAGTTCTCCTGAAAGGCGGTGGCACTTGGGCCCCACGTGGAGAAAGCGGAGAAAGCAGGAAACCCGTGGTATGAAGCCAGACCTCCCTGGCGGGCCTCAGGGAACAAGGCAATCAGACCTTTGAATGATTCTAATCTTTAAGCAAAACGTTATCTTATGAAAGGTTTACACTGTCAAAAGTGATGAATATGGAATATCAAATTCTGTGCTGCTATCCTGCCAAGATCATTGCAATGGAGCCGGTTTGCAGTACACCCCAAGTGGCACGCTCCTCCAGGCTGCTTCAGAAGTGACCATGAAGAGCACGGACATTTTTAATAGAAAACTTGTTTGTCTTTGGTTATTGTTGTTGTTGTTATTGTTCAAATTGAGATTTGCAGAGTATTCTAAAAATGTATATATAAAAAAGGTCATAGAGGCTAATTTCAGGCTGGTTTCCTTTTGCTGTGGGATTCCATTATCTGGTTTTCATGATAAGTGTTCCTGGCTGCCTGACCCCAGAACTGTACAGTATTGGGGCTGCACTCTCTCGAGGAGATCAGACCTTTGAATGATTCTAATTTTTAAGCAAAATGTTATCGCTAAGAGTAGTTGCAATTGCATTTTTCTTGTTGTTAAAAGTGTTAGGAGCAATGAATGTATATAAAAGCCTGGGCTGGTCATTGTTCTTCCTCCTCCCTTTTTACGTTTTCTCAGTTATCTTGAGTTGGACAGCAGAGACTGAATTCCTACCTATTTGATGTGGAGGAGGGATTCACACCAGAACTGCCCTCAGCGTGGTGCACGGGCCACCCAGGTCAGGGTTCATCAGAACACGTACACTCCCCAAATGGAGTTCAAGGGCTCTAAAAAAAAACCCACAGGAGCGAAGCACCCAACAACCTCCTGGGTCCTCCCAAGCCCTCGCTGCAACAGAGAGCCCGAAAGAGGGATCAAGATGACAGGTCGCATCTTCTGCAGCAAACAGCTCATCTCAGATTTTACAGTGGCTGAAAAGTCTTACGGGCTTGAGATCTGGATTAAAGTTACATTCTGAAAGAAGGAAGCACTTTGCTATAGTTCAAGCCCAAACCCAACATCCTCTGCCCCAGCCCACTTATCTCTGCCTACTCAGATATGACCTTCCATTTAGATGTGACTTCTGTTTCATTAGTACATGTTTATGCTTATCATTTAAAGACCTAGTCCTGGCCCAATGTAAGAAATTAGGAAGTGGCTGTAAATCAAGAGAAGTTCTAATAAGTAGGGTTAAACTTAAGTATGTAGGGCAGTCCCAATACATGTCTGGCTTTTTCACATCAAGGATCTATGAGATGAATTGCAAATTGTATTGGAATTAAACTTATGCTAAAGCGCCACATTTATACATGTGAACTTAAATTCTAATTTCAATTATACTTTAAAGGCAGCGGCTGTTTTTATGCTTCCTTATCACGTATAGTTAGTAATGTATACCTCTTCTATCAGAAAAAAACAGGAAGGGCTTGAAATATAAGCCATTCTGAGGAAATCAGGGAGTCAGTCGAAATTCTATTCTGGTCTTATTCCATGGTGTCTTTTGCAGCCCAGACAACTGTGGCTACACACTCCTTCAGAAATACAATTGTACATTGTCAGGCTTATGAACATTCCAATCAGATCTTTATTGTTACTCAATTTGAATCTTCCCAGGGATTTTTTTTTTAATTATTATGAGACAAAGGACATTTGTTGCAGGGGTGGGAGGAAGAATTTTCCAATGAGCAAAACATTCTCAAGATTGGATCAGGGTGTGGAGTCTTTCAGAATAGCCAGGACTATAGGATATGAAATAGAACCAAGTGAGAACTTCACAAGGATCAGTGTGATCCCTCCGGGAAAGACTTTATGCAACAAACAAGAAACACTTTTAAGTTCTGCGGTATATTTAGCTTCTACAGACAATAGAACAGCCCAGAGTCCAGCTCTGTATGACAGTGCAGATGAGCCAAGATTCTAGACATCTGCCATCAATGGTATTAATTTCAAGCCTGCATATGTCTAATGGCTATTTAAACAATAAATCTGCAATTTTTAACCAATGGGATGGTTAATGAAAACCTTCTGATTGGTAGGGACATCTATTTCTAAATGCTTTATTGTGCACAATACAGGGGTTAGGCATGGGAAAGTGAGACTGAGTTGGGTAAGTAATAATAGTACAAGTCCCTTATCCTTACCCAGAGAATCATTCAGCTCCATGTCTGTGCTCATAAGACTAGCATTAGACAGCCATAGATTACACATCTCCAGGGGCAGAAAGAAAACCACATGGAGTATGAATGGTATTGCCCCACTTCATCATAACTACCCCAGGAAAATAACTGAAAGCCAATACATATCCTGTTGATGACAAGGTTGTTTTGGGTCCCAAGGTAAGCTCAGCAGACAAAAACACTTGTGGAAGATGGAAAGGCTTAATCAAAAGATCCAGGCCTGTTACTAAATATGACTATAGTGTATTAGTAACTCTGTATTCCTAAACCTTTTAGGGAATCTGCAGTGGGCCTTCCAGCCAGCTCACTTCATTGTTTTTGCCTCTCGGGTAGAGTTTGAAGGTGTGATAGCTGATCACATTTCTCTGGAGGAAGACTGTTTTTATTATACTATCTTCTTAAGTTTTCGACCAAGTTTTGCTTTTGTTTTGAATTACTGAGATTATTTTCATTTCAATAAAAAAAATGTGTGAAAAGTGGTTTTGTATTGGAAGCTTTTGTTCTCAAGATGTTCACACTTCTCCCTTCCATGGGCTCTTTGTAAGATGGATACTTCTTAGGGGTGGCTGACATCCTGCAACACTGTATACACACACAGAAATACGTGCTAAGTGAGCTTTAGATAGTTAAGATAAAGTAAGTCTCTAGTTGGCCAGTGTTAAATATCATCAGGTTTTCTTTGTGTTGTTGGGGAGAGCCACGCTGCCACTCAACTCTCCTTGTCCGTCCAGTTAATATTGTGAACAAAAATAAGGTACCATGCAAGGTATTGGTTGTGCCCTGGAATTGTTTGTAATGTAGTAATGTGATTTTGCTCCATCGTTCAAAGAACTTCTTAACAAGCCAGCAGAGCCACTGGGAGCCTAAAGCCCTGGGGGCTCAGTCTGTGGATCTGTCCTTCTGGAGAAGCCGCCTTAGAAGGAGGCTTTGTTTCCTGGTTACTCACCCTCCTGGTGTGGCCCAAGGTGGACCAGCCTTGAGTTCTACTTCTGGAGGAACCCACTGTGCCTACTGGCTGTGTTCCTTCACCCCAAGTGAGGATCCCAGCCTCTGTGTTGCGTAAAATTGTATGGAAGGGGGAGAAAGAATCTAAAAGTTACGGTTTGAAGTGAGTGTTTTAAGATAACCAAAGCAGTCACTTGCTTTGGAACATAAAAACCTTGAATAGCTGGGCACCTGTTGTTCAGTTGCTGGAGGGCAGCATGCCGAGTTTCCCTGTCCTTCACTATCTCCCTGACTTGGCCGCAGACATGTCCATTGAGCCAGTGAGGCCATCCAACCATCTCCTCTTCTGTCGTCCCCTTCTCCTGCTGTCAATCTTTCCCAGCATCAGGGCCTTTTCCAGGGGGTCAGCTCTTGGTATCAGGGGCCAAAGTATTGGTGCTTCAGCTTCATTCAGTCCAGTGAGTATTCAGGATTGATTTTCTTTAGGATGGACTGGTTGGATCTCGTAGACCAAGGGACTCTCGAGTCTTCTCCAGTACCACCGTTCGAAATAACTAATTCTTCGGTGCTCAGTCTTCTTTATGGTCCGAGTCTCACATCGGCGCCTGTGTTTCCCTGTGGTACTGCTACCCTAGACAGGCCTCAGTCCTCCAAGGCTCTTCCCTCCAACTCAGCCGGTCAGGCCCTGGTGGCAGCATCCAGCTGCCGAGCCTCTGCTGGCTGCCCGCCCGGGTTCTCAGGACCTTGGAAGGTGGGTGTTGGCTTCTATTTTATAGGCAAAAACGGAGACTCCTAGACAATATACCCAAGTCCTCAAACCTCGTGACCTGCAGAGGCAGGGTTTGAGCCGCAGCCTGGCTCCTCCCGGCCTTGCTTCCCAGCTTGTCCTTCAACCAGCCGCACATGGGAGCCTTGGGGCACAGCCTCTGTGAGGGGCAGGCCGGCTTGGGGTGATGGGAGGAATCCACATTCCTGGGCATCCTGGGGCGTTCTCTGTCCTAGACAGCCCTGAGGTCAGTTCTCCTCTCCCACCCTCCCTTCATGATCATCTGCAGCAGCTCATAAAACAGAGGCGCACACAGCCGTCCCTTCTGGAGTCTGGCTGTGAGGCTTTGCGCCCTGTGCCGGCGGCCTTGCCATGACCACGGGGAGCATGGTCTCTTCCCAACTCCGTGTCGGTGAAGTCAAGTTGGTAGCTTGAAATTGGCCCCGGTGGAAGGATTTACACCATAGAAATGAGCACAAGTTACAAAGCAGAGCTTTCTGTCCCGCTTGCTTGCTTGCTGCTTCCTTTTTTCCCAAAGAGCCAGTTTACCTGCACGCCCCTAGGCATTGTCCTGGGATGTTAAAACCACTGGGTTACCAAGATACCATAGGAAATCCTTGGGCCGTATTAGACACTAATGCCTGGGGAGCTAATCCTTTTGCAAATCGCTTTTCCAATCCGTTGCTTTCGACATAGGTGAAAGAACACCTAGTGGAGACAGATGGCAGGTGTAGTTAGGTTTGTGTAGTTTTTTTAATGTGATTTCAGAATATAACTCAGAAATCCGGAGCTGAGTAACATTACTGTAACAAAACTCCTTCCGCTGCCTCATTCTCAGTATTCGAACGGCATTCCTCGAAGCTTACACCTATAAAGACAAAGAATGGGCTTGAAAAACAAAGAAGAGGCTTACTAGCTCTTTCTATTAATAGGTAGTTTCTATTTATAGATACATGTCCTTCTTGGTGGGGAAGGGGAGGATGATAAACCAGCCCTATTCATTCCATTATCACTTACAGTCAGGGACTTCCCCAGTGGGCCAGTGGCTAAGACTCCGATCTCCCAATGCTGGGGGCCTGAGTTCAATCTCTAGTCAGGGAACTAGATTCCACTTGCCATGACTAAAAGATTCTACATTCTGCAACTAAAGATCTGATCGAAGAGCCTGAGTGCCACAACTAAGACCCGCCACAGCCAAATTAGTAAATATTACCCCAAAAATCCAAAACCCACTTGTATTCAGTATTTCCAACAAAAGTAAAAATTTATATTTAATAAATTTTATCAAAATGTATAATATATTTGTATATTTTTCTCGGTTGGGTAATAATATTGTATGGGCTTTCTTCATAACTCAGTTGGTAGAGAATCCGCCTGCAATGCAGGAGGCCTCGGTACGATTCCTGGGTTGGGAAGATCCACTGGAGAAGGGATAGGATGCGCACTCCAGAAGTCTCCAACCTGGGAACAAAAATACGAAGCCTTGTGGGCTTCCCTGGTGGCCCAGATGGTAAAGAATGTACTGCAACATAGGAGACCAGGGTTGGTCCCTGGGTCAGGAAGATACTCTGGAGAAGGAAATAGCAACCCATGCCAGCATTCTTGCCTGGAGAATCCCATGGACAGAGGAGCCTGGTGGGCTACAGTCCATGGGGTCACAAAGAGTAGGAACACGACTGAGTGACTAACACTTTCACTTTTGACACAATTAATTGGGCTTCCCTGGAGGCTCAGATAGTAAAGGATCTGCCTGAAATGTGGGAGACTCAGACTCGATCCCTGGATCGGGACGATCCCATGGAGATGGAAATGGCAACCCACTCCAGTATTCTTGCCTGGAGAATTCCATGGACGGAGGAGCCTGGTGGACTACAGACCATGGGTCGTAAAGAGTTGGACACGACTGAGCAACTAACACATGGTCACAAAAATTCATAGACTTATGTTGTTGAAAGTGATGAGAGGTTAACCAGCTTTAAACTTTCTGTTGTAAGAAATATCATATTAGGATAAAATGGAGGATTAGAGAGATGAATTTGAAAGAAGAAAAGGAACAATGTAAGATTTCCTGGTGTCAAAAAATAACTTGTTCCTGTTTTTCTCATGTAGTTGACGCTGAGTATCAGATTATTATCGTGTGTAGATTCCACTGTCTATGATTAAAAATCGAGGCAACAAATGTACAATGTCATTTGCTAAAATAACTTCTCAGATAAACACGTTATCAGTGTGTGTCAACATTCTATTTCAAACTGGCCTCGATTCAGGGATTCTTTCTGGGAAGAGACGTTCGGAGACGAACGGATGGTGCCCCAACCAAAGGCCGGCCTGGGTCTGATGGGCGTGTTTTAAGAGAGCTGAGCAGGGACCCTGGCCACTCAGGTTTCCTTAATCCCATTAAGATCCATCCAGAAATTACTCGAGCATTTTGTCAAGAATCATAAGTACTTCACAGAAGGGGTTATAAATTACCTCACACAAAAAAGCTCTGCCATACGGAGTTTGGGGACAATTTTCTTTCTCCTACTACTCACAATGAATCTGAAAGAAAATCCTTTGCAACTATTTATATTTAAAATTTAAAAGTTAAATGTCAGCTTGACCATGTTGAAGGGTGGTGGATGCCGTTTCACACTTCTTTCAAGGGCATGCCCGCAACTGTTGGAAGATCCCTGCCCTGTCTGCCCCTCTAAGCTCTCTCTGTGGAGTGGGTTTTTTTTTTTTTTTTTGCTGCACTGTAGGGCTTATGGGATTTTAGTTTCCCAACCAGGGATGGAACCCAGGCCCCCTTGACAGTGAGAGCAGAGTCCTAACCACTGAACGGCCAGGGACTATCAGGAACAAAGTAAATAAAAACAAAGCCCTCGGATTACAGAACCTCAAATGCACAAGCATACTTCTGTTGTGGAGAAGTGGGGGGCCAGTCAATTTTAAATGGACCGTTTTCACTGCATATTTATGTCTTAAAATCCCTTAATTCTGTTTCTTTTGCATTAAAAGCCCCCCACAAGTCTACCGCCGGTTGCCCTTTGCCCCCTGCCTGTCAGTTTGCGCCGGTGTGTCCTTGGTGTGAGCTCTTGCACCGTGTTTGACCTGTGCTGATGAAGCGTCTGAGCCCACGTCTGCAAAGAGAGGCAGACTTCCCTGGGGGTCCAGTGGTGCCAGTGCCTGCTCACGGGTTCAGCCCCGGGTCCAGGAAGAGCCCACACGCCTCGGGGCAACGAAGCGCAGCCGCCGCTGGAAGCCGGGCGCCGCAGAGCCTGCGCGGAGGCGGAGAGCCTGCGCCGGGCAGCCGGCCCGCGGCCGAGGAAGCCCCGCGCGAGCCGCCAGCACCCTGCCGCGGGAGGGCTCAGGGCGGGCCCTGTGCTTTGCCTTTCCTCGCCTCCGAGAGCCCTGCGGCTGGTCTCCTGAGTCCCCCGCAGACTCGGAAGGAGAATCTCAGGGCGGCTGTCAAAGCCCGGCAGAGCCGCCGCCTCCCCTCCGTGCGAGGTGGCCTCCGGCCGCCACCGTCGCGGGTGCTGGTGAGAAGTGAGCTCCTGGGTCAGCAGCGAGGCCCGCGAGCTCTCAGCGCCGCGGCAGGAGCCGCCGGGTCGGCCCTTCCGAGCTGGCTCTCCAGCCCCCGCCGCCAGCAACGGACAAGAAGAGGACGGAAGACACCCGCCCGCAGAGGGCCGCGATCTAGGAGAGGAGCTCTGCCTTTAGGAGCCCGCTGCTGCGGAGTCGCTTCCGCCGTGTCCGACTCTGTGCGACCCCAGAGACGGCGGCCCACCAGGCTCCCCCGTCCCTGGGATTCTCCAGGCAAGAACACTGGAGTGGGCTGCCATTTCCTCCAATGCATGAAAGTGAAAAGGGAAAGTGAAGTCGCTCAGCCGTGTCCGACTCTTAGTGACCCCATGGACTGCAGCCCACCAGGCTCCTCCACCCATGGGGTTTTCCAGGCAAGAGTACTGGGGTGGGGGGCCACTGCCTTCTCCAGTTTAGGAGCTTAGGAAGCGCTTATCTTTGACGGTGACCAGTCGGCACATCAGCCGTTCACCGTGGAAGAAGACACCAGGTCTGTCCTCTAAGGCTACAAAGCTTTGCTCTGGAAGACACTTAATCTGCCTTCCAACATCCTTGGACAGGTGGCCTGGAACAGAGAGCAGTCAGCGCCTCGCTTGTAGCGCCAACAGAAGCACGACAGGCCGCTGGGAACTGTCTCCTGGAGGGACCCTGACAAGCCCACCCCTGCTGCAGGCCAGGCCTAGCGCAAAGTCTGAAAGACGTGTCCCTGTAGGCGTCACTCCTTGAGGCCGAGTGTTCTAGGCACGATTCTCAGCCCTGCTGCGTCCTAATTCCCCGCGTTGGACACACACCGTGCACCACCATCCCTTTAAAAGGATTATAGAAAATACGATCATGGTTCCTTAGCTAAGAGCTGACTCGGTGCTGCTGATCCTCAAAGATAAGATGCCCCCCTCTTTATGGTCCTCAGTCTTGAGGGACAGAGGGGCGGGAAAAGCAAGGGAACACTGTTTTAGATAAAGAGATTGTCAACTCAGAAGGGGAACTTGGGTTTAGGGGGGGACTCAGTCTCAACACCTTTGGCCGGTCATTCCTGCTCAGCGCTCTTTGCACAGGTTGGTGAGCAGATCCCACAGCTCAGCAAATGTTTGTTGAGCTCGACTCCTAGGACAGTGTGGGGCAGAGCCAGTCCTCATCTCAGGAACTCTCCACCTAGTGTCTAAGGCCGTGCACGGCCTTGTGGAGCTCCTGGGCGCGTGCTTCATTCAGCATCCCTGACTGACCCTGAGTTTCAATGGGCAGACAGGCAGTTGCTAATTAGGGAAGGGAGGGGATGCAAGACCAGGGAGAAACAGTTAAGAGCACCTTTGGGGCTAGGTCCTGTTTCCCCATCAACGGATACACACAACAATACCTTTGAGCTATTTTACAGACACTGAAACCCCTCCAGGTGAGAGAAGTTAACCATTCATGATGGTATGCTGCTCACAAGCATGTAGACCCCAGGCCACTTAGACCTGAGGGTTGATGATGCTGACTCCTACTTACCTCACCAACTCATCAGAAGAGTGTCCACGAGCTGATCACGCCATCTTTGAATAATTACTAGAAAACTCATTATCTCCCCCAAGTTGGGTCAATTTTGAAGGCATTAGGCCGCTGAGGCCCCCCTTGAATAAAGCTATTTTTTCCCACTTCACCCAAAACGCGGTCTCTGAGATTTGATTTGGCACCAGTGTACAGAGAAGCTGAGCTTTTGACATCATGTCTTGCTTATTTGATCTTCTTTTAAAAATGTTTGTCAATAAACATTGAATCTCCTTGTAACTTGCTATTTACATCAGTACACGCCATCTTCAAAACTGGGTTGGTTTAGGACTTCCTTCAGAGAAGGCAATGGCACCACACTCCAGCACTCTTGCCTGGAGAATCCCATGGACGGAGGAGCCCTGGTGGGCTGCAGCCCATGGGGTCGCACAGAGTCGGACACGACTGAGTGACTTCACTTTCACTTTTCAGTTTCATGCATTGGAGGAAATGGCAGCCCACTCCAGTGTTCTTGCCTGGAGAATCCCAGGGACGGGGGAGCCTGGTGGGCTGCAGCCCATGGGGTCGCACAGAGTCGGACACGGCTGAAGCGACAGCTGCAGCAGGACTTCCCTGGCGGGCCAGCGGTTAAGAATCTGCCTGCCAATGCAAGGGGTATGGGTCTGGTTCATGGTCCAGGAAGATGCCAGCTGCCCCAGAGCAACTAAGGCTGTGCACCACAGCTGTGGAGTCTGTGCCCCAGAGCCTGGAGCGGCAGCTACTGAGCCCACATGCCCCGCCCGGAGCCCAAGCTCTGCAATCAGAGAGTGGTCCCTACTCGCCGCAACTAGAGAAAGCCTGAACACGGCAATGAAAACCCAGTGAAGCCAAAAAATAATTAACTAAACAAAAATTGTAAGGGCTTTTTAGGGACAATTCCCTACAGACAAAACTCATAAACGTCTCTTCCTAGCCAAGCTTTGGAACGTTCTGTCTGAAAAAAACTGGCTTAGATGCTTTGTAGCTATGGATTTTTCTCTGCCTTTTCTGTTTTTTCCAAACTTTTGAGCCCACTTCATCTCAGGGCCCAGCAAGTTAGGTGGGGGAAGCTGCACAGCCTGGGAGGAGAGCTCAACAGCGAGGGGCCGGGCAGCCCCGAGCTCACTCCCAAGGGGAACCCCATGTCCCGAGTCCACGTGGAACTCCTCAGCCAGGGAACCCAGGAAAGAAAAGGAGGAATCAAGTATTTATAGGAAAATTATTTCTCACAAGCCATCATTTGTTCTAAAAGCTTTTAGAAATATAATTATTTTTTCTCCTTCTCCAGGGTTTTCTGTTTTTAATATGAAACACTTTCAAGTCCCGTGGTTGAGTTTCCAGGCAGCAGTCATCCGTTTTGCCTTGGGTGGAGTTTAGGAAGGAAACTGGGTCTCAGAAGTGAACGCGCTTCCACTGAAATCACCGCACAAAGCTCCTGCTGCCTCTCCCCTGTGCTTGCGTAATAAGGAGGCCCCAGGGCAGGGGGACCAGTCTTCCCCCGGCCTTCTGATCCAGGAGTTCCTGTCTTCTCTGAGGCATAGCTGGACTCCTGCCCTCACTCAGCCTCACCTAAGTTGTGTCCAAGGGGGAAACCTCAGGAGCAACACCTTCCAATAGAAATAAAATGTGAACCATGTTTGTGCTTTTTTATATTCCAGGATTCATACTAGAAATTAAAAACTATACACGGAATTCATTTTAATAATGAATAAATAATTTAAGTAACATTTTATTTAACCCAATATATTGTGTCAACATACAATCAATATGAAGGTGCATAAGGTAGTGTCCACCTTTTTTTCTTAATATATATATTTATCGAGTACAGTTGACACAGTGTTTAGCTGCACAGTAAGGCGGTTCAGCTACATATACACATGTACTATTTTTCAGATTTTTTTCCGTTATAGGTTATTACAAGACATTGACTATGGTTTCCTGTGCTATACAGTAAATCTTCGTTGCTTGTTGCATATCTATTTTTTAAAATTAGAAATCTAGAATTCTATTCATACTAAGTCAAACAAGTGGAATTAAAATGTCATACATTTTTTAGTTAGGCAAAAATTCATACATTTTCTAAAATACATATATTATACACACTGTCCATCAGGCTCCTCTGTCCATGGGGATTCTCCAGGCAAGAATACTGGAATGGGTTGCCATGCCCTCCTCCAGGGGAATCTTCCCGACCCAGGGATAGAACCCAGGTTTCCTGCACTGCAGGAGGATTCTCATCTGCGCCACCAGGGAAGCCCCACACAAAAGCTTTTATACTTGATAAAGGCTTGAGAAAGAACATTTAAAGAGAGAGAGAGAGAGGAGATGGAGAAGCTGGAAAGCAAACTAAATGAAATTCCACCCTTTTTTATATCAAGTCTTTGAAATCAGTGTGGAGTTGACAGTGGGAGAACATCTCGGTTCCAGGGAGCCAGGTTTCAGGGGCTCATGCCGTGCGGGGCTGGTGTCTCCCATGTTGCACGGCAGCACTCGACTCTGCAGAACTTTCCTGCTCACACATGGACAATATGCCTGCAAATGCCTTCCTCTGCCTGCGCCAGTCCTCCTGCTTGCTGAGTCACTCCAGCTGTGTCTGACTCTGTGCGACCCTATGGATGGTGATCAGCAGGCTCCTCTGTCCATGGACCCCACGCCCCCTACCCCTGTGCTAATTAAGTCGGGAAGGCTGGAAACCATCTTTCTCTCCCACGGCCTCTGTTAGGGGAACCAGTGGCCAAACCTGACCAGGCACGATGATGACCACTTGCACCAGTTGTCTTACAACCGGAAGTCCTGGTAAGAACTTGGAACTGACAAACTACCACCAACCAGCAGAACTGGGAAAGGTCAAAAGAAGAGAGGAGAGCCCAGTCCACACGTCCTGCCAACCTCCCAGAATCCTTCTCGCTGGACTCTGTCCTGGCTGAGTGGCACGTGCGCCGACAGGAAGGACCCTGAGTTGGAGTGACTGACCAGAAACATCCGGAAACTGACCGCGTCACCATAAAGCCTGAGACTGTGAGCCACGCGGCAGGGCGGCTCTCCCGGGTCCCTGGCCCAGCTGCCTTCCACCCGGTTCCCTTCCCGATTCAGCCTCTTACTCGGTCAGCACACTTGCTTCCTCGGACAAGTCATTTCTCAGTGTTAGATAACAGCCCACTCTCTGGAGAGGGGCCCCCTTCCGGCAAAACTTCAACCCTTCTGCTTCAGACTTACCCAAAAGAATTCTTACTTTTGAAACATTTGCTCTTAGGTCATGTGGGAAACTAGATTGTTGTTATATTCAATCAAAATATTGTTAAGCCCTCACGCTGGCCTTTGGACACTTGTTATCAGAAGATCTGGATTCAAATCCCGAAGGGGCGAAAAGTACGAGCTTGGGGAAAGCATTCCACCTCTTTAAATCAGGTTTTTCATCGGTTCCGTGGGCTGTGCCATTTGTCCCGGCATGTCCTACCAACCCTCCGGGGCGGTGGTGTGAAGATCAAAATGGTGAATGTGAAGGGGTTTGGAGGTGCCATCCAAAATAGAAAATCATATTGTTTATTATTTCAAAGCATTAAAGACTGTGCAGCCACAGAAAACCACAACCCACAATATTTACAAAGACAGCAGAAGGATTTATATGAGGAAACTGAGTCAAAGAAATAAATTCCTATGATTACCCACAATATTCATCATTTTCTTGACTATTTCCAACCTTGACTTCTCATCTTTATTTACTGAGAGAGACAGAAAAAGAGGGAAAATGATAAATAATCCTCAGGATAATAACTGTGGACCTTGGAGCCAGGTATACGTCCTGAGAATCCACCTGAGTAATGCCCAACAATCAACTTCATAACGATCTTGACAACGACTCTGCAGAGGACATTGCTCATGGACCTTATTTTCAAAGATCCCCAGTTTGAGATGTCTGTGGAGAGTTCATGCAATCTCTCTACCCCATAACCACCTGGATAGTCTTGCCCTGATAGCTTTTAGATTAGTAACATCAGCTTCTAACATTTCCTGTGACACCACTTAAACGTTACCTTTTCACTGTTTTCTTTAAAATGAGATCCGTGTTCGGGGCACAGGGGAAATATGTTGTCGTCACTCCTAAATAGTTCACTCCCAAGTGTTTCTTAAAAACAAATTTCAATATTGGACCTTTCCCATTTGCCTTCACTAATTACTTCCTTTGTGTCTCACGCAGTGGTACCACAGCTAATTCAAGTTCAAACAGAATTTAGTCATTATGTCATCACATTCATTCCCTGCTCATGGAGAAGCCAGGCACACACGGTCCATAGAGAGAGAAACCAAAAGGGTCTTGGGCTTCATGAGGCCACAGCTGTCATTCTGATCCGTTCACATGTGACCAAATTCATCTGTGTCCAGAAGCATAGAGCACGTTCTCATTCTGAAATCCAGTCTGCCAGTTGTGTGTAAATGAAGACCAACCCGACGGGAGGGACTTCCCTGGTCCAATGGTTAAGAAGCTGCCTTCCAGGACGTCCCTGGTGGTCCAGCAGCTAAGACCCAGAGCTCCCAACTCAGGGGGCGTGCGTTCGATCCCTGATCAGGGAACTAGAACACACGTGCTCCAACTAAGAGTTTGCATGCCTCAACTAAAGATCCCACATACCAAAAAAAAAGGGGGGGGGGACTTTCCTGGTGGCTCAATGGTAAAAGAGTCTGCCTGCTAATGCAGGAGACACGGGTTCCATCCCTGCTCCAGGAAGACCCCACATTACTGCAGAGCAACTAAGCCTGAGCAGCCCAACGATTAAGCCTGTGCTCTGGAGCCAGGAAGCCACAACTACCAAGGCCCATGTATGCTCTGCAGCAAGAGAACCCACCTCAGTGAGAAGGCCGCAGACGACAGTGAAGAACCAGCGCTCACGGCAACTAGAGAAAAGCCCCCGCGGCAACGGAGACCCAGAAGCACAGCCAAACACACGGTGCAAAATGAGAACCCCGCACAGCCAAACACACGGTGCAAAATGAGAACCCCGCACAGCCAAACACACGGTGCAAAATGAGAACCCCGCACAGCCAAACACACGGTGCAAAATGAGAACCCCGCACAGCCAAACACACGGTGCAAAATGAGAACCCCGCACAGCCAAACACACGGTGCAAAATGAGAACCCCGCACAGCCAAACACACGGTGGAAAATGAGTGTTGTAAGGAGAGTTGACCTTAAACACGAAACACGAATCTGCCTCCAGTGTGTGATGTGGGCTCCACAGTTGGTTGCGGAACTAAG
Source organism: Connochaetes taurinus (assembly GCA_006408615.1). NCBI lineage: Eukaryota > Metazoa > Chordata > Mammalia > Artiodactyla > Bovidae > Connochaetes > Connochaetes taurinus. The sequence goes on along the minus strand of SJXO01000677.1, from coordinate 293,834 downwards.
GCCCCACGTGCTGTGGGGCAGCGAAGCCCATGTGCCTACCTAGAGATCCTGTGCCCGCAGTGAAGAGCCAACCAAACAAAACAAGCAAGCAAACACCAACCCAGTGAGAACAAGCAAAGGCTGTTTGTTCAGAGCTTGGTATATACAGCAAGGGAGCCAGTCACCCTCCCTTGCCTCCGGCAGGGACTCAAAGGCAGGCAGAGGCGTGGGAAGGCTTCCCAGGTGGTGCAGTGGTGAAGAAGACACCAGCCAGGGAAAGTGACACGAGAGATGTGGGTTTGATCCCTGGGTCGGGAAGATGCCCGGGAAGAGGAGATGGCAACCAGAATTCTTGCCTGGAGAATCCCACAGACAGAGGAGCCTGGATGGCTAGAGTGCATGGGGTCGCACAGAGTCGGACATGAGAGAGCAACTGAGCATGAACCGGAAGGCTCTCCAGTGGAGAAAAGCAGGTGCTACCCCAACTGGAGGCTGCCGAGCCGGAAGCTAAAGGAGAGCCAGCCGGAGGTGACAGCCTGTGCGACCAGCTGGGGGGCAAGTCAGGCTTCCTCTGCTTGGTCCTGAGTCAGAAGTGAGGGCAAAAATCAGGCAAGCTGTCGGTTAGTTACCAAATCCTGGCCATTTGGGGCTGACTGCTTCAGAGGTTATCTCTTCGCACGTTGGATGGTTACCGGAGACGAGGTCTGACGTCCTGCAGACTGATTTATAGAGAGCAGTCTGTCTTAATGGGCTGGTGGGTGGGTGACAGGCGGGCTCCTGAGCTGGTCGCTGTGGGTGGCAGGTCAGAGTCCTACTTTCTGTATAACGTCTGGCGCTTGCCCCTTTGTGTGTCCAGTCTCTCAGATGCAAAACAAAGCCGTCAGGACGGCAGAAGGGATAACGGGAGTGATCAGGAAGCTGTGGAATGGAGTCATCAGAGTTATGCCATATCTTGGCAACCACCCAGCGTTTTGTTAATAGCATCCTCAGAGTCCTTCTTGCCTCCATCACGGCCACACAGCTTGGCGACATTTTTCAGTCGCCACTGACACATTCCTGGAGTGAGTGCCTTGGGTGCACCTCCGGCCCTTGCAATGCCCTTCAGGATCATGGCTGTGGGGAGCTGGGATGCAGGACCTCAGTCACACGTCTGTGGGTTCCCACTTCTGGGACAATGGACTCAGGAGCATCTCTGATAATATGACTTTTTAAAACACATGGTAAAGCCAGCTACCATTTATTTGACTTTCGCTTTGTTAAGTGCTTCAGATCCACAGTCTCATTTAAATGTCACAGCAGCCTGATGGGGTGGGTGCCATGACTGCTGCGTCTTACAGGCTCCACTGAGCTAAAGTCAAGGTGTCGTCTGAGCCACCTTCCTTCTGGAGGCCCCAGGGGAGGCTCCACTTGCTTGCCTTCTCTGGATTCCAGGGGCCGCCCCCAACCCTGACTTGGGGCCCCCTCTTTGCATCGCTCCAACCTCTGCTTCCCCCATCCCCTCTCACTCTCACTCTGACCTGCGTTCTTCTCATCAGCATCCCTGTGACGACACTGGGCCCACCCAGACCATGCAGGGTGCTCCTTGTCTCAAGAGCCTTAACTGAATCACATCTGCCAACTTCCCTAGTGGCCCAGGGGTTGAGAGCCTGCCTGCCAGTGGAGGGGACCCAGGCTCCATCCCTGGTCCAGGAAGATTCCACATGGGGTGGGACGGCTGGGCCGAGCATCACCACCGCGGAGCCTCCCTCTGGGGCCCATGCCCCGCCATGAGCGAAGTCAGCCCGGTGAGGAGCCCACTCACCACGCCAAGAGAAAGCCCTTAGGCAGCCACAAGACCCAGGGCAGCCACATATAATTAGCTCAGTGTATAAAATCACACCTGCAAAGTCCATTTTACCATGTAAGGTGACATATTCACATGTTCCAGAGATTAGGATGGGGACATTTCGGGGGTCAACAGGGTCATCATTCAGCCTATCACAGTAGAAACCGAGGCTCAGAGAGGTTAGTTTATTGTCACAGAGCCTCTCGGCTCATGGAGGTGCAGCTCAGGTTTGCGTTTTCCAGCGACATCAGACTTCCTCTCTGAGCTCACCAGCAATGCCTCTGAGGCCAAACTCGGTGCAGGGTGTAAGCTTCAGCTTTGCCCTCCCCGGCATCTTGGTTCCCGAGCCCATTGCCCACACAGCTGTCTCCCAGCCACGCGCACACCTTGATGGGGATGGGGAAGACCTGCAGTCGGGGCACCAGGTCCGGGGTCTGCCCCGGCTCAGAGCCCGCCTGTGTGTCCACGGCGCAGCCTGGCAGCTCTCCGGTTTCCGGTCGTCCTCCCCGCACCCCTCTTCCCCGCTCAGGAGCCCTTAAGATCCCCGGCTCTTCCTCAGAGCACACAGGGACGCTGCCTTTCCTCCAGCGCCTCCTTATAACCCCTTGGAGTTAGGAAGCATGTCTGGTTTAACAGACAGTCATCTCCAAGGAGCATGGAGCCACCAGCCCCTGGACAGTCGGAGTGCTGAGGAAAGAGGACCCGTTCCAGAAACCGGTACCACAGAGACATCTCCAGGCTGAGTCTGGGCAGGAGACGGGCTCAGCTCCCGGGGAGGAGGATGCTCTTGGCATCGCCACTGAGGCCTTGCCTTCTGCTCCACTTTAACCATAAGGGGGGGCTTCCCAGGTGGCTCAGCTGGTAAAGAATCTGCCTGCAATGAGGGAGACCTGAGTTCAATCCCTGGGTTGGGAAGATCCCCTGGAGAAGGGAAAGGCCGCCCACTGCAGGATTCTGGCCTGGAGAATCCCATGGACTATACAGTCCATGGGGTCGCAGAGTCGGACAAGACTGAGTGTGTTAACTTTCACTTGATGATAAAAAAAACTAGGGGAGCCCTTGCTCAGCCATACCAGGCAGAATTCCCAGAGGCCAGAACACTACCGCCGAGCTTGCGAATTCTTCAGCCTTCCGGCTCCGGCCCTCGCCGCCTCACCTGCAGTATTCCAGGGGTGCTCTGCGCTCCATCTGGTTTCCATGACTTGGTCTCTCGTTTCAAACCCCACTAGCTGGTTTGCTACAATATCATGCACTTGCTTACCATGTAATTCTTCCCCAGTGGCTCAGTGGTAAGGCATCTGCCTGCCAGTGCAGGAGACCCAAGAAGCACAGGTTCGATCCTTGACTCAGGAAAATCTCCTGGAGGAGGAAATGGCAACCCACTCCAGGATTTTTGCCAGAAGAATCCCATAGACAGAGGACCCGGTGGGTTACAGTCCATGGGGTCCAAAGAGTTGGTCACAACTGAGCACACACAGGTCATGTAATTCACCCAAGATCCTCCAGGGGAATCTTCCCAACCCAGGGATCAAACCCAGGTCTCCCGCATTGCAGGCAGATTCTCTACTGTCTGAGCCCAGGAGTGCTGGGACAGAACTTCTTCCACTGTCCCAATAGTCGGTGTCTGTTCAGTAAAATCGCATGCCCAGGGCACATCAGCCTTTTATGGTGTCTCCTCCAACAAGTCAAGGCCCAAGAGTTAGAGAGACACACATCTCCTGTGCCAAGAGAAGAGGCTTTGCTACTTTCTTTGGTGTTTCCTTTTTGCACGAGGATGGGCAAGGGCTTGGTGGAACACAAGGAGAGGTATTCATTGCGAAGAGGAAGTTAATAAGAAGCACAGCGAGCCCAGATTCTTTCTTTTATCTTCTCTCTCTACCGTGGTTTGGTTAACTGTTGAAATAATTGCAAATCAATCTCACTTAACTAATAACTTAAAACAATGGTCCAGAATTCTCTTTGATCTCCATGGGGACAAATTCCTTGTATCCAGGGGAGCCCAGCAGCAAAGGGGGCTCTCAGAGGAAGTTTCTGGGCCCCGCTCTGGGTGGGGAGGCCTTTTTTAAGAGCCCCCGGGGTCCTGAGTTCCCTATCTCTAGGGCTCGGTGGAGCTTTGTTTTCCATTTCTGTACCTGAGCCAGGTTTCAGCCCCTGCCACCCAAGATGAATCCTGGCCCCTCATCGCACTAGGCACTGCATAAATCCTGGACACAGCTGAGTGAGAGAGACATTTACTGTCTGTCCCGGCTCTAAGTGAAGCGAAGAGTCTGCGGAGAACACTTGGGACACGCACGTGTGGGAAGTCTCTAGCACTGTCTTCCCATCCTGATTCTGACCGATGACGCTGACCAGCCGTCGATGTGAGAACGATGTGTCCTGTGACTGCCAGGCCTTCTCGTCTAACTGATTCCAGTTTCCAAGTGTCCTAAGGGGCACAGCAACATACTAGCACAGTCCAGGAGAGGGAATAAATAAAGCAATTGCTCCAAAAATTAACCCAGACTTCCTTTTTCTTGTGAAATCCACAGGTCACTACAAAAAAGGAAAATAACTTAGACATAATTAACCATGACAGGTTGAGCAACTCCAGAAAGAATCAGTGTTTTTATACTGCAGGACCACCATTATATTAGATTCCTTTACTTGCAAACCAACACAGGATATGGAAACACATAATTTCATACTGCCCAAAGTACTTCTACAGTTTGAGTCTCAATTAAAAGTCAAATATGCATATGATACAGAAAATTCTTTCAAAAATCAAGATTGAAATAAAGGACATCCTCAGGATTCCAAAACAGCCAAAATATATATTTTTCATAAATTCTTGGATCTCCTTGGGAAAGTCATTCAACCTTTATGAGTCTCAGTTTCTTAAAATTCAGCACCGATGAAGCCCCTGGCTGGCTAATCTGTGAAGCAGTGTGGCTCAGGAGAACTTTCTGTGATGACACTGATGTCCTGTATCTTCACTGGCCATGACGGCAGCTGCCCTGAGCACATGACGTGCATCTAAAGCGACTGACGCACTAGATTTCAAATTTCATTATCATTTCATTGCATGTGAATAGCCACGTGTGGCTAGGGGCTATGCATTGGACAGGGCAACCCTAAGGGGTCCATGTTTTTTAAAAAGTTATTTTATTTTTGGCTGCACTGGGTCCTCTCTGCTGCATGTGGGCTCTAGCTTTGGAGGGTGGGGGCTCTCTAGTTTTGGAGGGCAGGGGCTCTCTAGCTCTGGAGGGCGGGGGCTCTCTCTAGCTCTGGAGGGCAGGGGCTCTCTCTAGCTCTGGAGGGCAGGGGCTCTCTCTAGCTCTGGAGGGCAGGGGCTCTCTCTAGCTCTGGAGGGCAGGGGCTCTCTCTAGCTCTGGAGGGCAGGGGCTCTCTCTAGCTCTGGAGGGCAGGGGCTCTCTCTAGCTCTGGAGGGCAGGGGCTCTCTCTAGCTCTGGAGGGCAGGGGCTCTCTCTAGCTCTGGAGGGCAGGGGCTCTCTCTAGCTCTGGAGGGCAGGGGCTCTCTCTAGCTCTGGAGGGCAGGGGCTCTCTCTAGCTCTGGAGGGCAGGGGCTCTCTCTAGCTCTGGAGGGCAGGGGCTCTCTCTAGCTCTGGAGGGCAGGGGCTCTCTCTAGCTCTGGAGGGCAGGGGCTCTCTCTAGCTCTGGAGGGCAGGGGCTCTCTCTAGCTCTGGAGGGCAGGGGCTCTCTCTAGCTCTGGAGGGCAGGGGCTCTCTCTAGCTCTGGAGGGCAGGGGCTCTCTCTAGCTCTGGAGGGCAGGGGCTCTCTCTAGCTCTGGAGGGCAGGGGCTCTCTCTAGCTCTGGAGGGCAGGGGCTCTCTCTAGCTCTGGAGGGCAGGGGCTCTCTCTAGCTCTGGAGGGCAGGGGCTCTCTCTAGCTCTGGAGGGCAGGGGCTCTCTCTAGCTCTGGAGGGCAGGGGCTCTCTCTAGCTCTGGAGGGCAGGGGCTCTCTCTAGCTCTGGAGGGCAGGGGCTCTCTCTAGCTCTGGAGGGCAGGGGCTCTCTCTAGCTCTGGAGGGCAGGGGCTCTCTCTAGCTCTGGAGGGCAGGGGCTCTCTCTAGCTCTGGAGGGCAGGGGCTCTCTCTAGCTCTGGAGGGCAGGGGCTCTCTCTAGCTCTGGAGGGCAGGGGCTCTCTCTAGCTCTGGAGGGCAGGGGCTCTCTCTAGCTCTGGAGGGCAGGGGCTCTCTCTAGCTCTGGAGGGCAGGGGGCTCTGGCTCTGGTGGGGGGCTCTCTCTAGCTCTGGAGGGCAGGGGCTCTCTAGCTTGGGGGGGGGGGGCTCTCTCTAGCTCTGGAGGGCGGGGGCTCTCTCCAGCTGTGGTGCGGAGGCCTCTTGCTGCGGCGGCTCCTCTTGCTGTGGAGAACGGGCTCTAGGCTCACGAGTTTTAGTAGTTACAGCTCTTGGGCTCAGTAGTTGCAGTTCTTGGGCTTAGTTGCTCCAAGGCATGTGGAATCTTCTCAGACCAGGGATTGAACCTGGGTCCCCTGCATTAGCAGGTGGACTCCTATCCTCTGTACCACCAGGGAAGTCCTAATGGGCCCATTTTGACACAGGGAAAATTACAAGGGAGGTGGAGGCGGATGTTCTGGGACTGGGTGGCCTTGGGTCTACAGTTAGCTGTCACAACTTCAGGGAGTGACTCCTCTGCTCTCAGACCTCCATCTGAGTGAGCAAGAGAATGCTGCAGGGGACAGCAAGCCACATGCCTGCTCCCTGGTTGGCGAGACCACGTAGCGTCCAGTGGAGGAAGGAGAGAGGGACTGCTGAGTGCCTTTCAGTCACAGCTCGACCACTCATGGCATCAGACGAGAAAGAACGGGGCAGCTTCTGCCACCATCTGTTTGGCCTTCCTGGATGTTCTGGGTTTTTGGAGAGAAGGTGGGATCTGAGTCGTTAGATAAGAGAGCTGTCTCCTTGCTTTCAATCAGAAAGCAAAAAGTTAAATGGAGTTAAAATTTTTGGCTTAGAAGCACTCCTGAGCACCAGAGTCCTGGTTCTCACAACATAAAACCTGCATTAAGACCTCAGTTTGTGTTGGATTCTAATCTACCTTTCCTAAGGGATCATTGAGGTCCATCAAGGTATTTCCCTTTTTCGAGGAGGGGGGCTGGTGTGAAATATGGTACGTTTCTACCTGCCCCCAGAGTTAACGTCCTTTCTGAAAGAAACAAAAGCAGCAGAAACACTCATCTGTGCCGTTGTGTTTTGCAGTCACTCACCTTTAAATCGTCACATTAAAAAAATGCTTTTCAGGCCCTGTGGAGTTAGGTGATTATGTTTAATATAACTTTTGGGGTTTTGGTTTCCTGCAAACCAACAGAGAATATGGAAACATGTAATTCCATACTGCCCACAGTACTTCTACAGTTTGAGTCTCAATTAAAATGTTTGTTTACTTATCTGCTAATCTCATTATTATTTTTTTTCCCTCAATTCACTCTCTGTAAGCAGGAGTTGGGAATCTGAAATTCAGCCATTTCTGAAATATGACCAAAATGAAACCTGGAGAAAGAGTGCTATTCACCGATGGAAAAGAAATACATAAACCCCAAGTGAAAGGCCTGGAGTGTCCTTTACCTTTTTCTAACAGAAAACCATTTTCTATGGAGAAGGTATGCGCACAAAGGAGTAACTTTTTAGAAATTTACCAGCGATTTTATCGTAGTAAGTTGAGCCTTGATCCCAAGGAGAATATGTGCTATTATTACTCGAGACGCATAGAGCCTGTATTTATTTTCAGAGGAGTTTGGTATCATTTTTATTAGTTGCTCTTCACAGAAAAGCAAAACAGAAACCACCTCAAATCTCTGAGAGGTAGATCAGATTTTATCTTTCCTTTTTTTCCTTCCAAATGAGAAAACCACACAAAGTGATTTGCCCTGGGGTCAGCCAGCCCATCGGTAGCTGGACTGGGGTTAGGAGATCTGGTCTCTAGATTCTCAACCTAAGTGGTTCTTGGAGCCAATCCTTCCATCCCCAGTGGGGACAGACCATGGGGCACTGAGCAAGCAGTAACTATGCTGACAGATGGGACTTCTCCCTAAGTGCTCCCCAGTTTCACCAGCATGAGGGGCTTCCTTAGTAGCTCAGTGGTAAAGAACATGCCTGCAATGCAGGAGGCCTAAGAGACGCGTGTTTGATCGCTGGGTCAGGAAAATTTCCTGGAGAAGAGAATGGCAACCCACTCCAGTATTCTTGCCTGGCAATCCATGGACTGTGAATGCTTATTTCACTGGTCTTGACCTCAGACATCGTCTGTCCTTTTGTGTTGTTTCACTCAGAAAATGCTTCCCAGCTGATACTAAAGGGAAATAACCCACTGGAAGACTACTCTTATCTCAGAGGTCTCCCAGGACCTCCCAACCATCAGCCCTGCTCCACGGCAGGTGGAGACATTCCATTCTCCCCTCGCCAGAAGGTTCCCAAAGCCATGTTTCTGCTGAAACGGATCTGGGTTTGTCCCACTCAGTTGCTGTTCAGTCAATAAGTTGTGTCCAACTCTGCGACCCCATGGACTGCAACACGCCAGGCTTCCCTGTCCATCACCAACTCCCAGAGCTTGCTCAAACTTA
>SJXO01000677.1:261651-283612 GCA_006408615.1 Connochaetes taurinus | reverse complement strand
TCTCCTTCCAGGGCCACGCCACTCTGACACCAGCCTCCCTTCCAGCTTTCATCGTGGGTGTAGACAACTTGGCACAGCGCAAACCACACCGCCCAGTGGAGCAGGTGAGGCGCCGTCATCCACCTGTCAGCGCCTCCTCATTACAGCGAGCTCACTTGAAACGACGGGATTCTTTGCCTCCCGCCCCCACAGCCCAACAGGAGCTGCTCACACAGCAGCCGTCCGTCGCTTGCCCACCGCGTGGTGACCGGAGGCCGTGGCCTCCAGCTGGCGGGGAGCCTGCGGGCGTTCGGGGTCACGGTGTGCAGTGGAGATGCCGAGCCGGCAACACGTCCCCGGAGGAGACAGACGCCGGGCAGAGAAGACACCACGAGGATGGAAGGAGCCCAGACCAACGGGGAGGGGCTGGTTCCTCATTTCCGGTCCGGGGTGAAGGGGCACCTTCCGGGGCCCTGGGTCAGCTTACCGGTGGTCTCTCACCAGCAGTCTCCCTCGACCTTTCTCTCCCGCTTTAATTCTTGGAATCACGCAGAGCAGATAGACCACCGACCTTAGGGTCTCTGTCACCAAAGACTCTTTCAAATTACGGCTGAGCCACTGGTGGTCTCGTAGCAGGGGGAGGGTGGTGAGGTGAGAGAGATGGGCCGGGGCGGTTGGGGATTGGATAAGGGTAGCAGAGCCTGGGAGGTCAGACGGGGGAGCTGCCTTGTGGACCACACCGGTTCAAATTCAGCAACAGGGAACACAAAGGTTCTCCATACAGCGTGGGGACCAGGGCAGGTCCCTCCGCCCCCCAGGGCTCCAGGCCCCAGAAGGAACCAGGATCAGGTGACCCATGCAGAGAGGCTGCGGCAGGCAGGCAGAGACACTGGCCGGCTCACTTATGGCCCCCGGTGAGACTTGGGGGCACCGTGAGAGCCGTGTTTAGGTCACACGTGCACGCACCCCACGGGGGTTTCTTTTAGAGCATCATCTGATCCTCACAGCCTTTATTCCCACTGGGGCTTCCGCATCCTGGAGTTCACGTAACAGTCCGAACTGCTTTTGTGAGGGACTCAGGTCCTCAGGGAGCCTCTGCTGACATCAGAGAGAAGAGGTGGCCACAGGCTCTGGCTGCAGGGTCCTCCTGCCCCTGCAGGGAGCCAGCTGTGGTCCCTCAGAGCCAAGCCCAGAGGAGCGGAGAGCGCGTTCCCTCCCACACAGCCCCAGGCAACGCCCGCGGTGCCCTGAGCAGACCCAGCACAGGCATTGGCAGAAGGGCCGTGCCCTGGCTGGCTGGCTGGCTCTCCTGGTCTCAGCATCGGTAGAGCAAACCCCAGGCTGGGGGTGGCCCCTGTGCAAACTTGGGGGGCTCCTGCCCAGGTCCCCTCAGTCTGGCCTCCCTCTCCTGCTCTGTCGCGTAAGGGTGTGTTTGTCTCTCTTTTTCTTTTTTCCCTGAGCCCTAAAGCTTGTGCAATCACTGCTTTGCACAAACGGTGTCCTGCTTGGGAATTTAAAAGGAACCCGCCGTGGACGGCTCTGGGGAGGTCCTGTCCCTCCAGTGGGGAGATGGAAGCGCAGGATCGCGCGGCTGCGTTAGCCTATAACCAGGTCAGAGCACGTCTGAGCTCTTCCATCCTCTTCTATGTGAAGCCTTCAGGGCAGCCTGAGGACCTGAGAGGCAACTTTCTGGGTGGCAATTTGGGAACACAGCTGTCAGACAGACTATTCCTCCTTCTTCTCTTTTTTTGATTTCTTTTTTTAAAAAGAATTTATTTCTACCTGGAGGATAAATGCTTTACAACACTGTTGGTTTCTGCCGTACATTAGCATGAATCGACCACAGACATACATATGTCCGGGGCTTCCCTGGTGGCTCAGACGGTCAAGACTGTCTGCAATGCAGGAGACCCAGGGCCGATCCCCAGGTCAGGAAGATCCTCTGGAGGAGGACGTGGCAACCCACTCCAGTATTCTTGCCTGGGAAACCCCATGGACAGAGGAGCCTGGCAGGCTATGGTCCATGGGGTCGCAAAGACTCTGACACAACTGAGCCACTAACACACACAAACATGTCCCCTCCCTTTTGAACCTCTCTCCCACCTCCCACCCCATCCCACTCCTCCAGGTTGTCACAGAGCACTGGGTGTGATGGAGCAAAAGCCTTCACGAATCCACCAAACACGCGGCAGCCCTGGATTCAGGGTCGGCCTCCTGGGCCGGCTGTGCGCTCACCCCAAGTGGGGCCTGCGTGCGGCCTCCGTCCTCCGGTGGCCCACCCAGCCCTGGCCAGGGCCAACGACAGCCCCGGCACCTCCTGAACCAGCAAAGGAAACCAGAGCCCAGGCTGATGCCTGACGGAGTGAAAGGAGCATCAGCCACGGTCCTCGCCACCACACCCCCGCCCACAGCTCATCAGACCAGCCTGGAAACTAAAAATAGGCGACGCGAGGCCGGCGAAGACAGCTCTGAAGGAAGTTCGTTGCTGACCAGAGGGGCTGGAAAAGCACCGTCTCTTCCCTCTGTCGGCAAAGCGGCTGGTTGTGCAACGCGCGAGCAGCCGTGGTTATCCGGGCGGCAGTGAAACCGGCGGAGGGGCCCCGGGCGCCGCGGGCAGGAGCGCCGCCGCTCTGGGCTTGTCCCCGGCGGGCTCCGGGCTCCCGCTCCCCGGAGAGGCCCTGCGGCCTCCGGGTCCCACGCGCCCACCCTCGCCCTCACTCGGGGCCTCACGCCCTCCGGAGCCTCAGCGGCCTCGGCGCCCCGGACAAGTCAGCGGCCGAGTCATAAGCTAACTCCTGCCAGGCCGCGTGCGCCTGGAGAGAGAAGCGAGGCCTCGGCCTGCGGCTCCGCGGGCGGGAGGCGCGGAGGCCCGCGGCTCTGCAAGCGCGGCTTCCTCGGGCCTTCGCCGGGTCTCGCGGGAGGGCGCGGGTCTCGCGGGAGGGCGCGGGTCTCGCGGGAGGGCGCGGGTCTCGCGAGAGGACGCACGAAGGCCGCCCGCGCCCGCGTGCTCGGGGGCTGCCGCGGGCTGGGGCCGGCCCGTGCCCCCTGCGGCCCTGCCCGCGGCCTCGGCCTCCCCTCCTGCCCCAGAGTCCCGTGAACCTGGGAGGACTGCGTGCCTGCCGTCCTGTGCGTGAAGCTAAACCCGGCCCCACCGCCTCGGGTGAGACTCCCAGGGTTCTGATTTTCTCGGACGCTGACTTAGGTGAGGAGGCCGCGGCTTCTCCTCCTCCCTCCTCCTCCTTCCAGGGTCGGAGTGTTTCAGGACGTGTGTTTCCCGTGGTGTCCCCGTCCTGGACTGGCCGAGCTCCCCGTGGGCCCTTACTCACCTGCTCTGTTCTAAGAGCTTCGTCTGCCGTTTGGCACTGGCCCCATCCTGGCTGTCAGCAAACAGCTTCCAGCTGTGAAAGGAGCCCCTTGGTCACCAGGACCCAAACCAGTCCCCAGGATGAAGTCACTGATTCTAGCAATGCCAGCAGTTCTTAAACTACAGATACGGGGACAACTGGTCTACCTACCATGACCTTGAGTCAGGAGCCCAGAGACCCTGGGACCAATCTAGGCTCTGCCTCTGATGGGTTCTGAGTGTTGTGCCAAGTCACTTCAGTCACGTCTGACTCTGCAACCCCATGGACTATAGCCCACCAGGTTTCTGTGTCTATGGGATTCTGCAGGCAAGAACACCAGAGTGGGTTTGCTGTGCCCTCCTCCAGGGAATCTTCCTGACCCAGGGATCAAACCTGCGTCTCTTGCGTCTCCTGCACTGGCAAACAGGTTCTTTTATAGGTTTCTAGTAGGCTCTAATAGGCTCTTGGTCAAAGCACTAACTAACCCTGAACTCCATTTTCTCAGAGTTTAAAATGAAGGCATTTCCTCATCTATAAAGTGACTAGAAGATCGCCCTGGTCCCTTCCAACAACTGCAGACTGTGTCATTGGCTGGATTTGGGCCCGAGCTGGACTGTATGCAGCCCTCTCTCAGGAACACCTTTGTCTTTCCTGCCTTGAGCTTAGTTTCTGTCTAGAAAGTCGCAAGAGTTGAGAAATGAGAGGAGGCTGAGGAGCTGTTTGCTCCCCTGAATCGGGTTCGGATCGAGTTGAGGGATGCGGGGGTGGGGGAGGGTAAAGTCGATACCTAGACCTGACAAGTTAACCGCTGGATGGATTATTTTCACTTCTGTTAAAAAGGCTTTGGCTGTGGCTCCATGGAGAAGCCCGCTGCATTGTAAAACCACCAGTGTCACGAGCTGTCTTCTGGAGAGTGGAAATGGGCAGGATGTGGTTTGAACTGACAGAAAGACGAGGCAGTGCGTTCCTCCTTGGGGAGCTTGGAGCAACCATCAGGGGCAAGAACCAGAGGCTGCGACTTTCTGACTTGGAGCCAACAGTCAATTCAGGATCGGGGAAACCAGTTGCTTAGTGCCAAGGTGTTTAAAAAACAACAAGGAAACATACACACCCAACCACCACAGAAAACAATCAGCTAACAATATTTCTCATTTTCAGGAGTAAAACTTTGCATCTATGACAGCAACTTCTCTGGTGGCTCAGATAGTAAAGAATCCACCTACAATACAGGAGACGCAGGTTCAATCCCTGGGTAGGGAAGATCCCCTGGAGAAGGAAATGGCAACTCACTCCAGTATTCCTGCCTGGAGCAACCCATGGACAGAGAAGCCTGGCAGGGCTACAGTCCATGACTGTACAGACATGACTGAGCAACTAACTCTTACTTGCTTACTTACACAGCAGCTTACACAGTTTAAGACACTTTCAAATACATGTAATGGTTGAAGTAACCTATGGAGAAACACAGAGTTGTGTTGATATTCCTATTTTCTGAATAAAAACATTGAACAGGGCCTAGTTATGAAAACAGAAGTTTCAAAGCAGACCAGGAATCCAGGACTCTTGATCCTTGATCCAAATCTGGTGTCTGGTGCTTCTGAATTCAAGTAAATAGAGCCCCACTTCAGAGAGAAAAGCAGATTCCTAAGGTAGAGGCCCCCCGAGTTGTCATTTGTTGTCTAGTCACTAAGTTGTGTCCAGCTCTTCAACCCCATGGACTTTAGCCCTCCAGGTTCCTCTGTCCATGGGATTCTCCAGGCAAAAACACTGGAGTGGGTTGCCATTCCCTCCTCCAGGGGATCTTCCTGACCCAGGAGTCAAAGCTGTGTCTCCTGCATTGTCAGGCAGATTCCTAAGCGCTGAGCCACCAGGGGCGCCCCCACGTCATCACAGCTTGTACCATACTCACTGCCGTGAGCTGGGGCCACATCCCTGGCATGTGTCCACAGTCACCTTACTAGTGTACTGAGTCACTCAGCAAAGGACAAACTCAACGATTGATTATGATGAATGAAAACAGACACTCAAAGGCCACTCCTCTCCTAAGATTTAGATACAGAATTCTCTGGGCTACTACACCGTCCTGTGGTGGAAAGGTCTCTGCCGTACCTCCCTTAGCCAGTTAGAGAGATGAAAAGCCTTTTTCTTCTATTTCCTGGAAAGGAAGAGCGTTGATGTGAAAAGCACAGGAGTTCAATGAGTGCCTAGAAATCGCTGGAGGTCCACAGTTCCCAGAACTGTACCAGTCACCTGGCTTGATCACTTTCCCACCCAGGACCACTCACTCGCACCAGAGAAGGCTGCATTGCAGCTTCAGGGACCTTTCTGGGGGTTTGCGATTCTTGACATCTCTGCTGAGAGGAACCGTTGTGAAGAAGGTGATGCTCCTACCCCTCTGTCAATTAGACGGTGTAGCCACGCTTAAGACCACTGTCCTTCCAAACGATTTGAGGGGGGAGTGACCTGAGGCCTCCGGGCCTGTTTTTTCATCTCTAACATGGTGACGGCACCCGCATTGTGGGCGGGCCTGTAGGTGCTCAGAGGTGCGCCTGGAGTCGGGTGAGCGCCCAGAACGGGGCCGCTTGGTGCCTCTCTTGGGGTTCTTGAAGCAGGTCATCACTTTTAAACCATAAAACCCCAGCCTGCTTTTCTCCTTCTGAGACATTATCCAGAGCAACAGACCTTGTTTAATGTTTTTCTGGCTTCCTTCCCTCTGTTTGCAGTCTCTGGGGAGGAAGGAGATGGGGAGGGCAGAGGGAAAAGGTTGGATGCCCACGTGTTGCAAACGCCTCAGATTCATCCACCGCAGTCCACTCAAAGCATGTGTTATTTTTAGCACATGTAGGCATTTAATATATGATAAATGTGACACCATACATAGGTCAGGAAAGAAAGGACCACTCCACAAATGAAGCTGGAAAACTGGCTAATTACTTAGGAAAACATGAGTCTTTCTTTCATCTTTAACCATGCTCCCAACGAAATTCTATGGATGGATCAGAAATCAATGCCCTCCCAAATCCAAAATCAAATAGATGTACTTCGGAATGAGGAACGCATTTCTAAGCATAAACATGACAGAAAGACATACAGATCTGACTATGTGCAATATGAGCCTGGGAAAGCCACAGAAATCAGGCTAAAGAGTAAATGTCACATCAGATTAGAATATTTGTAACATATGTGAAAGCCCATTATTTCATTGGGTCACTTATCTTTTCATTCACTTTTAAGAGCTCTTTGCATATGAAGGAAATAAGCACTCATGTCTCACGTGTGTCATATGCCATTAACTATTTGCTTGTGGTATTCCCTGTCTTGCAGAAATTTTAACTCCTATGCAGTTAAATTTGTAAATCTGCAGAAATTAATTATAAGCTGACTTCATTGTGTATATATATATGTTCTATGTAGTCACCCTTGATGTCACCTGAGCTCTGTGCTTTGCCAAGAATAGCATAAACTATGCCAAAGAGCTGTTTGTTGTTGTTAGAGTTTTAGTAGAGAGGGATTATACAGAATTTTGGACCTGAAGTCTCCTGCTGCCTTAGGAAAAGGGAGGCAGGCAGCTGATAACTATTTTTGTTGGAATTTTGACATAAAGCTGCCATTCATAAAGCCTTCAAGCCCTGTCTCTTTTCAATCCATGCCCTCATTTCTTTGTCTGAAATGCCAACCAAGTCGCCAACTCTCACTGAATGTTTTCAGAGACACGCGCCAGGGAAGTGATCATATCCGTGAGTGACAACGTGTGGCAGACTCCATGCTGGGCGGCAGACACTGAATATTCTGGGATGTCGTTCTTCACGTCTTTCCAGGCGGCCTCCATCTGGGCAGGCTGGACATCAGTAGACCCAGTTCCTTGACTAGTTTCTATTCTGTCTTTCAAAGCTGGGCATGCAGGATTTCCTAGGAAGAGCTAAAACAGGCAGCCGTGCAGTTCAGCACTCCTGGTTTCACTGTGGTGTGTGTTAGTTGCTCGGTCGTTTCTGACTCTCTGCAACCCCATGGACTGTAATCCACCAGGCTCCTCTGTCCATAGGATTCTCCCGGCAAGAATACTAGAGTGGGTTGCCATTTTCTCTTCCAGGGGATCTTCCTGACCCAGGGATGGAATCTGGGTCTCCCGCACTGGAGCCAGATCCTTTACCGTCTGAGCCACCAGGGAAACCCCGGTTCATTAGGTGTCTCTCAATCTCCAAGAAGTTTTTATTAGTTCTGGTAACCAAGAATGAAAGAAAAAAACCCAGTCGTTTTTTAAAGTCATAACACTGAACTCAATGCATAAGCTCCTCTAATTGACCTCGAGGACGCTCGGGGACACTGTAGATCAGCTGCTAAATGACTTGAGATGTTTCGATTTAGAGAAGGTGTCTGGCTCCCTAACAGATTTGTCTGCCCATAAATTTCTTGATTAGGCTAAAGGCTTCTGCCAGCAGAGCTGGGTCTTCAATTCAGCACGTCCTTCATTTGAGCAGATATTGTGACTGAAAGCATGTTCGATCTGGGTGACACAATATTTAAATTTAAAAGTGTGCTCACAGTTCATTTTCAAGAGATCCATTTCTTAATCTGGGTGAGATATGGAAACTCAGGTTGGAGTTACGATGCTCTTGGAGGTTTCTTAAAACTGCAACTGTGGGCTGGAGAGAGATCCTTCTGACTGCGTACCACCTGCCAAGGATGACTTGTTTCAAGCATCTCAGTGCCGCTTGTGCGAAAATGCAGTTAAACACTTCTTTTTTTAAGCCACCCCTTTTGTGAGTGACTAGTTTCTCTCAATCTATTATTATTATCATTTTAGTTGGCGGCACTGTGTCTCAGGTGTGGCCTGAGGGGTCTACGTACCCTGACAAGAGATTGAATCTGGGCCGCCTGCATTGCAAGTGTGGAGTCTTAGCCACTAGACCACCAGGGAAGTCCCTGAACATTTATTTTTGATGGTCCAGTTCAGCTTCCATAAGACACCACTGAAATGCCCAAAGTAAATTCTTGGTATTAATCCCTGGCATCAAAGATAATAGAAGAACTTCTTACTGTATCTCTGCTCAAAACCAGACAATTGGTTAAGAATCTGCATGGAATTGGGGGCTTATTTACCAACTTTTCCACTCTTCAACTATTGGAAGTAGAGGTATATGAACAACATAGTTGCTTTTGAATTGCTCAGCCCCCCCACACACACTTTTTTTAACTCCTAATATTCTTTCTATCAAGAAAACCAACCTGATAATAGTGGAAATGTGAAAACCTTGCTTAGAAATACTTAAAAAAAAAAAAGCAAAAAAGCCTCTAATTTTTTGGTTTTCTAGAACTTTCTTTCCCCAAGAAAAGAACCTATTTTCTTCTGGGTAGTTAGTTTTCCCCAGCCAAGTGTAACTAAAGAGTTCTCTCAACCAGGAAGATTCAGGACAAAAATAAGTAGATATAACTATGGATCCCGCACAAACTGAATTGTTTTGGGATAAAATTACTTCTGCCAGTGATTCTTTAAGAATGGTAGTTAAAACCATTGACACTGGATCAAATATTCCAAGCATCCTAAATTAACTGAACATTAGAGAAATAATACCCAGCTATTTGACTTCTGGGCTTCACAGGTGGCTCAGTGATGAAGAATCAACCTGCAATGCAGGAGTCAAGGGTTCGATCCCTGGCTTGGGAAGATCTCCAGGAGAAGGGAATGGCAGCTCACTGCAGTGTTCTTGCCTGGAGAATCCCGTGGATGGAGGAGCCTGGCGGGCCACAGCGCATGGGGTCGCAGATAGCCAGACACGACTGAAACGGCTCGGCACACGCGCGCAGGGTCTCGGCAGCTCTGGCTCCCAGGCTCTTGAGCTGGGGCTCGGAAGTTGTGGCTTAGTCACCCTGTGGCACGTGGGATTCTCAGGGACCAGGGACTGGACTTGTGCCGTCCGCACTGCAAGCTGAATTCTTAACCACTGTGTCACCAGGGACGCCTCCAAGGCGATGACTTGCAGGCAAGTTACCCTGCTGCATCTGGGTCAGGCTTGGACAGGGGTCTTGCCAAGAACGAGGGCCCTAGGGCCCAGAACTGTGCTTCCTCGGCGTCTCCCCAGAGGCTCTGTGCCCCCACCAGGCACTGCCAGGGAGACGGAGCGGCTCGGCTGCTCTCCCTCCAGGGAGACCTCCATACTGCCCCACGTGGCTCTTTCTGCCTCCTCCCCTGCTTCACCCAGAGCCACGCTGTAGACAAGCCAGTCTCCTCGTTGTTCTGTCTGGTGGCTCCGCTCGTGTGGCCGTCTCTGCTCTGACGCTGCGGCTCGCGTGGTCCTAGCCTCTCTCCCCTGGCACCTGGGCCACAGCCTCTCCAAGCTCCAGGTCCAGAACAGTACGGGTGGTGAGCGCCTGCAGGCGAGCGGCAGCTCTGACGTTTCTCACACTCCTTCTCAGGGCTTGAATGATCTCCCCTAACCGCAGCCACACGTTTGGGAAGTTGTTTACACAG
Organism: Connochaetes taurinus; assembly: GCA_006408615.1. Taxonomy (NCBI): domain Eukaryota; kingdom Metazoa; phylum Chordata; class Mammalia; order Artiodactyla; family Bovidae; genus Connochaetes; species Connochaetes taurinus. Next base: position 273,820 of record SJXO01000677.1, on the reverse strand, counting down.
AGGAGGTTTCTGCAGACCCTGGGCCGCCATATTGCACCCATAAATTTCTCACCGCATGCCTTCTGTCTGTTCCTGCCGTAGTCTCTCCCCACCCTCTCTTTGGTTGTTGCTGTTTTCTCAGTCCTTCCAATACTTCTATAGCCAAATTTCTGTATTAAATTCTGTTTGAAATACTTATGATTTATGTTTTCCTGATTGGCCCTCTGATACACAATCCCTGAGCCTGCCAACAGTGTCTGCCTCCCTACACACAGGTACAGCCACAGACAGACACACAGCCACGCACTGTTCTGTGTCCAGCCCTGTGCCATGTGGTAGCAAAAGTGTGATGTGCTCCTGTCGACGTCAAAACCAATGTTCTTCTCAGCCAGGTTTGACCTGTATCAAAGGTCTGGCTGTGTGTGAAGGGATCTGAACTGGACGATTGCCCCAGATAGAGGTGGGACAGCTGGCGAACAGCATTTTCTTAGCATGGCCCCTGTCCCACCTGGAAACACGCCTCCCTGTGACTTTAACATCTATGGCTGTGGTTGACTTACAACCACAAAGAGCTGCTCGTTATAAAAGCTGAATGGAAAGTGTGCTTGCTTGCCCAGGCATTTGCCCGTGATTCACAAACACAGCCGTAACTTCTGTTCTTTTGATGTGCCTTTCATTTAAAGAGAGAAAAGATCGCTGGCAATACCCCATACTCGGACGGAGGGAGACAGCACAGGTCAGGTTGGGTCTGAACCTACGTGGGGGTCACGGGGACAGGGGCGCCCGTGACAGCTGATTCCCTGCTCGGTCATCGAGGCTGCCACTTGCCACCCTCACTGCCACTTGCCACCCTCACTGCCACTTAGGGACAATTGAAGGTAAGTTTTTAAAGGAAGTAGGTGTGTGAGTGCTAAGTCACTTCAGTCACGTCTGACTCTGCGACCCCATGGACTGTAGCCCACCAGGCTCCTCTGTCCATGGGATTCTCCAGGCCAGAATACAGGACTGGGGTGCCATGCCCTCCTCCAGGGATCGAACCCGCGCCTCTTACATCTCCTGCGTTGGCAGGCGGGTTCTTTACCACTAGCGCCACCTGGGAAGCCCAAAGGAAGTAGGTAATTTTCCCGACATCCACGGTGTGTGTGAGAGGGGTTTCGGAGGCACACACGTGGGCGAGGAGCCCAGCTGCAGGGAGAGCTCGCTGTGCCCAGCCAGGGCGCCCTCGCTTCAGGCCGCCAGCAGCTCAGGGCGGACCCGGGAGCGGCCAAGGCCAAGAGTGCTGCTGCAGACGTGGGCGGAAGCCTCTCCAGCGCCAACGCCCTCCCCCGGCCGAGCGCGCACAAACTGGGGCTCCAGGCGGGGACGTGGGGAGCCTTGACTCAGCACGACCTGCTCCCACCTAGTCGTCTGTCCTGGAGCCATAGCTGCGGGCTTCTCCGTCAACCCCAGGGCCGCCCGAGGAGGAGCTGAAGAGCAACGAGGCAAAATCCTCAACCCCAGAGTTCCCACTCCGCAGAGGAGTGTCAGTTATAACTCTGCCTCCTGCAGAAGCCCACAGCCTCACCTCTCTCTCCGTCTGCAAACTGCTTCCCTCCTCCAAAGGGCCTCCCCAACAAGGCTCCCTGGACCAGCCACGGAGGGGCCTCACTGGCCGTCAGCTCCATCTGCGTGCTCTTCCCACGGCCATCCTGGAGGCGGGGAGGGAGCTCAGAGGCGTCTTCCGTGTGCGCGAGGCACTGACTGTGTGCTGAGCATAAAGCAGGAGATGTGAGCCTAACGCTCAAACAGTTCCCGTTCCTCCCAGCCGGTGCTAGTGGTAAAGAACCCGCCTGGCAATGCAGGAGAAGCAAGAGACGCGGGTTCGATCCCTGAGTCGGGAAGCTTGCCGGGAGGAGGGCATGGCAACCCTCTCCTGTATGCTTGCCTGGAGAATCCCATGGTCAGAGGAACCCATACAGCCCACAGAGTTGCAACGAGCCAGATACAACTTAGCTCTGTGCAAGCAGTTTCCCATCTAGTGAGAAAAGGAAAAAAAAAAAGCCAAGCCAAGTTTCTTCAAGCCCTTGACTCCATGCCCCGGGGAGCTTATTCTACAGAACCCAGGCAGGCGTGGAGAGACCCCTGAGCGCTGGAGGAGGACATGCTTCCTGGCGAAGACGCAACCTGAGGTTGGCCTGGAAAAACCAGCAGAAGGTGAAGAGGAGGGAGGCGGGGAGGAAGAGGGCCAGGCTGCAGGGGACGGAGGAGGAGGCTGCCTGCCCGCTGCCTAGAGCGGCCTCTGCCCCGCACTCCCAGGACCCCAGACCTGCCCGCTTCCCGCGTGGGCGGGCCATGCCTCCCTCTGTGCCTCCCTCTGCGCCTCCCTGCAATGGGCCCAGGGTCCCCACCCCCTCCTATTCCTGGGGCGGTGCTGTCTCAGCTCAGCACCTGGGGCACAAGAGGAGGGAGTTGGATGGTGACTGACCGGCAAGGGAGGGAGGAAGGCACGGATGCAGAGTGGGCCCGCGGCGGGGGTCTGACCCCCTGGCCCTCAGCGGGCTCTTGGTGATGTCACAGCACCCCAGGGGCGCAGAGGAACGTCGGCAGGGCGTGGGGGGCACGGGCGCCCCTTCCACAGCCCTGCGGTCCCCCCTGCTCCAGCCCCTGCCTCTCTCAGCTCATCCTGCTTGTCCCCGCAGACTTTGCTCCAGAAGCAGTGACTGCAGTGACTTTCCTCCCAGTCGCCGGGTTTGGGGACCAGCCTTCAAGGGGAGGGGGGGCTGGTTCCTCCTCCTGTGACCCCCCCCACCCTGCTCCTGGAGGCCGAGGCCCTGCTGGAGACACCTCTTCTCCTCTAGGCTCTTTGAACCCTGTTTCTCACTTTCTGGGTCCAAGGACCCCCGCTCCCTGACCTTCAGGGACCTGACTCTCCGGCAGGCTGGGCTCTCCTGCAGAAGAGACAGAGCCGTTCGTCTGCAGGGTCTGCTTGGGGAGCCGGGGGACGGGGTCAGCTCTCAGAGGAGCTTGAGCATCATCTTGAGAATTTACCCTGAGGTTAAGGAGAGCCATTAACGAGTTTTCAGCAGGGGAGACACACAGTTAGATCTGTGTTTCAGAAAGATAACCTCCAACATTGTTAGCTATGAAGGGTTGATATTTTTAGCGATGAAGGGTTGCCTAGGCTAATGAATCACCTGTCACAGGTCTTGTCTCATCGGGCCTCATCCATCAATACCCATCTCTAATCTATTACGCACACACCCAGGCCACCTGGATTTATGGGGATGTGAGAGAGCCCAGTACAGAATGTGAGGGTGGGGGATTCCGAACTGGGAGCCTTTGAGGTCCGTCTTACCTGAGGCGTTCCATCACCCCGGCCCAGGGTAAAATCCCATAAGCCACTGGGATTTTTTAAAAATGTCTCTTTCGCAGCCCACCAGAACTAGGTTGCTATATACTCGTTCCAACAGGAGAGGATGTGTGAAGATCATCTGATTAAGTTGTTACTGGGTAAATCAGGAGCATCTGTCTGCGTGAGTGAGCCTGAGGCCCGGGGTTGGTGGTCTGTGGCACCAGTGGGTGGCATCGCAGAGCCAAGAAATGCCCACCAGCTGCTCCCCGTGACTACCAAATGTGGGCTCCAGGGTGCGTCTGCTCGGACGGACCCCAGCCTGGCCGGTCACACGCTGTGCAGCCTTGGGCAAAGCGCTCTGCCTCTCTCTGCCCTCTGCCATCTCCTTTCTAAAATGAAGCGATAACAGAGTCGACCTCATGGGGGTGTTGTAAGGATTTGATCAATATGTGCAAAGGGTTTAGAATACTGTCTGGTACACAGGAAGCAGATTCTCATAGAATATTATCTCATCTTCTTAGCATTTCACCCCACCCCCTACCCCCCACCGCAATCGCCCATCTATGGAGACGGGAGCAGAAGCTGACCCATGTGTGTCTGTTACTTGCCCACTGACTCAGCGTGGATTCTTGGTCTGTCCATGTCCAGAGAGCCCCTGGCTGTGTCCCAGCCCCTGTGACGCCCCCACCGGTGCTTTTTCCCAGCTTGACTCCAGAATGCCTGCTTGTCTCCTGGGATCATGTCAACCCCATCTAATTAGTAATTAACATATTTGCAGAGATTTAAGACTGGGTGCCTGGGATAACTCTAACTAACTGTCTGATGTGAATTAAACCAAGGGTATTTGTATTTCAAGTTTCCAGAATATTCTAAGCACTCCATAATGTTTGGTGAATGAATAAGTGACATGAAGGGCAACAAAAGATGGCACCATCTGGGCTTGTGTGGATCCGTTATTCCATTGCGCACACCACACAGAGTCAGGCTGTGCTGTGAGCAGCTACAAAATGATCTCATTTAATTTACTAAGCGTAAACCTTAAATCATTCTGCAAAGCTGAACACAGTCATGAAATCACATCAATTAATTCTGGTCAGCTGACCAGATACTTTGCTACTTGATAAACTTAAAATGCAGTGTTTATTGATATAGATTAACTGTGGCTTAAGGAGACTAAATTTACAGACTTACACAACTGACACATTAGAGGCTATTTGACTTACCAAAGCAGTCTTCAGCTTTACAAAAAAAAGGTCCACTGGAAGAATCTATAAATTTCAGACTCTTTGTGAGTGTTAAAAACATAACTCAATTTCTGAAATTTTCTTTTTTCAGGGATACATCCACTGTACAAGTAAATCCAACTCTAAAATACTACTGTTGAACTTAGTAGAAATGTCCCAAGAGCAAATGCAGGTGCTAATAAGTATACAGAACTTGTAAAAGAATAAAATGTAGAAATGTATTAAAGGTGACAGATGGGAAGAAGGACCAAAGGTGACCAAGAAAGAAATTATTGAAGAGGAAGAATGTCAGCAAGGCTAACGGCCAGACAGAATCCAGGCCTGCAGGGTATTCTAGGGACAGCAGGAGTCTGTGCACCCATCCCTAGCTTAGGAGAACAAAGAGAGACCCGAGCCCATGGAGCAGGCAGCAGAGAGGACCCGTGTCCTCCGGTGCCGCAGCCAACGTGCCCCGTGGGGCACTCTCTTAGGCCCAGTGTTTTGTTTCTGTGGGACCTCAGTTCCCCAGCTAGGGTTTGAACTCGCGGCCCCTGCATTGGAAACATGGAGTCTCACCACTGGGCCACCAGGGAAGTCTCTTAATCTCTCTGACAGAGCTGGAACCCCAGCAGAGCAGAGACGAGACGGAGGCAGGCCTCGTCCAGGGCTGGCAGGGCGCCTGATTAAGGCGCTCCTTTAAATCCCAGGGGGATCAAGCTGAAATGCCGTCCTCACGCTGATAGGACCCGGTCAGCATCTCCCAAGTGTTTTATGGGTTCCACCAGATAACACTCTCCACACATAAAAAGATATTCCACATTCTTAACAATTCACTTGGCACAATAATAAAGACTCTGAGAACTTTTCTTTTTTTACAAGTAAGCCTATTAATATTGAGAGAAACAGTTCTTCCATGAGATGCACTCTGCAAAGCCCGCCGTGGGTTGCATAGCTGCACACAGGGGCCACTGCTCAGCGTCAGCCGCTGGGAACATCTCTAATCCAGACCAGCAGGTGGTGAGCTTGACCCTGTCAGCTCAACTTTTGCTTTTTCAATCAGTGACTTGTGTAAGGAATAAAATCCGTGCTTATCAGTAATTGGTGGAGAGACAGTTAATGAAACAGAAGGCAGGGTCAAAAATCAAAATCACCTGAGCAATGACTCCTTGGTGCTCCTTTCTGGGCAGCATTTACATTAACTGCACAAGAGTATTCCAGAGGAGAGCTGACTCAGCAACCGGTCATGCCTGGACCACAAGCACAACCTGAGTCAACACCAGAAGAGGAATACAGCCCAAAGCCCCGTGAACAGAAGCTTGCTGTCCAGACCTCGCCTGGAGTGCACGTTCCAGCCGAGATGCTACATTCAGAGAGGGCCACCTGAGGCTGAATTACGTGCGGAAGAGTTTGGACAGTGTGAAAAATTCCATTACATGAAAACTATTTGAATCTATTAAATATCCTTAGTGAGAATAAGAGAAAACCAAGAGGCTGAGGTATTGATTTGTCTTTTACATATAAATAATTATCTTCTGTACATTGTATAAAACTTGGTCGAGTGCTCAAAGTCTAGATAGTGAACCAAAGGGTGGGCATGAAATTTCACTCAACGTAAGACCGCTTTGTATTTTGTGTGGCCCAGTAATGGGATGTGCCCCCCAGCGGCTCAGCAGTGAAGCTTCTGCCAGCAGTGCAGGAGACACGGGAGCCTTGGATTCGATCCCCGGGCCGGGACGACCCCATGGAGGCACGGCCACCCACTCCAGTATTGTCGCCTGGAAAATCCCATGGTCTAGAGTCCATGGGGTTGCAAAGAGTCAGACGCAACTGAGCGTGTACACGTAGGTGACAGTGGAGGAGGCTGTCCTTACAAGTAGCGTCCCGTCACGGGAAGTGTTTAAACAGATGCTGTTGCCCAAGTGTCAGGGCTAAAGAATAAGGGGTGACTGTCTGCTCAGATTCTAAGTTTCTTTCTGGTTATTTAATTGCATAAGACACACGCTAAGCCGCTGTGGTTGTGTCTGACTCTGTGCGCCCCTATGGATGGACCCACGCAGCCCGCCAGGCTCCTCTGTCCATGGGATCCTCCAGGCAATAATACTGGAATGGGCTGCCATGCCCTCCTTCAGGGGATCTTCCCACCCAAGGATCAGATCCATGTCTCTTATTCACAGGATCATGTCCCAAGCCGAATCCTCTCTGATGTCTCCAATTTTAATTCTCAGTTCAATCTGAAAATGAGAAACACTAGCCTCTGAGATGCCCAGCAGTTCCTGCTCTTCCTCATCACTGGGTCCAGGTCATTCTTTAATACCATGAGACTCTTACACATCTTCCCAGCAAATTCCTCTCACTGTTCCATCTGGCAGACTTGGTGTCTATTCCTGACAAATTAAAGAACTTTGACTACAACCCCTCAGGTCTCAAGTCTAATGCCTTTTACAATGTTATCTCTACAGAAGATCGTTCAAGCTTATTTGAACAGGAATTCTGGTCGTGGTTTCATAATATACTTATTTCCTATCCTTACACCTTGGGCTTTGAACTCTACAAATATTACAGCAATAGGACAGGGCATTGTGTGGGTCACCTGATAGGGATTCACTCCCAGGTGTGTTCTGGTCTCCGAAGAACCAAAGAAGGCTGCTGTGAACAGATTTATTTACATTTTCATCATTTAAAAAAAAAAAATACATGTCCTGCAAGGAGCATTGTTATCTGGAAGGCAGCCCTTCATGATGCAAAACCCAGTTTCTCTGTGAAATGTCTCACTAATGGTGTAAGTCACATACCTATTGTTTCTGGCCTGGAACCAAGAAAATGGCACAGCCCCTGGAAGCTCGCTTGTTACACAGCTGGCCTGACAGGTAATGAATGGGCTTTATTAGTCTGGAGGGCAGCAGGCCTCCCCGAGCCAAGTTTAGGACCCAGTTGGGTCTCAAAGGTCGGGGGGCTTCCAACGAAGCTCTAACGTCATGCTGTTAACTCCCGGACTCTTGGCAGACCAGAGTTTTCTGTTTTGAAAGGAATGGCCTCATGTTTCTCGTGAACAAGTCCTGTTAGAGATCAAAGCAATCTTTCATAACCTCATTTTGATGAGTTAAGGGAAAATGAACCAGAAACATGAGGATTAAATGTCCCTTAAAATTCCCCTTGGGATGTAAATACCGAGAGGAATGTGCTGGGCCGAACTACGTATGGGTTTTTATCAGACCCCAACCACGTGGGGAAGCAGCGCGAGGCTTCTGACAAATAGAGACACGTCTGGGTCGGTCTCTGCCTAATTGGTCTGCATTGTGGTCCTTGAGGGGGTCTCAGAATGGGAAGGGCACCTGTGCTCTCCTGGGGCCTGCTCCCGCCTGCAGGGCTTATTCTCGCCAAACGGACCAAGTGCAACCAGCCAACATTAAGGTTGTTATTTTGCTTTAAATCCCTCATTACATGAAGCAATTCCACCCAGTTAAAGATGTCTCTTAGGGCTCCAAGCTTATAAGGAAAAATGATTTTGTTTATGTGTTAATTTCTCACTAAAAACACAGTACTCTCAAAGGAATTTCTATAACATATAACCAAAGAGGAATGCTCACTCGATCTGTCTCTTGTTTGTTTTCAGATATCTTTGTATCTATCTAAACATTTATCCTAAAATTATTAACAACTCCTTACCTGCAATTAATCAAAAAATATCCTTAAAAGAGGGGTGGCAGAGGGATGAACATCTATGAGAGGAAATTAGGAATAATCTGTTGCTTAAATGTGCAATGAATGTAAAACCATAGAGGTGTTTTTCTTTTTTTTTAAGATCTTTTGATGTGCACCTGTTTTTAAAGTCTTTATTGAATTCAACAGTATTGAAACAACATTGTTTCTGCTTTACATTTTGCTTTTTTGGCCACAGGACGTGCGGGATCTTAGCTGCCCGACCAGGGATCGAGCTTGCACCATCTACACTGGAAGAGGGAGTCCTGACCGCCGCACTGCCAGGGGAGCCCCCATAGAGGGCTAGATTGAGGTGAGACTCACATGACATGAAAACAACCATTTTAAACTGAACAACTCAGCATTTAATACAGTCTCTGTGTTGTATAATCATCACCTTTACTTGCAAAATATTTTCATTGCCTTAAAAAATGAGTGAGTGAAAGTCGCTCATTCGTGTTCGACACTTCGCGAACCCATGGACTATACAGTCCGTGGAATTCTCCAGGCCAGAATACTGGAGTGGGGAGCCTTTCCCTTCTCCAGGGGATCGTCCCAACCAAGGGCTCAAACCCAGGTCTCCTGCATTTCGGGCAGATTCTTCATCAGCTGAGCCACGAGGAAGCCCAGGGATATTGGAGGGGGCAGCCTATCCCTTCTCCGGCGGATCTTCCCAAACCAGGGGTCGAACCCAGGTCTCCCACGTTGCAAGCGGATTCTTCACCAGCTGAGCCATAGGGAAGCCCCTTAGAAAATGAATCTGTCCCATGAAGCAGTTGCTCCACAATCCCCTCACCCCAGCCCCTGGCAACCACCAGTCAGCTTTCTGTCTGCAGGCCGGCCTGTTCATCAGTGGAATCATACAGTGAGTGACCCTTGGCGTCTGGCTTCTTTCACTTACAGTATTTTGAGGTTCATTCACCTCGTAACAGGTATCGATACTTCATTCCTTTTTATGGCTGAATAAGTTCCATGATATGTACATACCACATTTGATTATTCATTCGCCCATGGAGGACATTTGAGCTGTTTCCACCTTTTGCCTATTGTGACTAGTGTTGCTGGAAACACATACACACACATGTATTTATTTGAACACTTGCTTTCAGTTCTCTTGAGCATATTCTAGGAGTGGAATTGTTAGAAGATCGTTTGATGCTACAAAGAACTGTAGCTATACTCTGCAACTCTGTTTTACTTTCAGCACCGTAACACACGCAGGCTACAATCCCCACGGCTCTTCATCAGTCCCCACCGCCAGCAGACCCGTCACTGGCTCCCCCGCTGGAACTAAACTGAAAGCTGGTGTTTCTCTTCCTGACGCCACAAAGAGCATAAGCAAAAGGGGGAGGTTGCGGGGGTTGCTGGAGGATTGCCACTGGCCATCGAGGGAAGTAAGAGAGCTCCCACCCTGGGAAGCAACAGTGTTCACGGAAGCTGGGGCTGACCCCTTAGGGTGTCTGTTTGTACTTCCCGTCCTGTGGTCAAGGTCACCAATGGACTGCATCCACTCCATATGGCGAAATCACCAAGGCTTTACCCTTCTCAAGACTAAAAGTTTGGATCATGTTCTCAAGCAAAGAATCAACCAATGAAGGTGCTGGTTAAAGGCAAGTGGTAGGATGGATAGGTATTCAACCAACCTCACTCTTATGAACAGTTGCAGAAAAGCAGACGGAATTTTTACCTCCCTTTTTTGTGTCTAGATAGAAGTTACACCCCTTGGTGTATGACCTCCAAAATGAAAACACATATCTACAGAAACCAGTACACTCACGTTCACAGCAGCATTATTCATAATAGCCCAAAATGAAAGCAACCCGAACAGCCATCAGCTGACAACTGAATAACTAGACTGTGGATACAATAGAATATTACTCAGCCATCAAAATAAATGAAGTACTTTGGGCATGGAAAAATGTGAGGTATCCCAGATGCAAAAGAAATGCCAAAGTCATAAGGAAATCTGCTGCACAATTTTGTGTCAACAAATTGATAAATATAGATAACATTGCTAAGTTTCTAGAAAAAATATAACTTTCCAACACTGAAAAACAAATAGAAAGCTGAATAAAGCAATTTTAATATTAAAAAAAAGCTGATCTGGCAAACACCTTCCCCCTACAATGCTAGTCTTAGATGATTTTACTACTGAATTTTACCAAATCTTCAAGGAAAGGATCATCTTTATGGGTTCTCACAGGTGTCACTGGTGGTAAAGAGCCACCTGCCCATGCAGGAGATGTAAGAGACGCAGGTTCGATCCCTGGGTCGGGAAGATCCCCGGGAGGAGGGCGTGGCAGCCCACTCCAGTGTTCTTGCCTGGAGAGTCCCATAGACGGGGAGCCTGGTGGGCTACCGTTGACAGGGTCAAACAGAGTGCGGCAGGGCTGAAGTGACTTAGCACGCACCCACATACGCACAGACAGGAGGGAAGACTAGCAGGCCGCTTGGTTGGAAAGCTAGTACAGGTTTGACAGCAAAATGAAACAAGGACAGTTCAAGAGGAAAACAAACAACTAGGGTAATCTCATTAATAAATGTAGATTAGAAGTTGTAAGTAGAAACAACTGACATACAACCCTCTCAAAGCAGAAATATTTTTATAACAAAATATACCATAATCAGAGTTCGAGTTAAAAAAAGAAAAAACAGGCTTAGGGGAGATATTTGCAGGATCTATAACAAAGGACTTGGTAAATATATATTTATTTTATCAGATAACTTATATTTAATGGAGAAAGAACCTAAGCAAATAAATTAAAAAATGAAAGCACTCCAACAGGAAAGTGGAAGAAAAAATGAGAACAGGTAATTTTCAAAAGTGGAAATCCAAGTACCATTATTACATATGTTTTTTCTTATTTAAAAGATTACTTAAATTACTTATTCAGATTATTTAAACTACTTAAAATTATGGTATTCATATTCTATAATTTTTTCACTTAAAGAGAGCATTTCTGAGAATTCAAATGCATCTTGCATGCAAAAGTTTATAGAATGTTAGCATCATAATTCTATTTATAAAACATTTGAAAAAATATCAACAGGAAAGTGGAAGAAAAAATGAGAACAGGTAATTTTCAAAAGTGGAAATCCAAGTACCATTATTACATATGTTTTTTCTTATTTAAAAGATTACTTAAATTACTTATTCAGATTATTTAAACTACTTAAAATTATGGTATTCATATTCTATAATTTTTTCACTTAAAGAGAGCATTTCTGAGAATTCAAATGCATCTTGCATGCAAAAGTTTATAGAATGTTAGCATCATAATTCTATTTATAAAAATTTGAAAAAATAAAGCAACAATATATCACTTGAAAATATTAAAAATGCGGGGGAAACACCATGAGAAGCTGGAAGCTTGCACAGTAAAACTGTGAAAGTGGCATCCTTCAGGATAAGGCTGAGGGCATCAGAGAGCCCGAGAGATTTAGCTGCATTGTATTTCTGAGGGGAAAAAAAAGACAAAGTGTTGGTAGTTGTTAATGGTTCTTCATGGGAAATAGATGGGGAAACAGTGGAAACAGGGGCAGACTTTATTTTTCGGGGCTCCAAAATCACTGCAGATGGTGACTGCAGCCATGAAATTAAAAGACGCTTACTCCTTGGAAGAAAAGTTATGAGCAACCTAGATAGCATATTCAAAAGCAGAGATATTACTTTGCCGACTAAGGTCCGTCTAGTCGAGGCTACGGTTTATCCAGTGGTCATGTATGGATGTGAGAGTTGGACTGTGAAAAAAGCTGAGCACTGAAGCATTGATGCTTTTGAACTGTGGTGTTGGAGAAGACTCTTGAGAGTCCCTTGGACTGCAAGGAGATCCAACCAGTCCATTCTGAAGGAGATCAGCCCTGGGTGTTCTTTGGAAGGCATGATGTGAAAGCTGAAACTCCAGTACTTTGGCCACGTCATGTGAAGAGTTGACTC
>SJXO01000677.1:212928-261344 GCA_006408615.1 Connochaetes taurinus | reverse complement strand
TGAGTGAACTCCGGGAGATGGTGATGGACAGGGAGGCCTGGCGTGCTGCGATTCATGGGGTTGCAAAGAGTCGGACACGACTGAGCGACTGAACTGAACTGAACTGAACTGAAGGATTCTCCTGCTCCGTTTCCCCACTCACATAGAAATGATCGTTTTTTAATGCTCCCCTCTTTTCTTTCTCTAATGTGAGAAAGACAAACTCACTGTTTGGTCTATATGTTGTAAGATGTTGCAGCAACATCGTGAGAAAACTAATGGAATGTTCTTGGTATAAAACTTACAGAGGGGAAACCCCATGCTGGATTCCCCCCAAGATATGCTTTAAAAAAAATAAGTAAACTTCTGTAGTTTTATTTTCAATTCAGTTTTAAATTATACATGTACTTCAGCCTCACGAAGTAGAGAGAGAAGAACATAACGGTTCACTTATAATGATTTTAGGTCTTAAAAAACTAAAGGTTGTTTTCCCTCGTGGCATTGTCATGCTTTCTGCAATGATTCTACACTTCTGTACAGCTACAAATGTAAGTCTCCTGAGACCACGCTTGTGACACATACTTGCCATTCACGGGCCAAGCCACAGGATGCCACTGTGGGTTTATGCTACGATGGACTTTTACTTAAGCTGAGCTGAATGAGGAAAGAAAAACAAATCTCTTTCTCATAAACAGAAAAATGACAATTGTTTAAGATTTAAGATTCAAAATCTGATGAGCTCTAACTTTAAAAGTCCTTTAAGTTTGGGTTTGAACATCATGGATTGAAATTGCATGTCTTTTATTAATTGCATTTCAGAATCAAGTCAAAAGAAAATATTTTGGACCAGTTTAAAAATGTGAGCATTCACAAGTGTTCAGAACAAAACTCTCCAAGAGTCACATTTTCAAACTTCATTTCTATGCCAGCTACGTGAAGCTAACTGCATCGTTTATAGACTCCCAGATCTCGCTAAAGCTGACAATGTGTGCATTCATATTTGAACCTATCTAAAATCACTTTTTTTTTAAAAAATGGGGCTGATGTAGTTCTGAAATCAAAGTTTTGGGTAAATCACATTACCTTTTCTTCTGATTTACTCAAAGATACTTTATTTGTATTTCTCAATTGGACCACAATGGACAGTTACACTTGGCACTTTAAAATTTCTTTCTGATCTAGTTCCAGACTCTAAGAAGTAATTAAAGGTTTGTAAATTAACCATCATAGGTCCCTGAGAAACAGATATTTAAAGCAAAGCATTCCTTTTGTTTTATGAGTAAATAAAATGTACAGTAAAGCACTCCCAAAGTAGAATACATCCTATTAAAAAGTGACTGTATTTATGAACATCCGGTCTATACATGTGGGAAATATTTATAGTCACTCAGAGGCTGTAGTCTAATTAGGGACACATGGGTGGCGCTAGCGGTAAAGAACCCACCTGCCGACACGGGAGACGCGACAGACGCAACAGACGCGGGCTCGGTCCCAGGCTCGGGACGATCCCCTGGGGGAGGGCATGGCAGCCCACTCCAGGATTCTTGCCTGGAGAATCCCATGGGCAGAGGAGCCTGGCGGGCTCCAGTCCTTGGGGTCGCAAAGAGTCAGACACGACTGAGCGTCTGAGCAGCAGGCAGGACGTATCCACACGAGAACAGAGCCGCGAGGCACGCGGAGTGCTGAGGGATTTCTAAGCGCCCAGGTCAGAAGAGCCCCTGGGGGCTGGGGTGTCCAGGAAGGGCTCTGCCACACAGCGCTCGTGGTGAGACTGCAGGTCCGGGGCCCCTGGTCGTCCCGCGGCTGAGGCTCTGTGCCCCCGGTGGAGGGGGCCCAGGTCTGATCCCTGGTCAGGGAACTAGAGACCAGATGCCGAAAGCAAGAGTTCACAGGCTGCAATTAGAACCCCTACGTGTCACAGCGGACACCCAAGTCCCTCGTGCTGCAGCTAAGACCCGTGCAGCCAGAGCACGGATAAATGTGAAAAAAAAGGCCGCAGGCTCAGCACCACCTCCGTGCAGACCCCCTGGCACTTGCCCGGCCGTGCCTCCCTTTCCTCTGCTGAGTTAGTCGGCCCCTGGCTTCTGAGGGTCTTCACGGCTCTTTGAAGATGTGTTCAGTTATAACTCTCAAAAATTGTTCGTTAATTTTTTTCAATAAATACCAGGCACAACGGATACAACGAACAAGTTCCCTGGTCCTGAAGCTTCTGGCCTAATCTGTGCTTTCGACTTCTTTACTTATCTCTCTCCTATGGAACTAAGAGCTGCTCAGTGTCCCCAGTGTGGAGGACGGAGCAGATTTGGAGGAGGAAATGGCAGCCCACTCCAGTGTTCTCACCTGGAGAATCCCCAGCGACAGAGGAGCCTGGCAGGCTTCAGTCCATGGGGTCGCAGAGAGTCGGACACAAGTTAGTAATTATATCAGTATTCTTGCCTGGAGAATCCCATGTACGGATCGGTGGACTGCAGTCCATGGGGTCGCAGAGAGGTGGACACGACTGAGCGACTAACACAATGCCTGCTCCACGCGGGGCGGTTCAGGGGAGACAGAAGGCGTGCTGATGGAGAGATGGGGCTTCCCCGGCTGCTCAGGGGTAAAGAATCCGCCTGCCAATGCGGGAGACATGGGTTCGATCCCTGACCCGGGAAGACCCCACGTGCTGGGGAGCAGCTGAGCCCGGGAAACACACCTCCTGAAGCCTGTGTGCCTACAGCCCAGGCTCCACAACAGGAGACGCCACCCCTCAGGAAGATGTGCCCCCAGCTGGAGCGTAGGCCCCGCTCACAACCAGAGGAAAGCCTGCCCAGCACCAAATGCCCAGCACCGCCGAAAACAGACAAAGAAGGAGATGAAGGAGAGAAGGGACTTGCTTCCCGCGAGCAGTAGGGAGAGGGCGAAGCCGACATCAGCGCCAAAGGTGGCTTTTCCAGGCCGGCTCCTTCGGGTGCTTGCTTTCTTCAGTAACCTTCAGCGCCGGCGAGCCTTTCACGTTACAGGATTAACCGTGTGCCCGCCTAGTTATTCTGCCCAAGCGTGCCTGGGGGGCACTAAACAGTCATCTCGCAATAAAGGCAAGGCCCTCGGAAGGTCAAGGCGGAGGCCCCTGGGGGCTCTGGGGAGAGCAGGCTGGCGCACGTGGCTCCAGCCCTTCGCAGCGTCTGAGCCGCAGGTCTCAGACGATTTAGAGCTAGAGGCGACTCCTGGGGGGTCAGCGTGACTCACAGGAGAGGGAGATGAGCAAAGCAATGGCCCGAGATGCTGCTAGACAATACATTTTTGAACTTAACTAAAACACCCTGAGTCTGATGTTCAGGATACTGGTTCCCTGAGCAACAGAGATCGAGAGGAGCAGTGAGCCGTGACCGGGCGAGTCAGAGCCGCTAAGCTCACAACAGGGCACGAGCGGGCGGGCGCTGCCTGCCAGACACGGCTGGCAGGGAAGCGCCCACGGGTGTGCTCAGAGGAAAACAAGCCCACGGCCAAGGTCCATGCTCCGGGCAGCCCCTAAACTCCGACAGCTGAGAGAACAGAAAACGTGGGCCTACCCTCTGCCCTTCCGAATCCTACGACCTGGTGTGGGGGGGGCTCCACTTGCCCCTGGGAACCTCAGACTGCCCACTTTCAGGAAGAGATGTTGAGGTGATCCAAGGCACGCTCAACATTTATTTTTTTTATTAATTTATTTTTGGAGCTTGCTGGGTCTTAGTTCTCTGAGCAGGGATCGAACCTGTGCCCCCTACAGTAAAGCCATGAGTCTTACCCACGGGGCCCCAGGGGAAATCCTCGCGGACACTTGAAAGGCGAACACTCTACACAAAGGGCACTGCTCTCTCAAAGCTGAAAACCGTGTATCAGCTGAGGAGGAAGAGCGGTAGAGCTGTGACAGTTCATCAGCTGAGGAGGAAGAGCGGTAGAGCTGTGACAGTTCGCTAAGAAACGCCTGTCAGCCCGCAGTTTAGATGGATGAGATTGTCTGAACAAAAACTCAGTCTTTACCATCTGTGAAGAAACCCTCATTACGTCAATACTCGGCCTCGATGTTTGCAGAACCAGGGGCCTGGGTGAGTTGGAGATTTTTCAACAGGTCCCGAATGGAGACTCATGACAGTGGAGGCCCTCTCCTCGGTCTCGCTCCGACGTCCAGCTCGGGCAGAGTCCTCCTCGGTCTCGCTCTGGCATCTGACTCCAGAGGAGACCTCCTCCGGGGTCTTGCTCTGCCGTCCGACTCCAGTGGAGTCCTCCTCGGTCTCGCTCTGACGTCTGACTCGTTTTGCTCACACTGCCGACCACGCGTCCGGGCCGTGCTGACCCCTCCCTGCAGTGTACACGCCGTCTCCCTGCCTCCGGGCCCCCGTGTCAGTTCTCCTCTCCGGCTCCACTGATGTCCTCTGTCTCAAGTGCATTTCTCATTGCCCTTCTCTCCTCGAAGATCAGACCAGCGCATCAGTGACGTCCACCCTACATAAGCCACATGGTCTCATAAAACCATCTCTGAGCGAGTTTGCAAACCTAAGAAGCAAGCTCACCTCCCGCGCAGCGCTGACGTAGTCCCTGCTTCCTTCCGAGTCTGACCCGCTTCCCGGGCTTCTGCCTTTTATCTTGTGGTCTCCTTTGCTGCCTTTAGGACATGAACTCACATTTCTGGGCAAAAGACGCCCAGATCTGTCAGTTCAGCTGGACCCTTCTTCTGCACTTAGGTCCAGAGTCCTTTGTGGCCAGGATGCTCCACCTGCGTGCTCTGACCACAGCTCCTCTGTCCGAAGGAGAAGAGAAGAAATTCAGATGAGCCCACTGAAGGGCAATGCTGCAGGGCTGGTGGCTGCGGTGGGGCTGCTGGCTTATCTGAGGTGCGTTTTCCTCAGATGCAGTGAGCACGCTGCAACGGATGAGTGAAACCAGGGAGCAGCGGGCACTCGGCTCTCCATACCTGTTCAGAGGCTGCAGCCAGCTGGCTCAGGGCTAAGTGCTGAGCGAAGATGGAACCCGCCTTCTGCTTCCCAAGACTGGGCAGAAAGCGGAAACAGTCACACGTGATTAGGGCACAGCATGAACCCGTTTTTGCAAAAACAAACGTGTCTCTTTCATGTAGTCTAAAAATACTTACTGATGACTGTGACTGCGCTAACAAGTCTCTGTCAACTGGGAACAACAGGAAGGTGTCTTCTCTGAAGAGCAGAGTCCAAAATCTGTATCTCGGGGCGGAAACCCAGGTGTCAGCAGCGCCCGCTGCAGAGGACTTGGAGACCAGCCTGCTCTTTGTCACGTCCAGCTTCCAGTGATGCCCGCCTCCCTTGGCCTGGGGTCATCACTCCAGCCCGCAAGGCCAGCATCTTGTAGTCTCTGCTCTGTGCTCACATCACTTTCCCCTCCGTGAGTACACTGAACTTCCCTCTACCTTCCTCTTACAAGGATACATGTCATCACGCTCAAGCCTCCCTGGCTAATCCCGGATAACTGCTGTCTTCAGATCCTTAATCACACCTGCAAAGGCTTCCCTGGTGCTCAGATATTAAAGAATCTGCCTACGAATGCAGGAGACTGGGTTTGATCCCTGGGTCGGGAAAATCCCCTGGAGAAAGAAATGGCAACCCACTCCAGTGTTCTTGCCTGGAGAACCCCAGGGACAGAGGAGCCTGGCAGGCTATGGTCCATAGGGTCACAGTCGGATGACCAAGTGACTAAGCACGCAAAGGTAACAGTTACAGTTTTCAGAATTAGGGTGGGACTATCTTGGGGTGGTGGGCATTATCCGCAGACCACTCACAAATACCTGTGGTGTGTCAGGGGGCGGTGTGGGGCGAGTGGACACGTCTGCAGGGCCTGTCTCATGGGATGAGGACTGAGGGCTCAGCTGCATGAGCGTCACTGCGGAGCTTGACAGAAGCCGGGTGGAGTGGAGCGGGGGAGGGGAACCTTAGGTCAGTGAGCAGAACATCGTCTGGTTGGGAAGGTACCAAAATAATCACGGTTGTCACCAGATGGCTAGAAATACTGCTGCCACTGTTATCTTCTTTTTGCTTGACTATATATATATAAATACCTCTTTTAATGTAGTGAACGTCAGCTGATTTTAGAAAAATAAAATGATCTTACATCATCGATGATACAGCAGAAAAAAAGTACCTGGAATTGTGTTGGTTTAACTTTTTTCTGATTTACTTTTAACTTGCTTTGCTCATCTGTGTTCATGAAAGTTTAGAAACAGGCAGAAATGAATGTTATCAATTTTAAAGTTTGAGGATATAATGTAAGACAGCTTTATAATTTATTTAAGCAACACACTATTGTTAACTGACTTGTTTCCAACTAAACTCCTATTATTGGACAATGTGGTTGCTTCCAACTTGGCACTAACAAACCAACACAAAGTCAGAAAAACTGGATGAAAATCAGTCACAGACAGACTGGGGGAGGGGAAGGAGGAAAACAACTGAAAAAATTCTGCAAAGATAGACCACAGCGCTTGAAGAAAGAAAAGGTTTTAAAAATGTCCCTTGGTGCACACAGGTTGCCAGTATTTGTTGACATGAAGAAAGAAAAAGAAAAAAGAGAGAGGGAGGGAAGGAAGGAAATCAACGGTGCTACAAAGTTACTCATTTTCAACCAAATTATTAGTGACAATTTAGGAATTACTGACTCAACTAAGCTGTTCCTGGCAATCCCTGCGCTTCTCTCCTTGTGGTCAGGGCTTACGTACACCCTTGAAGAGCTGTTGAGCACCCCTGGTAGAAACGGAAGGAGTGCTTCTGTTGGTATTTGCAAGGTGACCTTCTAAAACCCAGTGCCTTCTCTGCAATCTCAGGTCTGGTGGTGAGCCTGGCAGAGCCCTGACTCAGGCCCCGGGCAAAGCAGGCGGAGGGCGCTGCCTCACATCGAGCGCTCAGATCCAGTGCCCGGGTGGGCTGGTTCCCGGCCCCCAGGGGTGGACGCGGCCCTTTCCCCGCCGCTCCCACGGGCCGGAGCAGAGGGGGAGGCGGGGGAGTCTGGGCTCAGGGTCCAAAGCTCGGCTGGGACAGGAGGGAAATGCACAGCCATCCTGAAAATGGTCCGTTTCCCCGCTCCAACCTGGCCCCCAAACGGTAAGAACGTGCTTCATACGCTTCAGACAGAAACGGTCTCCCAGCAGTGAGACCACAGTCACAGCACCCACGACCTCTGGGGCAGGACCGTCCCCAGTTCAGACTCAGAAACGAGAACAAGTCCCGGCGGCGTGTTTGCCCATAAAGCTGCAGCACGAGTTCTCATTTCCAAGGACGGTGCTCACTTCTGGCACCTAAAGTTGCTTAGCTGGTTCTTCAGAGTTACAACATTGAATTCATTCCCAAGTATGAATCAAACCACCAAGGCTTTTATTATCTCAATCTGTCGCCAGGAACAAAGGTGAGAAGCCCGCCCGGGTGAGCCCCTTAGAATACACTCCATCTCCCACAAGAAAGCGGCGCCCATTCTGCCTCTTCTCTGGGCAATGTATTCTTGTATATACGTGCGCTTCAGCTGAGCCATTTGAAAGGACGTTCCAGGCAACACGACATTTACCCATAAATGCAAGTGTCCTGCAACTCCACCACAACCCTATTATCACACTGAAGAAAATTTGCCTTATTATCTGTTTTAAATTAAGATTAATAATAATAAATAGTAATAATGCACATAATATTATAAGGACGGGGAAGCCTCGTGTGCTGCAGTGCATGGCGTCACAAAGCGCTGGACCTGACCAACAACATACGTGGTAAGTAGTGTGCAGTCCATATTCAGATTCCACAAGCACCTGCACAACGTCCTTTGCACCTTGAAAAGTTGCACCATGTAGTTGCAGTTCATAATGTGTTTTTGGTTTTTTCTTTTAGTCTCAAAACATTGTAACAGAATAGCCCCTGCCTTTCTGCTTGGTCTTGCCTGTTGTATACTACTTGGATTTTAAGTTCATACCAGCTGTTTTATAGAATCTTCTGCTTCCTAGGATCGCCTGGTTTCTCCTTGATGATAGGTTCAGGTAAAGCATTTGGGGCCAGAATGTGGTACAAATGATGGGTGGCCTTATTTTATTACTCCAGAAAGTAAGTAACCTTGCTTATGTTGTCCCAGTGCTGTCGGCTTACTCTGTAGCCAACTTACTGTTTAGAAATAAAATGAACGAACCACACAGTGAATGGATCTATATTTTTGAATTGCCCCATGTGCAATGAAAACGCAGTGTATTTTTTCATAACAATCTTAGTATCAGCTTTTGTGATTTTTTTAAATTCCACTGTAAATAACAAGCCTTCTGCATTCCTGTGAAGGGGACATTTAACAAGCCTGTGAACTAATGCTAGGTACCTTTTGCAAATCTGGAACTTTTCCTATCAAGACCAAAACCAAACCAGATGAAACAGCACCTTGCAAAAACAGGAAAATCCACTCTTCACAAGCTGTGAGTTTTCAAGCCCAAATCCAAACCGTGGCAGGTTGCTGAGGCCGGGAGGCCATGCGGTGGGAAATGCCGCCTTCACCCTCCCTGGGGATGGTCTCACCTCTCTCACCTGATGGGAGCCCCGCACCCTGCCCAATGAGCAGACCCAGGGCTGTGGGCGTGCTCACATACTGGAAACTGCCTCGACAAAGGTCACTGCTGCCGACTGAGGAACGCGGTCCGCGTGTCTGTCTCTGTATTGCCCCAGAGGCAAAGCAGGCTGGGGGCTTGCACTGGGCACTAGTCACCTTGGGATCCCCAGTTCAGTTCCGTTCAGTCGCTCAGTCGTGTCCGACTCTTTGCAGCCCCATGAATCGCAGCACGCCAGGCCTCCCTGTCCATCACCATCTCCTGGAGTTCACTCAGACTCACATCCATCGAGTCCGTGATGCCATCCAGCCATCTCATCCTCGGTTGTCCCCTTCTCTTCCTGCCCCCAATTCCTCCCAGCATCAGAATCTTTTCCAATGAGTCAACTCTTCCCATCAGGTGGCCAAAGTACTGGAGTTTCAGCTTTAGCATCATTCCTTCCAAAGAAATCCCAGGGCTGATCTCCTTTAGGATGGACTGGTTGGATCTCCTTGCAGTCCAAGGGACTCTCAAGAGTCTTCTCCAACACCACAGTTCAAAAGCATCAATTCTTTGGCGCTCAGCCTTCTTCACAGTCCAACTCTCACATCCATACATGACCACAGGAAAAACCATAGCCTTGACTAGGCGGACCTTAGTTGGCAAAGTAATGTCTCTGCTTTTGAATATACTATCTAGGTTGGTCATAACTTTTCTTCCAAGGAGTAAGCGTCTTTTAATTTCATGGCTGCAGTCACCATCTGCAGTGATTTTGGAGCCCCCAAAAATAAAGTCTGACACTGTTTCCACTGTTTCCCCGTCTATTTCCCATGAAGTGATGGGCCCGGATGCCATGATCTTTGTTTTCTGAATGTTGAGCTTTAAGCCAACATTTTCACTCTCCTCTTACGGCAAATCTCACAGCTCTGCATGGGGGCTCAAGATGGGTTTGCAGCAAGCCCTCCATCCTCCTAACGTGACTCTGGTGCAAGGTGTGATTTCTGGGGCTGGAAATGGCTTTTCTGTACCCCTCAGGTCTTTTCTAACTGCTAGAGCTAAAAAAAAACAAACAAAAAACAGCAATTTTGTATTTCACAGCATTCTTTTTTCTTAATTGGAGGAGACTTGCTTTACAGCATCACATCGCTTTCTGCCGTCCGTCAGCCCGAATCCACCGTAGGTTTACAGGCATCCCCTCCCCGTGGAGTCTCCCTCACACCTCCCTTCCCGTCCCACCCTTCTTAGGTTGTCACAGAGCAGCGGGTTTGAGTTCTGTAAGTCAGACAGCAAATTCCCGCTGGCTATCTAAAACATTTAAACATATCTTTATTTCACTTTATTTTTCTGGCCCAGCCGCAAGGCATGCGGGTCAGGAAACGCAGGATCTTGGTTGCCAGGCCAAGGATGGGACCCCTGCCCCTGGAGGGGAAGCACAGAACCTCAACCACTGGGCTGCCAGGCACGTCCTCATGCCACTCCTGAGAGGCCTGTGGCAGTCCTCTGTCCCTGCGAAGCCATCCACCCGATGAACTAGGTCACAGCGAAACATACAAGGCCCTGGGGGGAGCTTGGGGCCAACAGACGCCACGCTGCACACCCCTCTGGATCCCAGCGTGGGGCAGGCGTGAGCCGCCGCCCTGACTGCCGACTTGTGGACTGCTTGCGCTCTCTTCTGCAGTTTTGGTCCCTTCCTCTCCTG
Organism: Connochaetes taurinus; assembly: GCA_006408615.1. NCBI lineage: Eukaryota > Metazoa > Chordata > Mammalia > Artiodactyla > Bovidae > Connochaetes > Connochaetes taurinus. Next base: position 251,139 of record SJXO01000677.1, on the reverse strand, counting down.
TTATCTTCCTCTGTAAACTGATGACTTTCCACAGCGGTGAACTTTGATTCCTTTCTCTTCATCTTGTGTGTGCCTACCCAAGGGTTCGTTTCGTGGTTACCCTGAGGCTCCCTTGAAGTGTCTTAGAGACAGAAGTCTATTTTAAGATAGTAATAACTGAACTTCCATTGCACATGCAGACTCTGCCCACTGACTGCCCCCCCCCCACACACACATTTTATGTGTTTGATGTCTCCATGTCATCTTTTTACAGATCCATTACCAAATTATTTTACTTATAGCTACTTTAGGGTTTCCTAGGTGGCACTAGTGGTAAAGAAACTGCCTGTCAACGCAGGGGACATGAGGTCCGGGTGTGATCCCTGGGTCGGGAAGATCCCGTGGAGGAGGGCATGGCAACCCGCTGCAGTGTCCTTGCCTGGAGAATCCCATGGACAGAGGAGTACGGCGGGCTGCAGTCCCTGGGGTCGCAAAGAGTCGGACACGACTGCAGGGACTCAGGATGCATGAGGGGGTGCAAGCAAAGCAGATCGGGGGCAGGCCCCGAAGCTGGGGGCTGCTCACTGCCCTCTCACTCTTCCCCGTGAAGGGGCGCTCTCGGGGGGCGGTTTCCTTCGTGCACAGAGCAGGCATGGGCTCAAGGATAGGCAACGCAGGCAGAAGGGAAGCTGTGCTCCCCACTACTCCCTGCGCTTATCCTCGGGCTTCTTCCGCCGAGGGGCCTTCTGAGCCTCCCAGAGCTGTTTCTGTTCCGGGATTGTTGCTGTTGTCCAGGCGCTCAGTTGTGTCCAACTCTCTGCGACCCCATGGACTGCAGCCTGCCAGGCTTCCCTGTCCTTCTCATGGAGTTTGCTCAGACTCATGTCCATTGAGTTGGTGACGCCATCCAATCATCTCATCCGCTGTCACCCCCTTCTCCTCCTGCCCTCAATCTTTCCCAGCATCAGGGTCTTTTCCAGTGAGGCAGGTGGCCAAAGTATTGGAGCTTCAGCTTCAGCACCAGTCCTTCAATGAACATTTAGGACTGATTTCCTTTAGGAATGACTGGTTGGATCTCCTTGCTGTCCAGGGGACTCTTGAGAGTCTTCTCCAGCACCACAGTTGAAAGCATAAATTCTTTGGCACTCAGCCTTCTTTATGGTTCAACTCTCACATCCGTACATGTTCATGGGTCTCTGTCTAATTATTGATCTCTCTTTAGGAGACCCAGGCTGGGGCCTCCTACTTTGAGATCTTCATTAGGAAGAATTTGGGAGTGGGAAAGGGGAAGGAGATTTTTTTAACTAGTAGGAAATGGTTAGAATCCTTTCTCTGCTAAAATTGCAAACTTACAAAATGGTTTTCAGGAAGGGAAGTAATTTGTCTGAATAAGTTTGAGTGTGTGTCTTAGGATTTTGAATTTGATCAGAGCTTTATTATGATCAAGTAGACAGAGGAGGCGTTTTCTGTTGGGGCAGCTTTTTCTAGACTCGTAGCCGCTTCCTCCTAAATGCAGACTAGTTCTGTCATACTAGATGGGTGTCTCAGCCCCTGCAGTCCTTATCACGCTTTCTCATTCAGGGGAGATGCACTGCTGATAAGAAAATGGGCTGAACATTCAATCAGTGGTCGTGACATAAATATTCTCAAGTTGTGTAAATAAGACTGCTTTTAAGTGAACTATATTTCCAGCTCCTGGCAGCAGCAACCTGAGCAAATACTCTCTGGGGAAATGCCCTCAATAAATATTAAGGTTGAAAAGAGTTTTGTGAACTCGGACTCCTCCATGAAGTCACAAAAGACAGGCCTTCTTTAAAATCTAGCTGCAGCTGCTGTGTCTGATTTCCAGGTGAGGAACCGTCCGAGTCTTGGAACCTGCGCTTCACTCTTCAGTTACGAATCCAATTGCAGAACCAAAGGACAGGCAGGTAAATATGAAAGGGCGAGCTGAGCTGGTGAAAGAGAGACATGCTCCGTCCTGCCGACTGTGGGCCCGAGAACTCTGCGTCCTTCGTGAAAAGCCCCCGGCAGTGTCGAGAGCGCCCTAGTCTCAGATCATCCCAGGGCTGATCTCCAAGGGGGGGCGAGAGGGGAGGGAAGGGGGCCATTCCCTGACTGCCGTCCTGTCTTCCCTCCACGGGAGGAAAGCAGTCTTCAAGTGACAGAGTGAGTGAAACAGGCCGTGTTCCTTGTCTCCAGCATCCAGTCGGAGGGAAGCTGAACCCAGTGGTGGTAAATAATTACAGGATTGAAATCACCTTGTTTGTGCTACCTTAGGAGTGCCTTATTTTGTAGACACTTCAGATTTATTGAGACAGATTACACCCCTGTGCGTAAATCACTTTGTAAATCAGGCAGTTTTCCATAATTCCTTTAGGCCTCTAGGGTGCAAGCTAATACGCTGAAGCAATAGTTGACTGTTGAGTGGAGTCCTGGGGAATCGTCTTCTCATCGGGAGATGTGTTCACAAGGCCACAGGAAGGAAGCGCTCTCGTCGTCTCTCTGCTCCTGTCTTTCTGTTTACGTGTCCAAAGGGGAAAGTTCAGGCTCTGGGTTTGGAAGGTGGAAAGCTGGGCTTTGTACTTCTGCTTTGAGGAGGGGTTGTCTGTTCTCAGTAAAGAGGAGGGGACACCACAGGAGGGACCGCGACCTTGGCCTTGACCTTGGGTCCAGCAGGGTCTGCTGCCTTCAATCACCCGGGCTCTGCTTGTCAGTCTGAGGAAAGGCCAGCCTTGGTACTCACACTCAGGCTCCTCTGACACTGTGAGCGGCTCGTGGTCAGGCGCTCAGGCGTGCCCGACTCTCTGTGACCCAGTGGACTGTGGCCCACCAGGCTCCTCTGGCTGTGGGATTCTCCAGGTAAGAATATGGAGTGGGTTGCCATTTCCTCCTCCAGGGGAATCTTCCTGATCCAGGGATCGAACTCACATCTCCTGCATATTCCTACGCTGGCAGGTGGGTCCTTCACACTGTGCCCCCTGGGAAGCTCGTACATGACACTGTGAATATCAACACCATTTCTGTAAGATATTTCAGTTGCATTTTGGTTTAACTCAAGACGTGGCCCTCTTTCAAGTGTTTCAAATATTTCCGATTTGCCAAAACATTAACAACCAAGAGGTCACTTAATCCTCAACGGCTAAAACCAAGAAGTAAAATGTGAAGGGATGACAGTTAAGTATAAAGTTGTGCCTCAAAATTAAAAAGAGCCATTTAAGAATTGGTGGCTTAAGTTTATTTAAAATGTAATTACTTTGGGCCTTTGTGATGGGGTTCCTCTTTCATGGACGAAGACAAGAATTCCACACACAATGCCAGTCAGGGGAACCTAATATTCAAGAGAGGATTTGGGTGGTTCAAGATGAAATTAAATCACATGCTTGGATGGGCTGCATTATAAGCAACCTCCCAGCTTCCTTCTCGATTTCCTGGTTCCTCGTCTCCAGCGGCAGCAGGGGCGTCCCTCCTCCCCAAAACTAGTCACTGCTTCAATTGCCCTCCTGATGACCAGCCTCCTAATTGCTCTGTAACCCTCCTTTCACACCCACATTTTCCTCTTTCTTAAGCCAACAGGGTTTAGACCACCTTTCCCCTCTGTAAGGCCTCTTCTCATGGCCCCACGGTTCTCCTTTTGAATTTAACTTCTTCCTCCCAGCAGTTTTTCATTATGCGATTCACAGACAAAGAGACAAGAAGAGATTGCTCGGGACTGCACACTCAGTCCCCGTGAGAGCAGGGTTCACATCCTCGTTTTCAAGGGTTGGGGAACACTTCCTTAAACCACGATAGAGGGGAAGGTTCATTAGAGCTGCAAATTGTCCGGAGTTGTTTTAGAAAACAGGGCTTGGTTGCAATGGAGATGTTTACTGCTGCTGCTGCTAAGTTGCTTCAGTCATGTCAGACTCTGTGCAACCCCATAGGCAGCAGCCCACCAGGCTCTGCTGTCCCTGGGATTCTCCAGGCAAGAACACTGGAGTGGGGTGCCATTTCCTTCTCCAATACATGAAAGTGAAAAGTGAAAGTGAAGTCACTCAGTCGTGTCCAACTCTTAGCAACCCCGCCAACTGCAGCCTACCAGGCTCCTCCGTCCATGGGATTTTCCAGGCAAGAGTACTGCAGTGGGGTGCCATTGCCTTCTCCCATAGAGATGTTTAAGAAGTAGCAAAAAAGTCCAGAAAGTCACGACATGTGCCTAAGGGTGCTGAGTCTCAAGGCCGTGTCTAACTCTTGGTGACTCCATGGACTGTAGCCTGCCAGGCTCCTCTGTGCATGCTATTTCCCAGGCAAGAACGCTGGAGTGGGCTGCCATTTCCTCCTCCAGGGGACCTTCCCGGCCCAGGGTGCTGGAGTGGGCTGCCATTTCCTTCTCCAGCGGACCTTCCCAGCCCAGGGATTGAACCCACGTCTCCTCCAACGGTAGGCAGGTTCCTTACACTGAGCCACCAGCAACGCCCAGTAAAAGGTCCAGAAACTCATGACACCTCCATGTGTAAGTCAAGCTCTGATTTGCAAAGTTACTGAAAGTCATCCCTCTGCCCAGTAGGACCGGAAAGCCCTGTCCTTTCGGCCCCCTTTCAGGAGCTGTGCACACCTGGCCGGCGGGACCGGCTCTCCTCCTCACCCCCACCCCTGCAGCGGGCTGCCTCCATCAGCCCCGCAGAGCAGGCGAGAGGCTTGAGTAGCCACCCTGACATGCAGGCCGACTGTCCAGGTCCTCCCGGCGGGGACTGGAGCTCGCACTTCCCGCCGGCTCCCCCACGCCTGGAGAACCGGCGCAAACGTGACCCCCGCGGGGCGGACACGCCTGGGGACGCAGCCGGGCGTCAGTGCGCGTGGGGGCCGGAGTCCCGGGGTGTTGCTGCCGCGGGGAGCCGGACCCGTGCCTTCCGACCCGGAGGAGGCGGATCGGCCCGCGTCTGAACTGCTCCGAGATCTTTGCACACAGTTCCTACACGCCTGGTGTTGTTCAGATACCTAATAATACAGTAGTGCTTTACATAATTGCCTTTCGGCGAAAACTATAAATAGTCCTCTTAATATGCAGAGAAGTACTTAGACCCCAGATGTTCCCATGGTGAAGGGGCCGGGGCTGTGATTTCCACCTGCTGCAGAAGCGCTGAGACGCAGCCGCTCGGCAAGCACACTCTTTCCTTTTGCCTCCTCCAGAGCCCCACACCCTCGCCCTCCAAACCAGCTCAGGACGCCCTGATCCCCCTCCGCTGTCGGGCTCAAGGGCACCTGTAGCGATCCTTTGCAGCGCAGTCCTGGGAGGAGCGCTCTGGCCTCTGCTCCAGGAGAGTGTGTTTCCTGGGTCCCGGGCCTCCTTGTTCCGTTTGGCAGGCTGCTGGAGGCGGTGGAGCCGTCTTCCAGGGTTACCTCTTAGGTTCCTTGTCTTGACTGCTGGCTTTTCATGCCTCCTCTCATAACCACTGATGGGTGAACCCAGCAAAGAGTCTTTCTCCACAATTTGGATTAGAAACTTGACCAATAATTACTTGGAGCTTTTTCTTTAGGCTGAACTAAAAGTTGCAGTACAGACACACTTTGTTTTATTCGCTTTGCAAATACTCCGGTTTTTACAGATTGAGGGCTTGTACACCCCGCATGGATCAAGTCTATCCATGCCATTTTCCCAACAGCCTTTGTTCACTTTGTGACTCTGCCACGCTTTGGTAATTCTTGCAGCATTTCAAACTTTTTCATCATCATTGTATTTGCTACAGTGATCTGATGTTAATGACCTTTGATGTTATTACTATGACTTAGGCTTAGGGGGCGGTGAGCATTTTTGAGCAATAAAACATTTTTTAAAGGTATGTACTTTTTATCAAGTACACTTTTAAAGTATGTACTTTTTTCTAGACACAATGCTATTGCACCCTTAATATACTACAGTATAGTGTAAACGGGCTTCCCTGCTGGCTCAGTGATAAAGAACCCACCTGCCAAGGCAGGAGAAATGGGTTTGATCCCTGGATTGGGAGGATCAAATGGCAATCCTCTTCAGTATTCTTGCCATGGACGGAGGAGCCTGGTGGGCCACAGTGCACAGGGTTGCAGAGAATTGGGCCCGACTGAGCACAGCGCCCGCGAGCACGTCTCACACGCGTGACTGCCGACCAGACACCTGCCTCCGGAGGGGGCGGCAAGCGGGGACCGGGCTCCCTGCTCTCCCCGGCTGCTCTCTGGGACGAGGGCTGTCTCCCCGGCTGCTCTCTGGGACGTGGGCTGTCTCCCGGGAGACACAGTGTGATACAGTCTCCTGAACTGAGAAAGGAAAGCACACCTTTTCTAGCAGGAAACCGCAGTCTGACTTGGCTGACTGATGGGGCCACAGAGGACTGACTGTTAATTCGTTTACATGACAGCCAATTTCCATAAATTGAATGAACTAAATGATTGCTCCAGCGTCTTGAATAAAATAGATTTAAAGCCCTTGATAAGGTAACTGCATTTATCAGAAATATCCTATTAGTAAAGGCGTACTGAGATTAACTAACAATATTTAGATTTTGCTATATCTTTTGGGTGAAATAAAATACCTATGTGATAGCTATTAATAATAAGTATAGTCAGTTGTAATTTACTAAGTTTTAATATATCCATCCTTTTTGGTTATATTTTCCCAACATTGAGAAACTAAAGACCTCCAATGACTGGATAACAAATCTTTTTTAAAATCAAATGGGTATCTTGTGGGGCTCTTTTTTTTTTTTTGGCTTTTAATAAAATTGAAGGAGGACCTAACTGAGTTATCAGCTGATAGATTAATAGAATAATTTTTGAAGATGCAGTAGAATGTGATTTTTGAAATATTTCTTGGAAGAAGTTCAAAGGACTGAGTGCCATTGGTGTAACCACATGCCCGCTCTCTGTTTATGGGAACAGAGAGCTGTAGAACTTACATACGTATAAACAGAAACTATAAAGAGGCGTGAAGCTGCACCCGTCTTACTGCAGCAGTCAGAAATACTCGTCTGTGGATGAACCCACCTTTAAGAGAAGCGTTTCTAGTGACTTTTTATATGTAACGATTATATATCAAATCAACATTTGTAATATATTTATATTGCTGTGATCAATTGTGAACTAATAATAATTATAGCAATAACTCCATTTTATCCATATGAAAATGAATGCTTAATGCTTCACAGTCACTGGAAATTTAAACAGTTAAAAATCCCAATTTATATGCATATATCTGTGGCAGAGAAGTATAATTGAGCAATCAATTACTACCTTGAAGCACAGACTTTACATCAGATCCACATGCTTCAACGAGGATGGAGGGTTCTGAGTGTAGTAACTAAGACCCAGAGGAGCCAAAATAAACATCTCCTTTTAAAATAAATGGGAAAACTGACAGAATTAAGATTTCATTTAGCATAACTGAAGCTAACTGCCATGGGCATATAGCCCTGATTGTGAGGGGAGCTAGCTTTGCCACTGTTGCTTTCCCTGACATAAGTATAGTCCTGGGGGCTGGAGGGGCTTCCCAGGTGATGCGAGGGGCAAAGAACCCACTGCCATCGCAGGAGGCCTAGGGAGGAGCCTCTGACCCCTGGGTGGGGAAGGTCCCCTGGAGGAGGGCGTGGCAAACCACTGTAGTGCTCGTGCCTGGGAAGTCCCTGAACAGAGAGCCTGGCGGGCTACAGTCCGTGGGATTGCAGAGTCCGACACAGCTGAGCAACTGAGCATGCACACATTCACACGCAGGTGACAGATTTTAAACACGAATGCAGACACCTTACTCTGGGAGCAGGATTTATTTTTAAAGTGGTCGTCGAATGACCCTGGGATTACTTCCATTAATATTTTTTTAAAAATTTTAACTGGAGTGTAATTGCCGTGTAACGCTGTGTCGGTTTCTGCTGTTTACCAGTGTGAGTCAGCTGGAAGTGTACATGCGTCCCCCGTACTCCTCCATGCCTCGAGGTCATCACAGAGCACCGAGCTGAGCTCCCCCGGCTGCAGCAGCTTCCCACAAGTATCTGCTTTGCACGTGGGAGTGTGTGCACGTCAGTGCTACTCTCTCAGTTTGTCCTGTCCTCTCCTTCCCCCACTGTGACCACAAGTCTTTTCTCTACATTTGTATCTCTATGCCTGCCCTACAGATAGGTTCATCAGTGCCGTTTTTCTAGATTACATATAAATGCATTAATATACAATATTTGTTTTTCTCTGATTTACCTCACTTTGTATGACAGAAATTTTTTAAAGTTAGCAACAAAATGAAAGTATGAAATTAATAAAATATCTATCATAAGGCACTTACGGGCCCCCATCACATCCTCAGACACTCAGAGGTCCACAGCCCAGTTTGAGATGCGAACAATGATCCCAGCTGTTCCCTACAACCTGAACACATGCAAATCTTACTAATCTAGGCAGGTGCAACAAGTGAAGGACAGGGAGGCCTGGCATGCTGCAGGCCATGGGGTCACAGAGTCAGACACAACTGATTACATATAAATGCATTAATATACAATATTTGTTTTTCTCTGATTTACCTCACTTTGTATGACAGAAATTTTTTAAAGTTAGCAACAAAATGAAAGTATGAAATTAATAAAATATCTATCATAAGGCACTTACGGGCCCCCATCACATCCTCAGACACTCAGAGGTCCACAGCCCAGTTTGAGATGCGAACAATGATCCCAGCTGTTCCCTACAACCTGAACACATGCAAATCTTACTAATCTAGGCAGGTGCAACAAGTGAAGGACAGGGAGGCCTGGCATGCTGCAGGCCATGGGGTCACAGAGTCAGACACAACTGAGCGACTGGACAACAAGATGTGTAGGGAAGAGGGGTCATGGAAAGGTCTTTCCAGCTAACCCTCTGAGCAACCAGAGCAAAAGCATCTCCCAACTGCTCACCGTGCCTGGCAGAGTGCCCAGGGCTTGTGGGAAGACTCCATCGTTTGTTAAAGTGATTTGAATAAAAGATCCAAGTCATTAAGTCACCCAGGGTAAGCCTCTGATTATTGCTTTGTTTCTAAACACCCCAACCCCAATGCATGGGGTATTATTGTCTCTATCAAGCCCAGTGGAACCCTCTCCACCTAGATTGTTGTGGCGCCTATAAAGAGAAACACTGAGTGTGAGTTACACGTGTCAAAGGCTTCCCTGGTGGCTCAGTGGAAGAGAACCCACTTGCCAATGCAGGGATGCGCATTTGATCCCTGGGTCGGGAAGATCCCCTGGAGCAAGGAATGGCAATCCACTCCAGTATTCTTGCCTGGGAAATCCCATGGACAGAGGAGCCTGGAGGGCTGCAGTCCCTACGGTCACACAGAGTCGGACACAACTGAGAGCAACTTAGCATGCACGTAAGTATTTAAATACAAAATAAAAAGATAAAGAGACCCTGGGTTGAGTGGAGCTCTGGGAAACTCATCTTGAAGTCTGGGCAGACCATCAGGCACGCGTAGGTTGTGTGTTTCTGTTGAGTGGTTTTGGAAGGAGCCAGTGGAGACTGGAGTCACACTTACTGACCTTGGGATCCTGAGTCTTTAGATGTTTTGCACGTGGCTCTCTGCCTTCTCCTCCTCACAGCAGCTTCCAGGACCAGGTTTTCTGTAGAGAAAGGCATTTTCTCAGCCTCTTCTCCAAGCTTTTGATTACTACATATTTTCCTTAATAGAGGGTTTTCTCTTTAAGATGCCATCTAATTCCAACTGAGAGGTTTTTTTTTTTTTAAATAAAGTCATGTCTGCCCTATAATTTTTCAGCCTTATAAACATTTTATTTACTTTACCCTTGGGATTATAAGTGGACTTTGCCTATGACTTTTAGAATAGTGGGCGGTTAGGTCCTTGGAGTTGGTGGGATCCACGCTCCCGGGTGGTGGAGGAGGAGGAGAGTCGGGCGGGGGTTCCTGAGACCCCCAGCCAGGCTGTGCAGCGTTGAGGCTCCGGTGTCTCCTGAGTCCGGTGCTCCTTCCTGTGCAACTCAGCTAGCATACTTTGAACTTTGAGTATCCTAACAAACGCAGGTCTTCCGGCCGCATCACCACATCCGTCATGTGCGCATGTGCAGACCTGTGTCTCTGCGACAGGTGCTTCTCTGCCACGTGGTCTGAGGACGGAACACACGGGCTTTAGAACTACATTAGCTGGACTTCCCTGGTGGTCCAGCGGCTGAGACTGCGCCCCTGATGGTGGGGACCCAGGTTCAATCCCTGGTCAGAGAAGTAGACCCCACGTGCCCATACAACTAAGACCCGGCATACCAGATAAATATTTTTAAAAGATAAATAGAAAATTTAAAAACAGAGCTACATTGGCTTGGTTTACGTCTCATCCTTACAACTTCCTTGCTCTCTGGCTTGAGAAAGTCACTTAACTCCTCTGAGCCTCAGCTTTCTCATTTTCCGAACGGCTGGGAAGGGATTAAGCGAGCCAGTACACGCACAGTGTCTGGCACAAAAGAAGCCCTCAATAAATAGTGGCTGTTCTTCTGTCATTACCTTCTAAAATATAAATTCACTCATGCTCTGGGAATAAAATTGTTTGAATGAGAATTCCAAAGGCTTTTAGAGACGTAAGCCCCTTCCTGTAACTTGACTTCCTCCCGCCTCCTTCCAGAACAGCGTGGTGTCATGTACCCAGAGAGGCTCCCAAGAGCAGAGCCGCGGCTTCCCGGCCTGCAGGAGCCCAGCAGCAGCACGTTTTGGGGGTCAGCTCTGCTCTTAAGAAATAAGGGGTTGGGCACCTCATTTGAAAAAAGACAGAAGATTCTGTTGGATCCAAGAAACTAACCATACTCATTTGGGCTTTAGGGCTTTTCTGTTATGCTCTTGAGTTTTTTCATGCTTGACTACGTTTGGGGTTTTTTTTTTTTTCTTTCTTTTTCTTTACTTCTAAGTGACAGAATACCACTTCCAAGTTACAGAACTTTCAAATAGTTCTGAACTGAAACCTCTGAACCCAAAGGGGCAAAACTGGGCTGAACAGGAAGGAGCACCAGACTCCGCAGCGCCCGAAGGCTGGAAATGAATCACTGCGGCCCCCAACCCTCCTGGCGGCCTCCCCGGCCCGCTCCCCCCACTCTAGTGCTCACACCTGGAAGAACCACTTTGAACTCTCCTAGCTGTTGCTTCTGGCAACCGCCTTCCCATTATTATATAATATGCTTATATGATTTGCTGTTGATTTCTCCATCGTTGATGGTATCAATTCTGTTATGATGGATCACTGTTTTAAATTAAAGCATATTATTATGCCTATGTGAATCTGACTTACTTTGTTCCAGACATTCCATCAGCTCTGCCATCTGTCTGGCTTTATCTGACCCTAGTGACCTGCGTTGTTGCTTAGTTGCTCAGTAGCCTCTTTGGGGCTCCAGGGACTGTAGCCTGCCGGGCTCCTCTCGCCATGGGATTTCCCAGGCAAGAATATAGGAGTGGGTTGTCATGCCCTTCTCTGGGGGATCTTCCCAACTCAGGGATCGAACCCGGGTCTCCTGCACTGGCGGGGGGTTCTTCACCACTGAGCCACCAGGAAAGCCCCAGACTAGTGGCCCAGCGCCTCCGATATTCTAAGGAGCCCCTTCCTTCAGGGTCTCCTCCCTGAGCCGTCTGCCTCCTGCTCCAGGTGAGTTTGCTGCTCTTCTTTTTTCTGGAGACTTTTCTTCACCCTCTTCCTGGGTTACAGCCACTTTCCAGTATCTTAGTTCATTGCCTTTCTTGGTTTACCCCTTCATCTGTAGAGAGCACAGATGTCACTCACTTGCTATGCCAAAGTGAATGAAAGGTAGAGATTCTGAGTCCTAGGATGTCTGAAAATCCCTTCTGCCTCACATTTGAGCCAGTTTATCAGAGGGCCAACTTCTAGATTGAATGCATTTTTCTGAGGGTTTAAAACACGTTACTCCCCTTTTTTCTGCATATAATGTTGAATAGGGCCTCCCTGGTAGCTCAAATGGTAAAAATTCTGCCTGCAATGCAGGAGACCAGGGTTTGATCCCTGGGTGGGGAAGATCCCCTGGAGAACGGAATGGCACCCAACTCCAGTATTCTTGCCTGGAGAATCCCATGGACAGAGGGCCCTGGCGGGCTACAGCCCATGGGGCTGCAGAGTTGGGCAGGACTGAGCGATTGACAGTTGAAATGCTGGACGCCATGCTTGTGTTTTCCTGGAAAACTTTAGAAACATCCCTTTACCTCTGCTCTTCACAGCAGCTACCTGGGTGTGGATCATTTCTGTGACGTTTATTCGGGGTTTCCTGGCAGCTGTGAGAGGCAGATCCGAATCTGAGCTGCATGCTACCTCACTGTAAGGTGGGCAGCGGCAAGGAAGAGAAACGCAGCGGCGTTTGGAAGCCCTGGGCTTAAAGGGCGCAGTTGACCCAGCCCCTGGGCCGTGGGCCATCCCCTAACTTGTCTAGGCCTCAAGGTGCCCACCTGTAGAAAGGTGGGCCCATGAATAGTGGAGAATCTCACAAGGGAATGCTTTTGCAAGGCTGTTTTCCTGGGCCTCAATTCTTAAGCCAGATACGGAAACAGCCCTGATGTTATTAGATTAGATTTCCTCAGGAAACACTATCGAGAGGGCTGAAGCCCGTGCTAGGCTTTTGAAAACACCGTTTTTGCAGTTTTTTTTTAAAAATATTCATCTATTTACGACTGTGTTGGGTCTCCGTGGCAACCCTCCCGCGTCTCTCGGCTTCGAGGCCCCAGGCGTGTGGGATCTTGGTTCCCTACCAGGGGCTGGACCCGCGTCCCCTACATTGAAAAACAGATTTTAACCACTGCACCGCTGGGGAGGCCCTTGAAAACACAGCTTTGAGAAATGAATTGTCTTGTTTCCCGGTTTCCCACTGGCCCTCGTCCGCCCAGGCCTTCCTCATAAACGTCTCTGCTGGGCTTCTGTGGTTGAGGAGGAGGCTGCCATGGAAGGTTCTCAGTGGCCACGGGCTCTGGGGTCAAGGCCCTGGGTCTTTCGCTCATATTATCTAGGGCCTGCTGTTCTAGAATTATCCTCAAAACACAGGGTAGGTGGCTTACCCTGGGTGCTTGTGTTTTGAAATTTGTAAATGGCCTACTTGGTTCCAAGTCAATTTCTGTGTCGAGGTGAAGCTAATTAGAACTGAGCTGAAGACGGCACGAACGCCTGGACGCTCATTCCTGCGGCCTGTTGCTTGTACCAGTCCAGTGATAGGTCTGACCTCTGACGGATATTTCCTGCTGCTCATTCAGCGCTGGACAGAGGCTGGACTCGGGACACCGAGGAGAGGGCCACAGCAGCAGGAGGAGGCCCCCCGAGGGGGCCGTCACGCCAACGGCCATGCCACGCTCTATCTAAAAGCTCGCACGTCTTCTGGGTGCCCAGAGCACTGTAGCTTATTCTTCTGTCTGGTTCCAGGTATTTGGGGCCAGATGACTAATATTTGCTAAGGTTGTACTGGTGCGGGCAGTTGCTCAGTCATGTCCGACTCTTTGTGGCCCCATGGACAGTAGCCCAAGAGGCTCCTCTGTCCATGGAATTCTCCAGGGAAGAATATTAGAGTGGGTAACCATTCCCTTCTCCAGGGGATCTTCCCGAGCCAGGGACGGAATCCGGGTCTCCTGCATTAAAGGAAGATTCTTTACCATCTGAGCCCCCAGGGAAGCCAAGTCTGTACATAGATGTGTGTAAATATCTTTTTCTCTCCAGCCTTGAACTTAAATATTAAAGATGACAACCTTATTATTGTTAGAAAGTGTAAGTAAAAGAAAATTCTCGTTTTGTGCACCCAAGCAAAATGACTTCATCAATTTCTCCTTGACTCACACAAAGGGAATTTGAAGTTAGAGTTCATGCTTTAGAAGGCATTATGTAAGACACTTTTTTTTTTAATCCCACACTGCACATCAAACTGACTTTTTATTCAACCATGAATGATATGGGGATAATTAAGATAAGCTTCTAAAATACTGTATGAAGACAAACAGAAATTTTACTTACATAGTTAAAAGAGACATTTTCATAGTGTTTATTGCCAATGATTGCATTATATAATTGTCATTATAATTATTGGCAGGCATTATGACTATACAGCACTTTTCAATTCACTCATTTTCCATAATATAGAGAAAATTGGTTCATCTAAACAGAACAAAACAAAAGAAAGAAAAAAGGGCTTGACTGTAGGTGTCCTCTGAAAGAATGATGTCCTTTTAGTGGCAACTTGCAGTAAAATTAGCCGATTGTCAGCTTGTTTTATGCTTTTTTTCAGTTTCTTTCACGGTTATTTCAGGTTTCATCTCTGATGAAGCTTAGCTTTACTATATCTGGGTGGAATGGAAAGGACTTGGGAGTGTGGGAGTAACTGGGAAAAAAGGCAACACAGCAGGACAGGGTCTGCTTAAAAGACAGTAATGCTGGTGGATCGGGGGGTGACGCCTGCGGCCTTGCTGCTCAAATATGGACCCAAACCCCTACCTCCCTCAGGGGGTCTTGTTAGGAATGCAGATTTTCTGGCCAACAGGCACGTGAAAAGAGGCTCAATACTGCTAATCATCAGAGAAACGCAAATGGAAACCGCAGTGAGATATCACCTCACACCTGTCAGAAGGGCCATCGTCAAAAAGCCCACAGACAACAAGTGCTGGTGGGAGGATGTGGAGACAAGAGAGCCCTGGGCACTGCTGGTGGGGGCGCAGACTGGCACAGCCACTGCGGAAATCAGTATGGACGCTCCTCAGAAAGCTGAAAGAAGCTGCCACGTGACCCAGCTCCCACTCCTGGGTGTAAAGTGAAAGTGTGAGTTGCTCAGTCATGTCCCACTCTGTGTAGCCCGTGGATTGTAGCCACCAGCATATATCTCTGGAAAACACAAAAACAATAATTCAGCACCCCAATATCCATGGCAGCGTTACTCACAGCAGCCAAGACATCGAAGCAATCTAAGTGTTCACCAACAGACGAGTGGGTAAAGGAGACGTGGTGCATATACACAACAGTCCAGAAAAAAAAGAAATTCTGCCATTTGCAGCAACATGGATGGGCTTGCAGGGCATTACGCTCAGTGAGATAAGCCAGAGAAAGACAAATACCGCATGACGTCAGATATGTGGAGTCTAAAAATACAACAAGCTAGTGAATATAACAAAAAAAAGGTTCACAGAGAACAGACTAGTGGTTACCAGTGAGGAGAGAGAAAGGAGGAGGGGCCAGACAGGAGAAGGGGACTGAGCGGTCCAAACCACTGGTTCAGTTCAGTCCAGTCACTCAGTCAGTTACATCCAACTCTTTCGACCTCATGGACTGCGGCACACCAGGCTTCCCTGTCCATCACCAACTCCCAGAGCTTGGACATGAGCTCAAACTCATGTCCATTGAGTTGGTGATGCCATCCAACCATCTCATCCTCTGTCGCCCCCTTCTCCTCCTGCCCTCAATCTTTCCTAGCATCAGGGTCTTTTCCAGTGAGTCAGTTTTTTGTATCAGGGGGCCAAAGTATTGGAGCTTCAGCATCAGTCCTTCCAATGAACGTTCAGGACTGATTTCCTTTAGGATGGACTGGTTGGATCTCCTTGCAGTCCAAAGGATTCTCAAGAGTCTTCTCCAACACCACAGTTCAAAAGCATCAGTTCTTCTGCACTCAGCTTTCTTTATGGTCCAACTCTCACATCCATACATGACTACTGGAAAAACCATAGCTGTGACTATACAGACCTTTGTAGGCAAAATAATGTCTCTGCTTTTTAATATGCTGTCTAGGTTGGTCATAATATAAAGCAAATAAGCTGCAAGGATATACTGTACAGCACACGGAAAATAGCCGATATTCTATAACTACAAATGGAATATAACCTTTAAAAATTGTCAATCACTATGTTGTACACTTGAAAGCTACGATTTTGTCCAAAAAAATAAAGTTTGAGGGCTTTCCTGGTGTCAGGACTTCCCAGGTGGCGCTAGTGGTGAAGAACCCGCCCGCCAGTGCAGGAGATGCAAGACACGGGCTCGTCCCTGGGTGGGGAAGATCCCCTGGAGGAGGAATGGCATCCCACTCCAATGTTCTTGCCTGGAGAATCCCATGGACAGAGGAGCCTGGCTGGCTACAGTCCACGGAGTCACAAAGAGCTGGACAGGACTGAAGCGACTTGGGACACACACAGACTGGTGTTTCAGTGGTAACGGATCCGCTGCCAGTGTAGGAGACACAGGTTCAACCCCTGGTCTGGGAAGATCCCACATGCCGTGGAGCAACTAAGGCCGTTCGCCACGACTGTTGGGCCTGTGCTCTAGAGCCTGGGAGCCTCAAGTGCAGAGCTCACATCTGTAGCTGCTGATGCTGGTGTAACAAGAGACGTCACCGCAATGAGAAGCCTGCGAACCACAATTCAACGCAACTCAAGGAAAGCCCACACAGCGGTGAAGATCCTAGAACAAGCAGGGATGAATGAATAAGGTCATTTTTAGAAGTCTGAGCAGCACTGATTTAGATCAGAAGTCAACAAACAATAGCCATGGGCCAAACCCAGTCCATTCCCTGTTTTTGTATGGCCCATTGTTAAGGAGGCTTTTTACCATTTTGAGTAGCTGGATATTTATTCAAAAAAGATTATTATTTTATGACATGTGAAAATTATATGAAATTCACATTTCAACATCCATTAATAAAGTTTACTTGAAATGTTTTTTTTTAAAAAAGAATCTGCCATAAAGCCAAGGCAATAGTTAAATACACCATAAAATGAAAAAAAAAACCAATTCTTATGTAAAAGTGATAGACTACATATTCGAATATAATTTTGTTAATAAAAAATCTTAGGAATAGACTCACAGACATAGGAAACAAACATGATTAACAAAAGGGAAAGGGTGGGAATAAATTAGGAGTTTGGGACTAATGGACACACACTACTACACAGAAAACAGATAAACACACAAGGGCCGCTGGTG
The DNA here is from genome assembly GCA_006408615.1 of Connochaetes taurinus. Lineage (NCBI taxonomy): Eukaryota > Metazoa > Chordata > Mammalia > Artiodactyla > Bovidae > Connochaetes > Connochaetes taurinus. The sequence goes on along the minus strand of SJXO01000677.1, from coordinate 234,263 downwards.
AGCGCACCGCGGGGGACTGTGTCCAGCACTTTGTAATAGCCTGTGATGAGAGGGAGCCTGAAAGGAATGTATGTGTGTGACTGAATCACCTCGCTGGACACGAGAAACTAGCGCTTCATTGCCAATCAACTGTACTTCAATAAAAATAAATAAGTAAACAAAGCAAAACGCAGGAATAGGAAAAAAAGAAGTGCAGATTCCTGGGTGCCACTCAGACCTAATGAGTCAGAATCTGTGTTTTCACAAAACAGTCATTAGCTAATAAGCAGCCCTGCATTTTGCCTTCTGTTTGAGACCAGCTACCTCACACGTTTTATCTAAGCCACTGGCGGGCAACAAGATCCCTCGCTGTTGCTTAGGAAACCTCCAGTGAGCCGGCTAACCTCTGCTTCACTTGTGTTTACAGTACTCCTATCTATTTGTGTTTGTTTTCTTTTCTTCTGGATAAATATCGCTAGATTCTTATTTTGTTTCCCTTACCCCAAAACAACTCTGTCAATCCTCTCATATATATGTTCTATTTCATTAATTTCTTTTTAAATTTTTAATTAATTTTTTATTGGAGTTACTGTCGCTTTACAATGTTGTGTTACCTTCTGTGGTGCAGCAAAGTGAATCGGCTGTATGTCTATATATACTTACATCCCCTCCACCTTGGATTTCCTTCCCATTTATGGCATCATAAAGCGTTGAGTAGAATTCCCTGTGCTAAACCAGGAGCCCCTGGTGGCTCAGACGGTAAGGAGTCTGCCTGCAGTGCGGGAGACCCAGGTTTGATCCCTGTGTCTGGAAGACCCAGGAAGATCCTGTGTTGGGAATTTCTCCTGGAGAAGGCAATGGCAACCCACTCCAGTGTTCTTGCCTGGAGAATCCCAGGGGCGGGGGAGCCCCCCGTGGGTTGGGACAGGCTGAATGGCTCACTTTCACTTTCCTTCAGGGTTCCCTGCGCTATGGCCTCTGCTTCACACATGGTCAGTCCCAGTTCCCCAATCCACCCACATTTGTTCTCTACATCTGTGTCTGTATTTCTGCTTTGCAAACAAGTTCATCTATACCATTTTTCTAGATTCCACGTGTACACATTAATAGATGGTATTTGTTTTCCTATTTCATTCATTGCTGTCTTACCTCTATTATCTTTCCACTGTCGTGGGTTTATGCTATTTTTTCCCTCTAAATCTTTTTTGTTTGTTTTTTAATTTAATTTTATTATTTTTAATTGGAGGATAAATGCTTTATGATATTATGTTGGTTTCTGTTGTATAAGAACATGAATCAGCCATAAGTAGACATATATCCCCTTCCTCTAAGTCTTAAGTTGGCTCTTTTTCTTACTAAGTTTTAGATTTTATTTCCTAACAAAAACATCTAAAGTTATAAGTTGTTCTCTAAGCGCCACTTTAGCTGCATCTGGTACATTTTGGTACGTACTTTTTAGCTACTGTTTAGTTCTAAATGTTTTCATTCTATTGTGATTTTTAAATTTTTATTTATTTTTCTTTTTGGCTCTGCGGGATCTTCCCTGCTGTGCAGGCTTAGCTCTAGTTGCAGCAAGCGGGGGCTACTCTTATGGGGGAGCATGCATTCTGCAAGTGCGATTTTTGTTGGCCTTTATGAAAACTCATATCCAGGATGGAGATGATATTTGCAACAGAACTAGTTCTATTAGAAACAGTTGCCCTTAGAAGTTTTGAAATGCCTTGGAAAACCACGCACTAGGATTTCTAAAGAAGCACCGCTAGTGTAATGAGAAGTCTGAAATAACTCTCAGTGTCAAACAATAAGGGGATGTGTTGAAGTGGAAGGATGGTGTGGGTTGCTTTCAACTCTTAGCAAGCTCAAGACCACTTTTCTAAAGCAATAAATATTTTGCAATCCCCTTTTGTTATCCTGAAATGAAATTCACAGGGAATATACCTAGGCAAGTGCATTTAAAAAAAAGGGGGGGGGGGATAGAATGGCCTTACTATAACATTAAACAAGTCAAATAGGATAAAAATCCTAAGCATTTTTAATCCATTCATGTCCAATGGGGAAAACAAAACACTCTAGGTCTTTCAAACAGAAGTTAATCCAGGCAACTGTTTATAAAGGTCTGCGAAGGGCTGAAGAGCAGAGAGGAAGCCAGGCTGGTCCAGGGTTAGGAGCCACACGGAGTCACCACCCCCCAGAACTGGAGAAGAAGGAGGGAAGAGAGAGATGCGGGGCCTCCGTAGCTGGCACCGCGGCCGCCACCACGCGCAGCACGCTGCCCGGAGCCCGGGGAAACACCGGCTCCCCGCGCTCCTCTTCCAGCCTCCCCAGTGCTTCCCGCTGGCAGACGCTCAATGCAGCCAGATGGGGAGGAATCTGGAAGATATAACTTGGAGGTTTCCGACCCTGGAGACGGAGAGCAGGGCTTGGAAGGGGCTACAGAGCTGACAGATAACAGTTGCAACTTGCAAATTTTTAGGCACAGGTACATTTGAAGATATAATGAAGAAACCAGATGCTCGAATCTGCTTTTAAATAAATTGGACTTAATAGAAGCAAGATGAGGTACCACTATGTTTGTAGATACTTTCTGCATCTGACGTTGCAAGTAAAAGGCTGATAAGTGTATTTCCCTGTAATGTGTATACATGCTAAGCTGCTTCAGTTGTCTCCAACTCTTTTTGACCCCATGGACTCTAGCCCGCCAGGCTCCTCTGTCCATGGGATTCTCCAGGCAGGAATACTGGAGTGGGATGTCATGCCCGCATGCCCTCCTCCAGAGGGTCTTCCTGACCCAGGGATGGAACCCACCTCTCTTATGTCTCCTGCACTGGGAGGCGGGTTCTTTACCACCAGCACCACCTGGGGTTCCCTGCGTGTACACTCACCATAGAGGCAATGACTACAGTACAGATAGACCCAGGTGGCTAGAATACCGACTCAGATGCTGGGAGTGGCTTTCCTACTGCTGATGAGGTTTTCCAAACGGTTGAGTTGAAAACTCATAGTAAAAAATATAAACAAAACAAAACTCATTAGTTGCATTGCTATAAAATTCAGTGTATACTAAAACCAGGCCAAAAAGCTTTGTGGTTATACGTAAAAAGGAGCTGGGTCTTGGGCTGAAATCATTTTAAGATTTTTTTTCCCGCTGTTGTAAATATCCACCAGGACATTCAAAATTTGAGCTGGACTAAGCTTTGCAGAACACCTAGTTTCTGGTCTCCTGCCTTCTCAGTGCCAGCTACACGTCCCTCCCCAGCTCTCTGCAATCCCACCCTGACTGTGACAGCTGAAAATGCCTCCACTGGTTTCTAGTCCTCTCCTAAGTGGCAGTACTGCTCCTCGTAAGACCACTGAGGCAGCTGTGAGCTTTTGACATGGAAACATCATGAGCTATTGAATGAAAAGGAGTTTCTAGAACAGTATTACAGGATGACAGAGGATGAGATGGTTGGATGGCATCATCAACTCAATGGACATGAGTCTGAGCAAACTCCAGGAGATGGTGAAGGACATGGAAACCTGGCATGCTGCAGTCCATGAGGTCGCAGAGCCAGACATGACTGAGCAACTGAACCACAAATTACAGAATGACTGTCTGATTATTTTAGAAAGTATTTATACGTACATATGAGGAAAGATTCAGCACATAGAAATCAAAGTGTTTAACAACAGTTATCTCTGAGGTTGGAATTTGAGGATAATTTTTTTCTTTTATCTTGTTCAGTCACTCAGTCATGTCTGACTCTTTGTGACCCCATGGACTGCAGCACGCCAGGCCTCCCTGTCCTTCACCATCTCCTGGAGCCTGCTCAAACTCATGTCCATTGAGTCGGTGATGCCATCCCACCGTCTCAGCCTCTGTCATCCCTTCTCCTCCTGCCCTCAAGCTTCCCCAGCATCAGGGGCTTTTCCAATGAGCTGGCTCTTTGCATCAGGGGGCCAAAGTATTGGAGCTTCAGCTTCAGCATCAGTCCTTCCAATGAATATTCATGATTTTTACAATTTTCTTCTTGGGAAATTGTAAAATGCATTCAACACCAATAAAACCGAAAACCAACAGGTCAGGCCAGGCCCACATATGAGTGAGGATCCTTCTTGGCTCAGAGGACCAGTCAGCCGTCAAATCTGTCAATAATGGCTGGCAGCTTGACACAGATACCTGTTATAAGCATTTGCTCAAACTCTGGTCCTCCCAGAAACGCTACATCCTTCCTGCACATAAACTATTCTTTGATGCTCACTGAGCCTCCAGGATAGTGAGCAGGGCCTTTCCTTGGACAGGTGCCCCTGGTCCAGATTAGGTCATGCTATGTTATTCTGTTGGCTTTATAGCACAGGGTTTTCCTTAAGAATCAGAGCCCCCACTGAACTAAGCACTTTGTGTTGTGCAAACAGTTCATCTCACGCCTGTGCCATGAATCTCAGGTATAAATCCCCTAATGGAGCGACCCAGTCCCAGTCTCAGACAACCACTTCCCTCCAGGGGCCAAGCCACAGTGGCAGCACCAGTGTGATGCCACGAGGCAGGCGGGTTGCAGGCTGGATGTTAGTGGCCAGCCTGTCACTGGGGGCCCCACCAGGAAACCGGGAGGATGGCAGGATGGGGACACCCACGTGGTGCTGTTGGCAGGCAGCCCGTTGGGACTCAACCGCACACACGGTCTCCAAACCCAGCCCCCAGCCCCCAAGACCTCAGCCTTGCATGGGGCCTGGCGTGTGGATCACCGGGCGGGGCTCTACCTGACGCGCACACATCCCCTAAGCCTGAACGCCTGGGCCAAGACCAGGGATGGTTTCCAGATGTGGGCCTCGCATCGGGGCCAGCCATCAGGAGGCTGCTTATTTGAACAAAGACTGTAAGTGCTCAAAGAGCCCCAAGGTCCAAAGAAGGCTGCCAAGACCTGGCGAGCAGATGAGTGCAGAGCGCTCAGGAGAGGAAACCTTAATTTACAGCTCCAGGAGAGGAAAAACCCGAGTTTTGTGGGCCACATAGACCCGTGCGAAGCTGGAGCATCTGCTCTTACAGGACAGGAGACGGCTTCATTCATGGCATTAAAATCAAGGGCTGAGACTCCAGCAAGAGTAGAATTCTGGGCTGAGGACAGGCTTCTGTTTACAACATCCCATCTCTTGACCCCACGCCCCTTTCCACACCATCCTGTAACCCATATTCTCTGGCAGTATTTTTGAAACACAGCATTTTACAGCTTTTCAGCAAGGTGGCCCCTTTAGTGGATACACTTTCTTCTGCTCATAACCATGTGGCTGGAGAATCTACCTCCTTGAGAGGAGAAACCAAAACAAAGAGATACCGTTAGCCATTGTCTCTGGAAGAGGCCAGGGATTTGGCTGCGACTCGGAGCTAAATCTTTCACTCCCAGGAGAAATTTGCTCCTCTGGCCGAGCTGTCACAGGCTGAACTGTGTTGCCTCCCAAATTCGTCTGTTGAAGTCTTAGCCCCCAGCACCTCAGGAGATTGTATTTGGAAAGGGGTAATTAAATTAAAATGAGGTGATGAGGGTGGGCCCTGATTCAACCCAACAAGTGTCCTCCTAAGAAGAGAGAAGGATATAGACACACGCAGAAGGAAGGCCCCATGAAGACATGGGGAGGGGCTTCCCTGGCGGCTCAGTGGTAAAGGATCCGCCTGCCAGTGCAGGAGACATGGGATCGATCCCTGGTCCGGGAAGAGCCCACGTGCCCCGGGTTAAGGAAGCCCGTGCAGCACAGCTACTCAGCCTGAGAGCCAGAGCGCGGGAGACGGAGCTAGCGAGGTCTGCGCCCGCACTCTGCAACGGGAGGAGCTCCCGCTCGCCTCGACTGAAGAAAACCTCAAGCAGCAGCAAAGACTCAGCACAGCCAGAAATGGGTACATGATTAAAAAAAGACACAGGGAGAAGACAGCCATCCTCAGGCCGAGGAGCAGGGCCCTGGAAGGAAGCAGCACTGCCACGCCTTCGGCCGGGCCTCCAGCCGCCAGGAAAGTGAGACGGTGCGCTCCGGTTGTTGCAGCCACCCGGCCGGCGGCGCTCTGTTCTGGAAGACAGCGAGGACTAAGAGGCGAGGGCAGGGCGTGCCCGGCGAGGGCTGGGGGCCGCGAACTTGCGGCTCGAGCCGGGGCGCGGCGGGGAGCCCGGGGTGCAGGCCTGAGCCCCAGGACTCCGTGCCTCCCCGAGTGCGGCACGACCCTGGCACTGCCGTGACGTTCTGCGCAGGGTCACTCCCGAGCCCCGGCCTTAAGGACAAGGCCCCCACTGAGGACAGAGGAGTGGGGGGCGCTTCCTTGGGCCCTGAGGACAGTGGTGCCCTGGGGCAAGTCCAGACCCAGGAAGGGGCAGGGGTGCGTGCCCACTGACCAGGGCCGCCTCCCTGGGGTCTCAAGAACAGCCCGTGGGTGGCTGAGGAGTACCGGCGTCCTTCAGCACGCTGGTGCCTGCCTGTTCTATTCCCACGCGGATCACACGCAGAATCTATATTTCACCATCTGTGATACCTTGGGGAAGTTACTGAAACTTTCTGGTCCTGTTTTGGGGGTACGAAGCAAGGATAAGTGTCCTTTCACAGAGTTAAGGATTCAGTGAGACGATGCATACAAAGTCGTGGCACTTTCTCTTACTTCTGGAGTACCTTCTGTGTGCTGGGTACCATTCTATGCTTTGAGGATATAATAGAAAACTAGAGTAAAAAACACCTCCATCCTCACAGAACTTCTATTGTGGAGAAGGAGAAACTATGACAGAAACAAACGTGGAAAGTGACTCAGAAGGAAGGGCTGGTGCCCGGGGCGCCCAGTCCAGGTGAGGCAAGGGGGGACCCGAGTGCAGGGCCTCAGACTAGACTCTGGCAAGGCTGACGCTTCAGGGAGAACAGGCTGGAAAATCTCTGCTCGTTGGCCCAGGAAATGACTAGGAAGTGTATGCCCAGGGTATGCATTTCCCGAGTGAGGGGAAAATGTCTCCTGGTTGAAAACAAAGTGAGTTTGGAAGTTCCTAAAAGTATTATACACAGACTTGGTAGGAGGCCCAGCAATTGCATCCTGAGGTACCAACTCCAAAGAACCGAAAGCAGGGGCTCAGGTCCAGCGTTCATGGCGGCACTGGTGAGAGGAGGAAGCTATCCAGTGGTCCATCGAGGGTGAGTGGGTACCAAAAGGGGGAACATGACTACTCTGGATTATTAGTGAGCAAGTGTACAATGGAATATTATTAAGCACAACAGAATCTTACTGAGCCTTCACAAGGAATGAAATTCTGATACACACTAGATGGAGGGGAACCTTGAGTGCGTTATTATGCTATGAAATAAGCCAGACATAAAAGGACAACACGTGTACAATTCCATGCACACGAGGTACGCAAACAGTAGATCCACGGGCAGCAAGTACACACTGGTTACCAGGGGCTAGGGGAGGAAGCATGGGGAGTTGCCGCTGATGAGGATGGAGTTGCTGCTTGGGCTGATGGGAAAGCTCTCGAAGTAGGTCGTGGTGATGGTGCCGAGGACTGTGAATGCTGAAAGCCGCTGTACCGCACGCTGGGAAATAGAACAATACGGCAAGTTTTATGTTATGCAGTTTTCACCGTAACAAGAGCAAGAGAAACAAGTAAAAATGAAGCGATTTACCCCAGATCTTAGAGCTAGGGGGGTTTCAGATGCTGAACCTGGAACCCTGGGATCCAGTTCCCCGGCCCAGCTTTCTCCAGAAATAGAAAGTGAAAGTGTTAGTCGCTCAGTTGTGTCCAACTCTTTACAGCTCCATGGACTGCAGCCTGCCAGGCTCCTCTGTTCATGGAAATAGAAACCACCCTCTTAACTGTGGCCAGCACTTACAGCTGCAGCAGGGGTACCGGAAGTCGTTCAGTTTCCTTCCTCTATTCCTTCTTAACTGTCTTTCCTGTCCTCCCTCCCAATCTCTTCTGAGGTGTGGAGCGGTCATTAAGTGATTAGGGCCCTGGGCAGAGGAGCCTGATAGGCTACAGCAATGGGATCGCAAAGAGTCGTACACGACTGAGCAACTTCACTTTCACTTTCAGTCATTAAATGAGGGCTTCCCAGGAAGGTTCAGTGGTAAAGAATGTGCTTGCCAACGCAGGATCTCCTGGAGGAGGGCATGGCAACCCACTGCAGTGTTCTTGCCTGGAGAATCCCATGGACAGAGGAGCCTGGTGGGCTAAAATCCATAGGGTTGCAGAAGAGTTGGACACAACTGAGCGCTGTTTAGGCAGCAGCAGCCACCGACTGAAACCACCCTGTACTGCCTAGGAGCCTGCGCCCTGGAGTCAGGCTGCCTGTGTTCAGATTCCAGCTCGGCCACATCCTGGGCGGGGAGTTTGGGGCAAGTCTCTTAAACTCTCTGCTCTTCGGTGTCCCCACCCATCAGGACTCCAAGCCTGGCGTTGTTAGGGCTGAGCGTGTGCTTCCACTGTTAACACCACAGGGCTAAAAGAGCTGCCTCAGAGGGAGGCACTCTGGCCAGCGCAGAAGCTTGTTGGATTCTTAACCCCCTTCTGCACGATTCTTACAGCCCCAGGACTCTTCTAGAATGCTGCATCCGAGGCAAGAGGAATAGCCAAGATGCACATCCTTACTTACTCAGGGATGTCCAATGACCTCCCAGTTCCTGTCCCAGTTTCAGGACACAGTTTATAAACTACAGGCTGCGACGAGGGTGAAAGTGCCAGTCGCCCGGTCATGTCCAAGCCTTTGCAACCCCACGGACTGTAGCCCTCCAGGCTCCTCTGTCCATGGGATTTTCCAGGTAAGAACACTGGAATGGGTTGCCATTCCCTTCTCCAGGGGATCTTCCCAACCCAGAGGTCGAACCAGGGTCTCCTGCACTGTGGGCGGATTCTTTACCGTCTGAGCCCCCAGGGAAGTCCTAGGCTGTGAGAGTCCAGCCGCTCAGTCGTGTCTGACTCTCTGCGACCCCATGAATCGCAGCCCACCAGGCCTCCCTGTCCATCATCAACTCCCAGAGTTCACGCAGACTCACGTCCATCGAATCCATGATGCCATCCAGCCATCTCACCCTCGGTCGTCCCCTTCTCCTCCTGCCCCCAATCCCTCCCAGCATCAGGGTCTTTTCCAATGAGTCACCTCTTCGCATGAGGTGACCAAAGTACTGGAGCTTCAGCTTTAGCATCATAAGTGCCATTTAAACACCAACACAACATTGAAAAGCAATTTTCCTCCATTTAAAAAAATAAACATTTTTAAGAAGTATGAATTAAAAATCGATCTGCTGCAGATCTGCAGCCTAATAAATGGTGGACTTTGGCAATAAAAGTGAAACCACTCTATTGCTAACAAGACAAACCAAAACTGTGACATGCCCACACACACTGGGAAGCACGTCGCCTTGCATCATCAGTGCTGCCCCCTCTGGGCAGTTGGAGAAGTGCAGCCAAGTCACACACTGGGGGCCCGGGGTGCTACAGGCACAGGCCTGACCGTATTATGTTTCCCTGACACAAGCCCTCTCCCGATTCTGTTCCCTCTGTTCTCGCTAAATGGATTTGTGAGATACTTACAGTACTCCTGTTCCCATGAAATGAGGCTTAAAGAAAAGAAAAGAAAAAAGGCAGCCAGCCCCTGGGAACCCAAGGAGCTGCCAGGCCGTCTGGGCCCTGGGGCCTGCCCGGGGCTCCTGGAGGCCTGGGAGTGCTCCCCACCGGAGGCCTGGGAGTGCTCCCTCCTGGAGGCCATCACTGTTCCATCGCTGTCCCTGCTTCGCCAGCCTGCGACTTGATGTCTGGAGGCCCGGCGATGAGACCAGCATGTTCCACTCCACGTTTCAGGGGCTTCCCGGTGGCTCAGTGGTAAAGAACCCGCCGGCAACGCTGGAGACACGGGGACAGGTTCTGTCCCTGGGTCGGGAAGATCCCCTGGAGGAGGGCATGGCACCCCACTCCAGTGTTGTCACCTGGAGAACCCCACGGACAGAGGAGCCTGGCAGGCTACAGCCCACGGGATCGCACAGAGCTGGACACCACTGAGCTCGCACACTGTTTAAACTTTTTCATGGAAAGGAAAAAAAACACTGTAGGCTAATGACAGCTACATTTTCTAAATGACAAATGTAAAAATAAAAAAATCTTGCAGTTCATAGGATAAAACAGGGATGCTGCTGCTAAGTCGCTTCAGTCGTGTCTGACTGTGCGACCCCATAGACGGCAGCCTATGGGGTCCTCCGTCCCTGGGTTTCTCCAGGCAAGAACACTGGAGTGGGTTGCCATTTCCTTCTTCAATGCACGAGAGTGAAAAGTGAAAGTGAAGTCGCTCAGTCGTGTCTGACTCCTAGCAACCCTGTGGACTGCAGCCCACCAGGCTCCTGCGCCCATGGGATTCTCCAGGCAAGAGTGCTGGAGTGGGGAGCCATGATAAAAGTTCCTAATACAAAAAAAAAAAAAAAGCACCTAGAAATAAGATGAAAGACAGAGAAAGAATCCAGTAGATAATGTGGGCATCAGGGACAGAAAGCACCCCTGAAACAGGTTTCCATCCACTGCACTGGCAAAAACCCTAGTTTTTAATACCACGTTCTTTCAGCTGGTCTGTGGAGAGACAGGCACTGTGGAATGTTGCTGGTGGGATGTGAACTGGTATTTCCCTTATGGAGGGCATTGTGTCTCATCCATCAAAAATTAGGGTTAGGGTTAGGGTTAGGACTCTGTGCTTTCACTGCTGAGGGCCTGGGTTCAATCCCTGGTCGGGGAGCTGAGATCTCGCAAGCTGTGTGGTGCAGCCAAAAAAAAAAATTACAAACGCGTGATCCCTTTTCTGAGAATGCTTCCTGTGGCCACGGGCAGGCACAGAAGAGGACATGTGCAGGAGACTGCTCACTGCAACCTTGCCTGGGATAGGAAACTGCAATCAGCAGGGGGCTCTTCCCAGAGGCCTCCCTGGGATGGACGCTTCCCTGCTGAAACAAGAGGGGGCGTGTCCTCGGCACGGATGCGAAAGCGCTCTGCTGTGTCTCCTGAGAAAAACAAGCGAGCTTCAGGACTGTGCGTATGACTTGCCACTTTGTGTAGCAAAAGGGGTGGAAGATAAGAGTTTATAATTGCATCCTCTTGGCTTTGCAAGGCAAATCTGAAGGGATTTAGGGAAAAGCTACTGAAAGAGCTTATCTGTTAGGTGGGGAGTCTGGACGGATGGAGTAAGGTTTGGAGACAGACTCTCCATCCTCCCCTTTCTGTACTGACCGCTGAAAGGAGGAAAGGGCTTCCAATTCAGACTTCACTAAGTATATTCTTATAAGGGGGTAGGGCAGATTTGCCTATATCACAGCGGGAGAATAAGCAGTCCAACATTTCTGAAATGGACTATTCTGAAATAGTTCAACATTTCTGAAGTGTGAAGATTTGCCTATATCACACTGGGAAAATAAGCAGTCCAACAATTCTGAAATTGTGCACACAAAACTTTCCCTGGCAGTATCTTGGCTGTATGTTGTTCACAGGGGAAAACTACAAGTTTTTGGAAGATGGACATGTTAACTAGCCAACAGCAGATGATGGGCTGAATCAACTGTGCTTGAGTCACAAGATAGAACAGTAAAAGCTAATTAAAATAACATGAAGTACAGCTGACCGTTGAACAGCTGGGGGTGATGGGTGCTATCCCACTTCCTGCAGTGGAAAATCTGCGTATAACTTCATGGTTGATCCTCCTATTCATGGTTCTACATTTGAGGATTCAACGGACCATGGATCTTGCAGTACTGTAGTACATATTTTTTGAAAAAAATCCATGAAGTTCAAATCTGTGCAGTTCAAGGGTCAACTGTATGTATATTGACGTGTCTTTGAATGGAAAAGTTGGTCATTGAATGGAAAAGCAGATTACATATTTGTATGATCTGATGTGATATTTGTAAAAATGTAGACATAGATATAAATAAATTCTTTGAGAAAAATACACCAAAATGTCATCAGTGGCTACAGCTACATAGTAGGGCAAGATCAATTTAAATGTCTATTTTTTACTTAATCTAACTTTTCAAATATTATGAATCAATACTGGAATTAAAGTTAATTTAAAATAATCTTCCCAATATATGTGTATATTTAAAAAGATAATTTTAAATGCTGGGATCATTACTATATATCCTGTTATGGAATCTGCTTTTTCAGCTTAAGCACTCATTAAATGCCAATGCTGGGAAACTGGAGGCAGAGGAGAAGGGGACGACAGAGGATGAGATGGCATCACTGACTCAGGGGACATGAGCTTGCACAAACTCTGGGAGACGGTGAAGGACAGGGAAGCCTGGTGTGTGGCTGGAGTCAAAAACAGTCGGACACGACTCAGCCACTGAACAACAGAGCGCGTCTCAAGGGGACTGAGTGGTGGGGCGAAAGCTTCTCTGTCCGTTTGCTTTATTTTTTTCTCATTTGGATCTTCTGAGTTTTCTACTGTCAACATTTAGCAATTTATGCAATTAAGAAATAAACGATTTTTAAAAGAAATAGTTGGTGGCTTTCGAAGCTCTTTTGAGGCAGTCTGCACACAGTTTGTGGAAAAGCAGCCAGGGCCACGATAACTCCATGTGGCGAAACAGCCACTGAGGCTAAGAGGTTTGCTGGGAGATTCCGGGCCATCAGAGTGAAGCTGGGTCTGGACCCCGGTTTCTAACACATGGCTCATTCTGCCTGCTGTGCACCTTCCCAGAGTCCTACCAGACGTCTAGAAGGCTCGGTCTCAGTTCCTGCTCCACCAGGAGAGCGTGCAAGGCCATCTGCGGTGCCCAGTGAAAATGCACAAGAGGAGGGGCTCCCCGACACGAGGGAGCATCCCTCAGGAGACGCTCAGTTCAGGGCCCTGTGCTGAACTACCGCGACATTCTCAAGAATCCTCTTCCCACTTTTCCCTGAATAGGCTTTCCACTGCACGTGGGCAGATTCACAAATATTTCTAGAGGAAGTGATTTCCATTAAAAGAAAACAAAAGGTAATCCCCAGTTACAGATGTTTTTAGGAAATGTTATTAAAGGGTAAACTAATATTTTCACCTCTGGATTTCATTGCTTAGGTAGTTAGCTCAGAGGCACTTGATCAGTCTTGGATGGTTGCTATTAATGAGTGGATAGATGGAAGGATGATTATTCGAGATGCATTACTTGAAAGAGGGAAGGAAGAAAAAGGAAGGTAGGCAGGCAGGAAGGGTTGGGGGAGGTTGCTTGGCTTGGTTGGAGAGATGAACCAAAAATGGCTGGGATGGAAGAAAGATGGTTGGCTCCCAAGCGGGAGGGATGTGATGGAGCAATGGGTTGGTGGATGTAAGGATAGACTGATGGATCGATGGAATAAATAGATAAAGCTGAAATTGATACTGAAGTGTAATGAGACTCTTATTCAAGTACTGGGGCCTGGCATAATTCATAATTCTCTTCTGTGGCGCTGGTTTAGTCGTTCAGTCGTGTCCAACTCTTACAGTCCCCTGGGCTGGAGCCTACCAGGCTCCTTTGTCCATGGGATTTCCCAGGTAAGAATACTGGGGTGGGTTGCCATTTCCTCCTCCAGGGGATCTTTCTGATCCAAGGATCGAACTCACGTCTTCTGCATTGCAGATGGATTCTTTACTGCTGAACCACCAGGAAATCACCACCTCTCTTCTAGGAAGGATGGAGATTTCACAGCTTCATACACGAGTCTCTCTAACAGCTGCTGAGGTGGACGCAGGGCTCTCCATTGGGACCCGTCCTCCTCACAACCGTAAATGGGCAGAGAGAGTAAGGAGAGGCTGAAAGGAGGACGTGCAAGAAGTAGCATCTTTGTTTTAGGGGAGGTAGTGAACTGAAACCCCCTTGCAGATAATGAACGTCCAAGCTATTAGACTTTGTAAAATACTGGGCATTTAAGATAAACTTGTAGAGCACAGAAGGGAACAGCAGAAGAAAGTGGGGTCATGACAACCATTCAGTGGGATGTCTCCCAAGGTTTGCAAGAGGATCAAGAGGTGGCAGGGTTCATTCAGACAAGGCCAGTGAGCAGCAGGAAGCTCCGAAGCACCTTTCTGGCCCCGAGAAAGGTGTCTTGGCTGGGTCTTTGTGCTGCCTGTGAAAGAAGCACGCTCTCCTGCAGGCTTGGAATCAAGGTGCGACGGCAGATGCTGCCCGAGCCCGACCACAACCCTTGTCCTTCCCCTTCAGCGATGACAGGCTGGAATTCCAATGGCCAGCACCTCGTCCTGGGGCCTGAAGACTTTCTCTTGACCTGGAGCACCCGCCTTGCAACCAGTGCAGCAGGCCACAGTGCCCAGGAACGGATGCCTCTGGAGCAGCCGCCCAACAGGGCGGGACAAGGGGTGGTGCATGAGCACCCTGACTCCCTCACCCCCAGACGGGGCGCTCTCAGAGGCACAGTCTACACTGGCTTCCAGAGCTTTCTGAGCAGGTCTAAGCCTCAGTCGCCCACTGAACGTGGTTTGGCATCACCTGCTTAGCTCTCTTCCCTTTCCTGTCCCATGTCCCCACGCCCCTGCCAGCGTCTCCTGGGATCATCTTCCAAATAAACTGCTCCATCTGGAGTCTGTCTTAGGGTCAGACTCAGAGAGATCCCAAAGACGGGCGCCCACCTCGGCCAGTGTGAGGCTGCTGTGGAGCATGGAGGGATCGGTGACGGATTCCCTCCCAAAACCAGAAGTGCAGCTCCTTCTGGAGCCTGAGCTGTAGCACAGGGCTTGGAGGCCCCTGATGCACTTTGGGGTCTCTCCGGCCTCTGTCCCAGGAGCGGTGAGTTGACAGAGAACCCCAGCCAGAGATGTAAGTAGCCAGACGCTGCCTGAGGCTGGCACCGTGGAGCCACAGGAGGGCCCCCATGTGCTCCTGCCCCCACCTGTGAGCGCCCTCCTCACTTGTCCCTCCTCCCCGTGAGGTCACAGGTGCTCCCCGTGAGGTCGCAGGTGGAGCGGTCACGAGAAAAGGACAAGACCAGCAGGGGAAGCAGAAGGCTTCTCTGTATCCTGCTCGTTTCCTTTAGATTCAACTTATGCTTTCTGTCTGAAGTGTATTTAATAGTGTGTTTTTTACAGAGGATCTGCTGGGGTAAACTTTCCACTTTCGGGTTCCCTGGTGGCTTAGTGGGAAAGAGTCTGCCTGCCAGTGCAGGAGACACGGGTTCGATCCCTGATCAGGGAGGATCCCACATGCCGAGAAGCAGCTAAGCCCATTTACCACAGCTACTGAGCCTGCACCCCGGAGCCGGGAGCCACGGCTACTGAAATCCGCACGCCCCGGAGCCGGGAGTCACGGCTACTGAAATCCGCACGCCCCGGAACCTGTGCTTCCAAACAAGAGAAGCCACCGCAGTGAGAAGCCTGCACAGCGATGAAGACCCAGCACAGACAGAAATAAATAAATAAAACTATTTTTATAAACTTTCCACTCTTATTTAATTGTAGCTGTCTTTATGGTATCCTTGCTCTTGAATAACCCTTTGGCTAGGTTTTGGAGTCTACCTTGGTACTTACTTTCTGTTGGCACGTGCCTTTACTTCTGACTTCTCTTGTTGAGAAGGCTGTTTTCAGTTGGGCTGCGTTGCTTTGTAGGCAAGCCCGTTTTGTTTTTTAATCTCTGGTTTCTTTATCAAGAGAGATTTAATCTCTTTTCCCTCTCTGGTGTTCTGCAATTTTATTTTCATCTGTAGGTGTGCCTATATTTTTACTTATATTACCCAGGACTCCCTACAACTTGAGTATGAAGGATCACGTCTTCTGCTGATTCTTTAAAAAACAAATGAAAAAAACAGCTCAGCCAGTATCTCTTTGAGGACTGCCACTGTCTCATTCTTCCTCTTCCAGCTTAAAATTCCTGTCAAGGATGTGACAGCTCATGTTTTTCTATCCTTCATGCCTCTAAAGCTGTCTTTAATATTTTCAATCTCCCCTTGGCTCCATCTTCCAATTTACAAACTTTTCCTTTAGCTGTGTCTAAGCTGCTGCTTAACCCTATCCACTGAGTGTTTTATTTAAAGAATCCTATTTTTCATTTCTACAAGTTCTATTTGGCTCTTCTTCGAATCTACCTGGTCATATTTATCTCCATTTATTACTTGCTCGTCTGTGGATTATATTTTAAATGCATTACTCCATGCTTTCTGAATATTCTATTACCTAAAAGCTACAACGTTTGGTGTGGACAGTTAGCTCTTGATGACTGTGTCCTTTAGCATTTTATAATTATTCATCTTTACTGTAAGCTGTCTTCCACAGGGAGGGTCATGTTTTGTTCCCTCTGCGAGAATCCTGTGCAATGTGGAACACAGAAGTGTCCCTCCAAAGCAGTTTTGGTTTTGCTACTGCCAGCTGCTTGGGGGAAGCCAGAGCAGCTAAAAGTGACCACACCGATGCAGCCTCTTGGGTCCGTTTTCCTCAGCTGAGCCTTGGAACCTCCTCTCCTGCTGGCATAGCCCCCCAGACACATTCCTCCGGCACCTCAGACCACACTCTGTCTTCAGGTCATGTGTCTGTTTCCTCAATTAATCTCTGAGCCCCTCAACATTCATCAAATCTGACACAGAGCTCATAAACATCTGCTGACTGAAGCAACTTGGAGAAAGAAGTCCTCAGAGCCTCAGCTTTTTTGAATGGGATGTTATCTTTCATCCTTACTTCACAGAACTGGGGGGAGATAGACCTTCAGGGTCAAAAAGTACTTTAATTCAACCCATAAGATCACTGCATCAAATGCTTGAAAGCGTTAGTTGCTCAGTCGTGTCTGACTCTTTGTGACCCCATGGACTGCAGCCCACCAGGCCCCTCTGTCCATGGGGTTCTCCAGGAAAGAATCCTGGAGTGGGCTGCCATTCCCTTCTCCAGGGGATCTTCCCCACCCAGGGATCAGCCTTGGTCTCTTGCATTGCAGGTGGGTTCTTTACCATCTGAACCCCCCGGGAAGGCCCATATTCCTGGCATGAGAGAATCAACGACGAGGTGCTCACCAGGTATAAGGCACCGCAGAGGCACATCGCTGTGCTCCACCGTGCCTGGTGATGGGACCTCCATGAACTACTGTTTGCTTCCCGAGTGCTTTGTGAGGCAGGAATGGTTTCAGTGGAAAAAGCCCATCATGTAGTAAACAGGCTCTGAGAAGTAACAAACTCTTGAGAGTCACTCGGGCTGCAAGGAGATCAAACCAATCAAGCCTAAAGGAAATCAACCCTGAATATTCACTGGAAGGACTGATGTTGAAGCTGAAGCTCCAATACTCTGGCCACCTGATGCGAAGAACCGACTCATTGCAAAAGACCCTGATGCTGGGAAAGATTGAGGGCAGGAGGAGAAGGGGACGGCAGAGGAGGAGATGGTTGGATGGCATCACCGACTCAATGGACATGTGTCTGGGCAAACTCCAGGAGACAGTGGAGAACGGCGAATCCATGGGGTGCAGAGTCGTGCGCGACTGAGCGGCTGAACAAGTAACAATTTCAAACTTCTCTGAGATCAAGACTGGACCTGAGGTTGATTCCCTTCTAAATAAATGGCAGGAGCCAAAAGAGGAGCTCAATGGAGCGTTCTCTGAAGACAGTGCCGCTATACCCTGACACGCGTGTGTAAGCCAGAAGCACGTGCTGAACAGCAGGTCTGAGGGAATTTTGACCCACTGAGCTCCAGTTACAGGTGGTGTTCCATCTAATACTCAACACTCTATCTGTGAAATACACACTCCCTCCGAATACCAGGAGCTCTTGGCAGTGGTGAAGCCATTCTCGTGCAACGCTTGTTCTTGTAACTCGAGCGTTCTGCTGTGGGAAAGGGCTGGGACCGCAGTGGTCTCACTGGCTCCAAAGAGCTGTCTTCCTCTGCCCCCTAGTGGCCTCATGACAAATTCTAAGCCCCTCCACGTTGTCCTCAGTCTATTCTTACTGCTTTTATCATTGCTCATGAAAAAAAATTTTCTTAATCTTGCTGCGACCTCGAAGTTTCCTACAAGAAAAGTGAAATGAATGAAGGGGGCTTTTACTGGGAACTGTGTGCAGTCAGAGGCATCGTGCTAGAATTCAGGAAGTGACCCCCTCCCCTCCCCTTGCAGGCTGCGTCCTCCACCTCCCATCCTTGGTGTAAACATTTTCCGGGGCAGCTGTTTACCATCTGGGAAGCCCCTGCTCAACAGCTGCATCCGGTCCAACCTAGCATGACCACCTCTTTCCCAGCGGCGCTGTACGACCCAGCCCTTCCTACATCAGAGCCAAGCCCACCCTCGCAGGATGCGGGCACCCCTCGGCCACCCCAGTCTCCTGTCCAAACCAGGACCGGCCCCCCTCGTTTGCCTGGACTCCCGGGACCCACATCCCTCCTGTGCTCAGACAGCTCATCAGTGCAGGGGAGACCCGGGGGAACCGGCTCCTGGCCCTGAAGGCAGGGTTCCGGGTGTGGTCCAACCCACACCAGCCAGGCACTTCTGGGGCAGTACAGGCCTCACAAGCACGCCATGTCCGTGGCACCGCGTCTGCACTAGCTTCTCATCAAACAGGGCGTCTGACCGGCTCCTGCTGAGCTTGAGTCACCCCCATTCTCCAGGGACCGGCTCAGCGCCCCCTCCTCCAGTCCTCCTCACTTTGGCTTCTTCTTCCCAGATAATCGTGGGAACTTTCTGCTCATCCCTGCTTTCTGCCAGGGGTCAGGATCACAGTGTGGCCACGAAGGGAGCTTCCATCCTGAAGGGCGCTGACCATAGGGGAGGGCATGTCCGGACAGCAGAGGCCCTCTCTGCCCAGCAGTGACGTGGAATCTGCCTGACCACACGCTTGGGAGGGCTGAAGGAGGAGAAAGCGCTTTCCAGAGAGGAGATGACAGTGCAACCTTGAATGGACAGCTGAAGGATACTAGACAGTCTTAGAAACTTTTTCCAGAAAACCACACGACATTCAGGAATTAGCTCTCCAGTTGCCAGCTGGTGGAAACCTTGGCTCATAAATCCACGTGCGTAAGAAATACTGCCTTTCTCCAGTCTCCTCAATCCAATTCTGAATCTCTGTATTGGTTTCCTAGGGTTGCTACGGTACTGTAAACCACTGTGTGGTTTGAACAATAGAAAAGTGTTAACACAATGCTGAGTCAACTGTACACCACTGAAGAATGGACGTGCCATCTCACAGCTCTGGTGCCCTCTGTGTCTCTTTGTCCAAAGTTGCCCTCCTGTAAGGACACCAGGCATAACGGATCAGGGCCCACTCTAGTGACCTCGGAGAAGGCGATGGCAGCCCACTCCAGTACTCTTGCCTGGGATCCCATGGATGGAGGAGCCTGGTGGGCCGCAGTCCATGGGGTCACGAAGAGTCAGACACAACTGAGCGACTTCACTTTCACTTTTCACTTTCATGCATTGGAGAAGGAAATGGCAACCCACTCTAGTGTTCTTGCTTAGAGAATCCCAGGGACAGGGGAGCCTGGTGGGCTGCCATCTGTGGGGTCACACAGAATTGGACACGACTGAAGTGACTTAGCAGCAGCAGCTAGTGACCTCATTGTAACTTGCTTACCTTTATAAAGGCCTTATTTCCAAATAAGGTCACATTCTGAAGTACTACAGGTTAGACTTCAAAATATCTTTTGAGAGGACACAATTCAACCCTTAAAAATCTCCATCCTGCCAAGTTAACAGGAAACTCAACCTTGACCACCATTAATTAGCTACGCGCGTGCGCGCACACACCCCCATATCCTCTAGTCCAAGACTGAGCTTCTGATGTTTGGGGCCAACCCAGAGCACCTGGGAGACACCTCTGTTCCTTTGTCTTTCCCGGTTGCTGCTGAGTGCCCAAGCTTACTCTGTGTCTCCAAACCAATGGCCAGCCACTCATGCTTTGCTCGAGGGCCCCAATCTCTTTGTCATTGTTGGCAACTCTGGTGTCCAGGGCCCAGGCAATATGGCATCCCACAAGGGAATCCTTTCAGAGTGTTGCCACGTCACCAGAGTCCTGGGTCTTGCTAGTCTTGAGCCTACCAACTTCTTTCCTCTTCCCTCTTGAAGCCCCTAAAGGCAACTCCTCAAGCAATTCCAAAGAAACAGAGGTACTGGCACTAGCAGACTGATCTTCAAACTTCCCCTGAGGAGCCGTCACTCAGAGCCTCTCTGGTGCATGAAATGGAGGCAGGGGAAGATAGAAGATGAAGAACAAAGCTCGTATATCAACACGTTACCCCGCCAGGCTTCTGACTGCGTGCCCAAGGAATAAGCCACAAGCCAATTCACTGACCAAAGCCAAGCTGGCTGGGGACCGCAGACCTGAACACAGTCTCGCTCTTTCCTCTGCATTCAGCTCCAGGACACCTGTGGGCCTGAGCGTATGATGCTGGGACCCACAGGTGACCAGGGAGGAGTGAGTTCTGGGGACCTGAAACTCAGGGTCGTCTGCGAGGAGCTGGACACAAAGCCTGGAGCAAGAACCAGAAGGAGACAGAGATGGGTGTTGAGGGGCCCACCATCTCTCCTGAAGAAGAGGGGACCATACATTTAGACAGGGTCACTATGGTATGATAAGAAATACTCGGTATCTCTTGGGGATTGGTTTCAGGGAGCCCCAACTCCCACTGACTACCTAAATCTGTGGATGTTCAATCCCTTATAGAAAACAGCACAGTATTTGTATATAACCTACACACATTCTCCTGTATATTTTAAATCATCTCTAGATTACTTCTCACATTTAATGCTATATAAATACTTGGAGGTACATGGAAAATTCCAGTTTTGTTTTTTGGAACTTTCCAGAATTGTTTTGATCTATTCAAGTAGATATTTGTTTGTTTGTGTTCATAGCAGCATTATTCACAATAGCCAAAAGATGGAAGCAAATTGTTGTCCATCAGTGGATAAATGGATACACAAAAATGTGGTCTACACATACAATATCATTCAGCCTTGCAAAGGAAGCAAATTCTGATATCTGTTACAACATAAAGGAACCTTGAGGACATTATATTAAGTGAAATAAGCCAGACACGAAAGGACAAACATTGCATGATTCCACTTCTATGAGGTGTCTCAGTTCAGTTCAGTTCAGTCGCTCAGTTGTGTCCGACTCTTTGCGATCCCATGAATCGCAGCACGCCAGGCCTCCCTGTCCATCACCAACTCCCAGAGTTCACTCAGACTCATGTCCATCGAGTCCGTGATGCCATCCAGCCATCTCATCCTCGGTCGTCCCCTTCTCCTCCTGCCCCCAATCCCTCCCAGCGTCAAGGTCTTTTCCAATGAGTCAGCTCTTCTCATGAGGTGGCCAAAGTACTGGAGTTTCAGCTTCAGCATCATTCCTTCCAAAGAAATCCCAGGGCTGATCTTCAGAATGGACTGGTTGGATCTCCTTGCAGTCCAAGGGACTCTCAAGAGTCTTCTCCAACACCACAGTTCAAAA